>OY986438.1:138920786-139378286 GCA_963920525.1 Dichetophora obliterata
GATGAATTTTAATAAAATTATGAGCAATAGGAAAATAAATTAATACCGTATCTCATAAATCGATCATATTCTGAAAAATTACAAAATTAAAATGCCCATGTTAACAAAAACCATAATTTTTGGTTTCAGATAATTTTTTTTTTATAATAGATAAATAGAAAATCAATATAAAAAAAGGCCGCCACGCACGGTAGAAGTGAAATCTTTAGAGAACTAAAAATGTTTAGTACAACCACTTTTCATAAAACATCGTAGCCTAAGAATGAGAAAATAACGACTTGAAAATCAATGTTTTGACTATCGATGCAAATATCTCTCGGTTTTTAAATATATTAAATTTAAACTTTTTTGTTGAAGAGAACTTACAATAAAGGAACTAAGCAGAAGTAGTTTGAACTGTACCGTTTGGTCAGTGTATGTGTATAGTTCCTTATGTTGTTGTTGATTTTCTCGCCACTTTTGTGTTTGCTGACAGGGTGCTTATTAGGAAAACTTAGCAAACCTAAAATGAATATAACTTCTTTTTTTATGAATAAAATTTAATATTTTTTCGCAAATATTTAATAATTTTTTAAGAGCTTTAATTTTGCATCATAAAATTTTGTGATTGGGGTGGTTTTTAGAAAACGATGTTTAGTATTTAAAGCAGGTGGCAACGCCGTGCAAAGATTTTTAATTGCAAACATAGTCCTTGTCATGAACTTTTTAACGATACATAGATACAGAATCAGACTATAAATAAAAAAGTTCTAGACAAAAAACCGATTCCACTGTTTTGCCACGCCCCTATATTGTATCTACTAAAAGATAGGAGATACCCGTTAACGTCTTCGAAAAATACTCTACTTTGGCTTTTTTTACATTCTTTACTTTTAAAAAAAAATAAAAATAATTAAAAAATTATATTAATTAGAAAAAAAATTCAATTTTACAATATTTTATTAAAAAAATGTAGGCACATCATTTTTAAAAATTTGTTTGAGGTTTGGTTTTTATTGTGTTAATATGTTAAAAATAATGTTAATACTGAATATATACTTATTTTATATATTTGTCTATAAAGCTGTAAAGACTGTGGCTAAACAAGTAAAAATTGTATAAGTTGTTTGTTGATTTATACAAGTTTCGTAAGATCCATACAAAATTTTCTTACTAAGCTGACTGAGCTAAAAAGGTGTTGCTGCTTACACGTGTTGATATAACTTGCATACCTACATGACACGAGTCTTATCGGCATTGTATCTTGTTTTTTTTTCTCACCAATCGAAATGTCCACTGTAATTAGATTGAGGTAACGTACAAGAAATATCCGACAATCAAAATTTGTACGATATAATTAAAAAAATTTGTGAGGAATCTTCACGATCTTATACCTAAGAACAGAAATGATATATGAAAGACTGTCTAGGAAACAAATAATTCCATTTGGTATCAATTTTTTAAAAGCTATATTGAAATCTTTCGATACCTTAAATATCGATACAGATGCAATCGATAGATAATATCAGTAATCAATATCATAGTAAAATATGTAATTAAATGCCTTCGCTAACGTCCTGCGATCTTTACGTGATTATTATGGTAATAATTTATTATCATTAATGACAACCGACAGCAAGTTAAGACATTTCTGAGTTATCAGAACAGTAAATTTTTTGTGAATACAAATATTAAAAACAAAAAAAAAATGTAATTGAACTCGAAAATAATAAAGCAGAGAGAGAGAAAGAGAGACCCACAATAACCTCAGATTAAATGAAGTTAAAACAGCAAAACTGGTTCCGGCACAAAGATAAGCACATCAACAAAAAAAAAAAATGCAATATAAAAGGTAAAGTTTGCAGCAAACAACACTTCATACTTCAAGTTATCACTAAACCAAACAATTCCAAATTCAAGTGCTACTGTTTTTGGATAAAAATCATCATATCTATTGAACTAAATTGACCTTAAGGAATTGGCTGCAAACAAATAAGTGTAAAAACCTGGTGTAGAGTGCTTCTCTAAGATGCAATTCCAAGCGAAAATTTGTGTGTTGCTCCTTTTGATTTTAACGGTACAAATTGTACGTGCATACCAAGGTGAAAATACTTCTTTGGACGATGATGATAACGGACAAATTCTGGTAGCCCAACCGCAAACTGCCATAAGAAATACTCCAAAGCTGGAACAAGGAACAACAACAGATCAACCTACTCACCATAATTTAGACAATTTGCGTGGATTGGGTTAAATTAGTGAAATTATAAAAATTATTATTGATTTATTTATCATGCTTATTTTATACTGAAACATGTCTAAAAATATAAAAAACTCTAATCCTTAAAAGTAAAAGTGTTTAAAATGTCTTGGAAACAAATATGTGCATCAAATATTTTCTCATCGTCAACTGTTTTGCTGAACTTTTGACTGCTTTTCAGGTTAAGGACTCACATAGATTTCAAGTAATTAATGTGATTGTGTTGCATAAACCACATCCCTGTCTGTTGTTCTTGTTGTTGTTGTTGTTGTTTGTTTTTGCGTTGGTGACACAATCTTCGTTGGCTTTGTTACATTGACAATGCTGCAACATTTCAACATCATTGAGAATATTTTTTATTGAGTGGAATTTTTTCCAAGCGTATGCAATGAATGCGTGTCAAACTACGTGTCTTTCATCCGTCAGTTTCCACCATCTTCCCACCACGTGCAACGTTTCATTCAATCAATTGTTTCTTTCGAGACTGACAACAACTGAGTGCAAGTTTTGAATATTTATTTTGAACTCAACTTCACCCAGCAAGACGTTGATCTGAAATTCTAATTTAAACATTTCAATTAATAACCAGCACAAAAAAGATGAAACATCGCGTTGATCATCTCTCTCTCTGCGTCAGAATTTTAGCATTTGTAAAAAGATGATGAATGATTCATCACGTTAAGTTAAGTGTTGGACTATATTTGATTTTTTTCCCCCAAAAATTTCCATACATGCCGCCGTTGATTGAACTTGTAAATTGAATTAATTTCGTTTTTTTGTTTTTCAGCAAGTTCCAGAAATAACAAGAAATTTCAATTCTGTGTCGATAAGCAATAACAGCTTAACCGCCTAATGTTGTAAATCGAAAACGCAAACCTACGACAAGTAAGACACGAGAAGCAATACTTCTTTCTATACGAAATTCTATTGCTTCTCGTGCCTTGCTTGAAGTTATTATGCGTTTTCGATTTACAACATTTGGAAGTAGGTCTTATTTCAAAGTTTCGAGAAATCTTGCTTTAAAGTCAATCGCCATATAAGATAAAGGGAAGGGTATATTGTTTTTGTGTCATAACTTTTGCTACGGTTATGCTAGAATCTTCAGATTGTGTGTGTTTATAGTGCTATATGCGTGGAACACAGCTACATCAATAGTTGAGTTCTGTCTTAACCCTCATCGGTCCCTCGAGAAATACATTTAATGGGTCCCATTGTATGCGCGCGCATACACAATTGTAAAAAAGCTTAAAAAAATTAACAACCATTTATGTTTTTATGTATTTTTTTATGTTTATGTTATGTATTTTTTATGTTTATTACATTGTTTACTATCATATTAATACATTTGAACTTCATAAAGGTAGATTTAGAATGAAATTAATTAGAATATTACATACATATATTAGAAAAAAAAAAATTGATTTTTAACTTTTGTTAATTATTTGTACATTTTTCACATAAATTTAAATTATGTTCAGCACAAATTAAATTTCTGCACTTTTTACAGCGAGTAGCAAAAAGATTTTTGTTATTTTTATATGTGCAGATGTAGCATCGGCCTCGTTTTGATGTACTTGGTAAATGGCGAATCTCCCGAATTCTTTCAATAACACTGGAAGCATCATTACTTTGAGGTTGTTTTTTACGTTTAGTGATCTGTTTTTCAACGAGATTCAATTCGAGATTCCAAGCTCCTCGATAAAAAGGCGACGACGAATATTATGCTTCGTTTTAGAATTTTTCTAATTCGGGAACAATGCAATGAACATCACGAATGCATTCAACGCACTTACATCAAGCATGTTACAAAATACTGCCATTGGCCACCGATTGACTTTTCGTTTGCATGTGAACGTAGCCACCATTTGATCTATAGTATCAACTCCACTCTCGGTTTTGTTGTAGTCTTCAATGATGTTAGGTTTCTTCTTTTCACTATTCTCATTTATGCTGACAACATTGTGATATGTACTGAGCAATGTCACAAATCGGTACCGGCGAGGAACATATGACAACATAACTGCTTGCAATTTATGTTCATATACAACTTCTGTATGATAAATTGACTTTTGACGCATGTCGAGTAGAACTGAAGGAATTTCAGTCCTATTTTTCCTTATTGTTCCCAAAATAGTCATGCGAATCTTATGTAAATTTTCTGCCCATTCATACGAAGTGAAAAAGTTGTCACACGTTACATTTCTGTCAGAAAGTCCTTCCACCAAATCCAAAACAACACGCCGTCCGAGATTACGCTCAGGAGTGGCATTACAATTCCAACATAAATTTGTGTGTTGTATGCATACCAGCTATTTGAGTCGCATAGCACCTAAATTTTGATGCCATATTTAGCCGGCTTGGATGGAATATACTGACGAAACGGACATCGCCCACGATACGGAACTAACTGTTCATCTACGGTAATGTTTTTTCCTGGTGTGTATATAACTTTCAAATTATGATTCCATTTATCGTATACATTTCGAATCGGTGCCAATTTGTCACGTACAGAAGTACTTGTAGATGCAACGTTGGCCATACGTTGTTCGCGGTCATCACATCGAATGCAACCATGGATACGCTTGAACATTTTCAAAGAAATTGTTGCTCGAAATATTGGCCGATCAGTTTCGTCATTCCACAGTTTAGTTACACATTCACCGTATGACCGATACACAAAAGAAAGCAGCAACAATCAGTCCAAATCAATGTTTTCCCAATCGTCTTTGTACTTTCGCACACCATATAAATTCGTCATGTTCAAAATAATATTCTCAACCGGTTCAAAGAACATGTGAAATGCAGACGAAACATCAACTATAGTAGCAGCTGCTAATGCGTTTGGGCCTGAATTATAACAAAAATGAAACATATAATGAACATGAACTCATAACAAAGAGGGTAGGTTTTTACCTGAAGTGAAATTTTTTGCACGTCGAAATGAATTTCTTCGATTTATTTCAAATGGTTGCGATGAATATTCAATTTTCTTATTTATTGTAAAATATTTATTTGCAGGATTTGCTGCATTTTCTTCTGCTAAATTTTGCTCAAGTGGCTCAATGTTGTCTTCATCCGAATGCACGCTAAATTCACTTTCATCATTCTCCTCGTCTGATAATGCAAAATCATCGTCACTATTGCACGCAGATTCGCCCGCTTCGCTTTCCAAATCAAAATCTATTTCTAGTACATTTCTGTACATATTTACTATAAAAGTATATTTAAAAACATTGCTTTGAAAAAAAACTTTTGTCTTAAATTGAACTGTACAAACATTTGAATTTAACTTAAGTAAAATTGTTTCAAGCTCTATTTTAAAAACATATTCATTTAATATGAACACAGTCTCATTAAATTTAACAACATATTCCCTCAGTGTACTTAAAAATACTTTAAGGCCGCGTTCATAGTGAACGCTTTGGCTGAAGCTGATGCATTAAGCTGCTTTGTCGAGATTTTTTTGATCATAGTGAATGCTTATTCAACGCAGCACAAAGTAGCTTATTGAGCTTATTGGTGTTCATAGTGCGCGTTTTATGTGAGATTCTTTGTTTTCATTTGTCTCTTTAGAAAATAGTGCCCTCAATTGCGTTTTGCAAAGTAAATGAAAAATTTTTTTTAATGAGTATGCAGATTCCAAATCAATAACAAACAAAAGTTCAAAGGAACTTGAAAACGCAAAGCATAACAACGGTTTAAAGTTCAGCACAGAAAGTACTCAAGAAGTAAGCAAGAACAACGAAAACTATGTAAACAAACGAGATAGAATATAAGCTAACGCAACAGCTTGCACTTCAACCGAAGTCTTGCAAAACCTCAACGGAAACCCTACACCTCACACGCGCATCCCAAAAGTAGAGCAGACAGCAAGCCAAAGACAACGACCAGCATTCCCGTGGGAAGCGCACAGTCAGCGGATCCTTTAAAAAAGTCACGTACGGGCCTTAGCTTTTAGTCAACAAGTAGAGTAAGAAATATTTTGTAAAATTAGTTTTAAGTTAATGTCAGACTAATAAAGACCTGTCGGTCCAAAAAATATTTTTTTATAAATTAAGTGATAATTTAATTTAACTGGCGCCCGAGCAGGGACCCAGCAGTGTTATAACACCGTGTTACACACATTCTGTCCTATGAACCAAATTTACTTTTTCGGAAAGGGGATAAAAAATAAAAATACACGTGTATCGGCGATTTTCATGTACACGTCAGAATTTTTTTTTTAAGTTTGAAGTATATATTTTTTTAATGGCTATCGTTTTTTTAAGGCTTCAGTTCGTTAAAAAACAACTTTTTTATTACTTTTGTTTTATAAAAATAAAGAATTCTTACATTAAAAATTTTAATGTTTTTAAAGAAATTTAGGCCTTTTATTTTTGCGGTTGTGAGCATTTGCTTCAGTATCGCGACAAATAGACCAACAGTATTCGCCAAGCATATGCGTAATGTCTTTTCCTTTAAAGCGCTTTTCAAAAGCCGCAATGTCCTGATGGAACCTTTCGCCATGCTCATCGCTACAAGCTCCTAAATCATCAGGGAAAAAATCTAAATGATTGTGAAGAAAATGGATCTTTAGCGACATTAAAATGCCCATTTCGCCATATGCCGAAATCATTTCTGCGACAATATTTTTATAATTGGCAGCTCGTTTGTTGCCAAGAAACTGCTCAATAACGGTAACTGTACCTTTCCATGCACGTTGTTCCATAGCATTTAATTTTGATGAAAATTCAGAACTTGCAATTATTTGTTTTATCTGCGGACCATTGAAAACACCTTAAATCAAAAAAATCATTAAAAAACATAAAGTTACTGAATGACTTCTTAAAAAAAATACCTGCATGAATCTTTGCGCCGCTCAATTTCGGGAAAATTTTGCACAAAGTTGCAATGGCCTCGCCATCACGATCCAGTTTTTTAACAAAATTTGATACGAGACCGAGCTTAATGTGTAATGGAGGCAAAATGATTTGAGACGGCTGCACCAATGGTAGATTCTCTATACTTTCTACGCCTACTTTGTAGCATGTTCGCTGCTTCCACTTAAATTCAGTGTAATGCCCATCTCTTTTTCGTCCTTACCATGTACACAAAAAGCACTGGTGGGTTGGAAATCCACGCTTAACACCCATGAGTAAACCGACCACTTTCAGATCGCAGCATATTTTCCAATTATGCTCTTTGTACTTTATCAACTGTAATATTAATTCCATGTCTTCGTATGTTTCCTTGAGGTTTGTGGCATATGCGATCGGGACAGATGGATGTGTGTTGCCGATATGAAGCAGCACGACTTTAAGGCTGTTGACCGATGCATCGATGAAAAGTCGCCACTCCTCTGAAATATGTGGGTAACCGATTTTTGCAAACAGCGAATCAATGTCACAACAATAAGCCAAGTTTTTTCCCCGATCTTCGTGCAATCTAAAAAATTGGTCATATGGAATAGTGCTACCTCTATCACGAGCGGCTGTTATTTTAAAATCAGCCGCCACTATATTCCACTGCTTAAAGCGTGATGCAAAGAGTTCTGCTGTTCTCCTCGACAAATTTCCGTCTCGTACGAGGTCATTGAAGTCGGCTTGCGTTATAAAATGCGCCATTGCAGTCCCAATTTCACTGGGTGTTGCCAAAAATTCCGATACTTGTGGACTCTCGCATCTTGCATTCGATGGAAGAAAAGTTGATAGCAGTTTTGGTACAACTGTTGTTTCTGCATCGCTTATTTCGGGAACATTATCAAAAATCTCCACTGAAGCCGCTACACGGTCTTCTGGTGAGTATAGAACTGCTGGAATTACCGATTCTACATTAGCGTAGCGAATTTTGTTGCGGTGAATGTATTGGTACCCTTTTGTTTGAGCAAAAGTTACACAAAAGTAGCACAATTCATTGCAGTGCTCCTTGCCTGGTAGCCAAATTGTTGGTACAGCGTACTTTATTGTTGACCTTTCATCAGTAAACTTGCACAAATTTCTGTAGCAACAGTCGCACACGACTTCCGGAGTATACCACAAGTAAGGAACATAAGCAGTCTTAAATATTTTCTGAAACGAATTCACCACTGTTTTAGTAATATTTTTGAAATTTTTACTTGGTGCGAATAAGCCACAAACGTAACAAAAGTTATTTCGCGTCGGACACTGCATTTTTTTCAGATGAAATATATAGAAATACGTTTTCGCACAACAGAACTTAAAACAATATTGCAATTCCTTATTTCATCTGTCTTAAGGGGCCCTCAAACGATACTACATGTCCATCCGACCTGTCAAGTCATCACACATGTAGTATCGTTCGTGTGCAAGAAATCAAGGCGGATGGACATGTCCGATGGAAGTTGGATGGACATGTAGTATCGTTTGAGGGCCCCTAGACCAGTTGTAAGTGTTGTAAAAGTCAAAAACTGTTTAGTGTTAGAAGGTTACTATTGATTAACTACAACTATATCGAGTAGGATGGGTCAAAAAACATTTTTTTTTCCTAACGCTTTAGTAGTTTAAAAATTTGGAGTCCCTTCAAGTTATGCTAAGAAAAATGAAAAAAATATTTTTTTTTCAAAAATAATAAAAATTGGGGAAAATCTGAGAATTGATAAAAATTGTTTTTAAAAAATTTGACGTGCTGCGGACATTTCCACGAGTCTGCCTGCAAAAAATCAGCTCGATTAGATCACTGAAAAAGGGTTAAAAATCGGTCCAAAGGCTTCCACACAGGCCACTACGAGCTTTATACTTCAAACTTAAAAAAAAAATTCTGACGTGTACATGAAAATCGACGATACACGTGTATTTTTATTTTTTCTCCTCTTTCGGAATATGTGCATTTGGTTCATAGGACAGAAAAAAATTTATTTTTTGTAACACCGTGTAATAAATAAAAATAAGTGTTCACAAAAGAATCTCAAACAGCTGAGTTAACCAAAAAGTGTTAATAAAAAGGACCTAAAGTAGCTCTAATTAACCAGGATAACACAACGCAAGTTTCATAAGTGGACCTTAAGTAGCTCCAGGCACAAGTACGCTGGGTCACCAAAACAAACAGAATTAACTTAAACAAATCAGTGTAAACGTAGTGATCCCGAGTCACCGCTGGCCAATCAACGAACAAAAAGGAAAAAATTTTAACCACCGCTGGAGTTATACTGTTATACACGAGTTATACACTGAGTTATACACGAACTCACAGCTCATAACATTAAGAGATGAAACAGCAAAAATACAAGAGGGAACCTTCAAAATAATCCATGTTATAGACACAGAATAATATGGCAAGTCAATGAAGGAACTAGAAAATACAATAGCACAAGAAATGCTAATAATCATCCATTACATCCTTTCCTCGCTCACGAGACAACCAAAATTCAGACACTTCTTTCCAAACACATCCCAAAAACAAAGAATAAAAAATCTTTAGATTTTATCTGTTCGACATGGAAATGGATTGTCGGTAGCCCGGACCATCATGATCTGGAAATAATAAAAAAATTTCTGGATAAGATTAATAAAATTAACGATAGAAGTAATGAAATACTTAAGAACATTAAAAATAATGAAAATATTAAATTAGAAATTCAAATTTAAATTAAAATTTAATATATAATTCAATTAATCAAAGAACAACTTGTCAGTATTGAATACGCCTCATATTGGGCAAAATCAAATATTGTAAATTCATTTATATTATCTACTGTAGAAGTAAGTGCTATTGAAAAATTAATAAAAAAGAAGAAATCCCATACATAAATATTGAAGAAGAATTAGAATTCAGTGATATAAAAATAGCCGAAAATGGCACAGCTATAATTTACATTTTAAGTTTACCTACAACTAATGAAGAAATTTGCTAAAAAATACGACTCAAAGGAGTAAAAAAGAATAATAAAAGACATTAAACTGATTTTGAAGAAATACTAAGATGTAAAAGCAAAATATAGGGACTAAGAATTGAATGCAAAGAATATAATTAAATAACCATTTGTAAACGAAAATAATCTTAAGGAAATTGGTAATGATAACTGTATAAGTAGCCCAAACTGTACGAGTATGAACGCCGACCACATAGTTATCATAGAAGAATCGCAATCCGGAATTCTGTTTTTATATGACTTCAATGGAACAATCGAGATAGATGATCAATCACTGGAATTAAGTGGAACACTCATAATCAAGCACCACAACTCCACAATCAAAGTGAAAAACAAGATTTTCTGCATACACGAAGTGAGCAATTTGCAACCCGTACCAGCCGTTTTGCAACAACAGAATCCAAAATCGCCTCTCGAGGAGATGCTATCCTTACAATTGATGAAGGAACTCTCGATAGAAAGCAGAAAGAAGCTAGGGACGATCAATAAAGTCAATAAAGTTGGTCTAACGTCAAATACAGTGCTCATAGTTTCACTAATAATAGCCATAACAGTTATAGCCATCAAAATTCCAGAAAGGTTAAAATCAAGGAAGGGCGATTTGAAAGAAAACAATACACAAAGCCCCTCTTACACCTTAAATCCAACTGAAATGCGAACGGGGACGTCCGCACTTGAGGAGGGAGGAGCTGACGCAACAGCTTGCACTTCAACCGAAATCTTGCAAAACCTCAACGGAAACCCTACACATCACACGCGCAGCCCAAAAGTAGAGCAGACAGCAAGCCAAAGCCAACGACCAGTGTTCCCGTGGGAAGCGCACAGTCAGTGGAACCTTTAAACATCGGAAAGTCACGTACGGACCTTAGCTTTTAGTCAACAAGTAGATTAAGAAATATTTTGTAAAATTAGTTCTAAGTTACTGTCAGACTAATAAGGACCTGTCAATTCAAAAAAGTATTTTTTTTTATAAATTAAGTGATCATTTAATTTAACTTATACAGGTGCATAAAACTGAAAAGAACCACAAAACAAAACAACAACGCAACAACAACGCAAAACGATTAAAATTTCAACACAAAAAAATATCCAACAAATAAAAAAAATTAACGAAAATTTGTTAACAGGTAAAATAGATACACAAGTGCCGAAATCCATTTAAAAAAAAACGAATCAAAAAAATATAAACTATGTGATCAAACAAGAATAAAGTGCCGAAAAGCATTTTAAAAATGCTCAACAACAAAGCATAAAAAACAAAATTGTTTTGCTGTGTGAGCAAGCGAGATGGAGATATAAGCGCTGAAAAGCATTTGAAAAGAATCTTTATGCTAGCTTTATGCTGACACTTTGAACACTTTGAGCTTTTTCAATATGATTATACACAAGGCGTTTTTCAGCTTAAACTCTTGGCTAAGCTAAAAGCGTTTACTATGAACGCGGCCTATGACTATATATTATAGTCTTTTCACAATAAATGTTTTAAATTGATTCTTTTTATTGTTTTTCCAATGTTGAATGTCTTTTAAAGATTTTTATCGTGACCATAAGCACGCAATGGCTGCCATGTTGCGCTGAGTGTTTCTCTCGAAGCTAGTTAAAATTCGTTCATTTAGGGGGGCCGAGATTTTGGGAGTTAAAACCCCCCGCTTTCGTGACTGCTTTACACGGAGGGGGAAGGTTTGGGGAAGGTTAAAAAGAGCTGGAAATTGGCCAAGTAGTTATGGACGGCCCCTTAGATATAAACTATCTTCATCATTGTTTTGCATTGAAGGCAATATTCACTTTTCCAATAACTCGTTGGCTTTTGTTGTTATTGCGGAAGCATCACAATCAGTGACCGAATCATTTCGTCTATTTGGTGCGTATTGCTATCTCAGCGTTCGTTTTTCTGTGAATGACGAACAACTGCAAATGAGTGCTTTACTACCGTGATCGAAGCAGATTTGAAATTTCATCCTTTATGTTTAACAAATATTTTATATAACGAACTGATGCCTCCAGAATTCGCTGAAGCAACGTCGACTGTATTTTACTTAAGTTGTAATTAAAACAGCAGCCTTCTCTCCCAGCTATTTTAGCCCTACCTACGAGTAGTGTCTTCTTAGTCAAAATTGACATCTAGATAACTTAGCGACAAATGGCAATAAAAAAATTACGATACTAAAGTGTTTACAAAATCTAAAGGCCTTTGGTTAGTTTATCAGAAAAAATTTGCTTAATGCTAAGGCTGGCTGATTTTATAAATAGAAAAACACAAAAAGTTAATAAACTTTCTTTGCATCATATTGCAAATGACAACTTTATGGTGATAACCGCTGAAAGATTGCCTAATGTTTTTTTTTGAGTATTTAGCGTGGCTTAAAAATCATTCGGCATATGAATTTGAAATTGTTTTCTGTTCCGAAAACATTTGAAATATTGTTACTTTAAAAATGTTTTAAAAAATAATCTCACCCAAACAAAACCCCAATCCGACACGTAACACTATTTGTTACACTTTGAATCTAGGATAATGATACGAAATATGCAAATAATTGCAATTTACACACAAATTCGCAACAATTTTTTACTATTGTTTTTTGTGACTGGGAAATTTGTAGTGTAAAAAAAAGTAAGTTACATCCTCGGAAACCCTGAACCGCAACAAGAAAAAAAAAACTGCTTAATCCTTAATGCTTTGGCTACAAACGTCGTTGTTATTGTTTTTATTTTGGCTTGTATGAGTTGTTGTTATTTTTGTTTTTCTAGTTGTTATTATTTTTCTTGTTGTTAGAGAGCATGTCCTGGCACATGTAACTGCAAATGAAAATAATTTACTGTGTGATTGTGTGAGTAAATGAATGTATTTGAAGCTTTTTTT
The DNA here is from genome assembly GCA_963920525.1 of Dichetophora obliterata. Taxonomy (NCBI): domain Eukaryota; kingdom Metazoa; phylum Arthropoda; class Insecta; order Diptera; family Sciomyzidae; genus Dichetophora; species Dichetophora obliterata. The sequence continues at coordinate 138,933,756 of OY986438.1, forward strand.
TTGTAACTGCGAAGGATGTTAGTTTGTTGTTGTTGTTACACTAGAGCTGTTGCATAATTATTTGTGCCGTTTTTATGGGTGTGAAAATGTAGTTGTGTTTGCGTGTTCTTGTATGTGCAAGTGTGCAAATGATTTCAACTAAAAGATATGCAACTTGTCTAAATTATCTGTTCGTTTGTCTGTCCGAGCGTCTGTCTGTTCGTCCTTTTCTGCACTAGTCTAGCTGTCTGTGTGTGAGCAGATTATTTTTGTTGAGTGTGAATATGTAAATTATTTTTTTTTTCTGTCTTACTTTTATACTCGCTTTTAGCTATTTCGTTTTTATACAATTGTGGCAGCGTCACAATGTGTGCTTGCTCTTCTTCTGCTGCTTCTTCTTTTTCTTCTTCCTGTTGTATAATGAATGCAATTTTCAAGTTTTCTGCTCTCATTATCGCCACAATCAGGAAGCGCGTGGTGCGGCGGCTTGTTGCTGTGTGCGTTTGTGTGTGAGTGTAAGTGATTATGTACTGTAGGATATCGTAGAGCAATTTAAAATAACTCTAATATGATTTTTCATACAATTTTCTGTATTGATTTATTTTACAATACCGAATTTAAGCCAATATTATTAAATTTCATTCCAAGTCGATCTGCCCCACTGCATTTTAGAGCCAATTGCTTAAACTCTTGTAAAATCCATCCAATTTGCTCCATTGTACTTCAGCCTTAGTGCTTTGATTACACATCCTTCGACCATATTTCATGTCAGAGTTGAAGGTTCCGTTAACAAATTGTGTTTGCTTGTTGTTGTAAGGCGCCAAAAATTATATTGTAGTTATTCTGTTGTTGTTTCTTTATGTTGCTGCTGCTGCTGCTGATGTTGTTGTTTGCTTGCGGTTTTAAAATGCAAAACTTGTGCAACAAAAACGATTACAACAACAACAACCAGAGCAACGGCAACACTTTAATTTAACTGTCGGAAGTTCAAAGCATTAAGCAACAACATCAAAAATAACAATTTTCTACAAAGAATAGCGTTGAGGAAAAACTGATGCATTTTCCAACTGATGAAAATAAATTCGCGCCATGCAAACATTCCAAACGCAGGAAGCCCGCCGCATTCAACGAACAAACGAACGGCAGGAAAGGGATCCTTTTCAGGCATGTTCATTATTTTTATCTTTGCACTAAAAACCATGAATAGCTAAATTAAAGTACAAAGCCAGCACAAAAAAGAAAAAAATCACAAAAAATAGAACAACAAAATAAAAGCATACATCTAGGCATAAGAACGTCAAGACGAAAGCAAAAGTGTCTGAATTATTACGAGTGCAGCAGCTCCAAAGCCGGAGCAACTAGCCGGAAGTCGCCGCAAATCAACGAAACTGTAATGAAGCTTCAGCTGGGAAAAAATTGCAAGAGATATGTTTATGGAAAGAAAGCTCGGAATATAAATTCAACAACATAAAAAATCTTTTAAGAGGGAATGTTGTTGTACAATATTTAAAACCCTTTTTTGAGAGATGTAGATTGTAAGTATGTAGTAAAAGTACCGATAGCGATTTAGTTAAAGCTAAGCTATTAAGTGATTTGGTCCTTAAAGTCATATTTAATCACAACAAAATATTTTAACTTATTAACGCACAATGTTAAGGAATGACATCAAAGAGTCGCCAAATCGGAATAACGATAAGTATTAACATCACGGCTGCCACGAAAAAAATCCTTTTTCCCACAATAACAAATATTAATAACCACGAAGATTCCCATGGTATAAAATTGAAAAAAAAAATACCATCGCAATTAAAAAAACCACAAAAAATCCCACGGACATTTAAAATAACCACGAAAATCCCACGCAAATATAAAAAACCACGAAAAATCCAATTTGTATTTTAAAAAACCACGATAAATCCCATTTGTATTAAAAAAAAAAAACAAAAATCTCTTTTCTATTAAAAAATACCATGGTAAATAATAGAGATATCATTTTGACATAACAAATTGTCAAAAATGAAACAAAAAATAAAAAAAATTAAAAAGAACAACTAGTATAATTCGTTGTCTGTGTTTTTATTAGTCTTTTAGTAATAATATTCAATAAAAAATATTTGTTCAATCGACCTTAGACCTGTATAAAGTTTACAAAAAGAGTTCCAAATTAGTTTTTAGTCTTTAAAAAGCAAAGCACAATCACAAAATTCTTATCTTTTTAACAATTATTGCTCAGAAGCCACCGCATCAAAATCAAAATTCTATTCGACTGAAAATTCGATGAACAACGAAAATTTCGACAGGGTTTGACGTTCGCTACTCGTCGTTCGATAACCAACGAAGATTACGTCGAAAGCAACTCGTAATAAGGGCCAATCACAAATCAATTTTAAGATATACTAATTTTGTGCATTGATAAAAAAAGAAATAAAATTCACTGAAAGATAATTTTCCAATGCATGTAAATATGTCAAGAGTGAAAGAACTTCCCACCAAACCAAAGTAACGGAAATCTTAACGAACTCGTTGCAAAAATCATATAGATGGGTTGAGATGATTTTGACAACGAACAAAATATGAATTATATACAGTTTTATGTATATATTTATATATATTTTAACTGAAAAATAAAAATAAATCCTTCAAAACAAAAAAATCCCACAAAAAAAAAAATCCCACGTGAATTTAAAAAAGTACACTGAATTATAAAATTCCATGGGAATTCCCGTTTCCCACGGCAATTAAAAACATCAGCATATGGGATTTTTCCCACAAAGGTGGCAGCCGTGGTTGCATGCCCACTCATTAACCCTATTTAGATCATTGCTGAATTGTAAAGTAAAATTATTTATGTTTTCTTTTTTTGAAGTGCCAATTTAGCATGCAAATTGGTAAAATTGTGTTTTTTAGATCACTAGAATCAGAATCTAAGGTTCAAAATATTAAAGTAAAAACTACAATTCAGTACTTGAAAGTTTTAAGAGTATTTTGTTTTCTTTATTTAAATTACATAACCAGAGCTAAGAAACAGAATTGTATATTGCGAAATGTTGAAAGATAAAATTTTTTAAAAAACATTGCTTTTCAATACAGAACAAAAATTATTTTTGGAATTTATTCTCAAATTACAAAATAGTTTTTTTTTATCATACGTTCTTCATTAGATTTTATAGCTAACTAGATGACCTTGTAGACGTAGTTCTGAGCCTTCCTGTCTTCCATAAATATGGATGCAGTTTTATATCGACTTAACCTCGTAACTAAAAAACAAATCGATTTTGCTTTTTTTATAAAATTCACTCTATTATTAGGTGCTGCATCTAGCACAAATATTTTTAGACTCTATGTGTATTTCTTTTGGGTAAATAACGTGTGTGCAGGAACCTCGTACACCAAAAAAGGGAAATTTTTTTAATGCAATAACCTTGTATATTGTTTAAAATTCAAGCATTTTATAGAAAAAGTTGTAACAACACTTATCGAAACCGCCGTTATATTCTATTAAGTTGAAAGTCAACAACTTATGCAAATGTTTTCTTTTATTAGTCATTATTTTACAAAAATTTAATTAAAATAAACATATTTCAATGCAAAAATTCTCGTGATTTGTAAGGAGGTTTTAATCAAAGGCTGAGGTATGCTTAGCCGCTCCACGGTGTTCGGTGAAGTTCGGTAACTGTTGATGTGACAACGACTTAGGCAAGGCTCAACTACACTGCTTTATTTAGCATTTTATATTGTGATATATAGCTTTATATATGGCGTGAATCACCTTACTATTACTCTAACGATAAGTTAAAAAAAGAAAATAAAAGAAAATAAACTCTTAAACAAAAATCTATATGTTGTACCTACCGAAGCCGACGTATAAAGTCCGAATTAAAAAAGAAACATTTCGGACTTCTGACCGACCGAAGCCGTCGTAAAAAGTCCTAACAAAAGAAACTGATCCGGATTTCCGACCGGCCAAAGCCAACGTAAAAAGTCCGAACAAATAAACTGCTTAAAATTCCGACCGACCGAAGCCGACATAAAAAGTCCGAATAAAAAGAACTTCGGATTTCCGTCCGACCGAGGCCGACGTAAAAAGTCCGAATCCAAAAAACTACTTCGGATTTCCGACCGACCGAAGCCGATGTAAAAAGTCCGAACAATAAATAAAAAATAACAACTTTGGATTTCCAACCGACCGAAGCAAACGTAAGAAAGTCCGAACAGGAGATAGAGCGCTTCAAAATTTCCGACCGACCGAAGCCGACGTAAAAATTCCGAGCCAAAGGAACCTACTTCGAATTTTCGACCGACCGAAGCTGACGTAAAAAGTCCGAACAATAAGTTTAAAATAACAACTTCGGATTTCTGACCGACCGAAGCTGACGTGAAAAAGTCCGAACAGGAGAAAGAGCGCTTCGGATTTCCGACCGACCAAAGCCGGCGTAAAAAGTCCTAGCCGAAGGGACGTACTTTGAATTTCCGACCAACCAAAGCCGACGTAAAAAAATCCGAGCCAAAAGAACCTACTTTGGATTTCCGACCGACCGAAGCCGACGTAAGAAAGTCCGAAAAGGAGAAAGAGCGCTTCGAATTTCCGACCGACCGAAGCCGTCGTAAAAAGTCCGAGCTAAGAGAAACTACTTTGGATTTCCGACCGACCGAAGCCGACGAAAGAAAGTCCGAAAAGGAGAAAGAGCGCTTCGAATTTCCGACCGACCGAAGCCGACGTAAAAAAATCCGAGCCAAAAGAACCTACTTCGGATTTCCGACCGACCGGAGCCGACGTAAAAAAATCCGAGCCAAAAGAACCTACTTCGGATGTCCGACCGACCGAAGCCGACGTAAAAAGTCCGAGCTAAGAGAAACAACTTCGGATTTCCGACCGACCGAAGACGACGTAAAATGTCCAAATAAATACTAAAATAAAACTTATATAAAACTGCGACAACAGGTACTAGTAACAATTTGTATAATGAGATCGTTGGTTAATGGCGTCTGCTTGTTACCAAGTAGCGGACGGAATAAGCACAACGCTTTCGAACCGTGCCCAAGTCTGCCAAACTGCGCATTCTTATACACCCTCTGTTAAGAACCTTGTGGGAATTATACCATATGCTTGGCTGTTGGCTACGTTAAATTGTTGGCCCAGTGGTGTAGTGGCATAGGGAACGGGGTGAAATTTTGTACGGAATCCCCGTTACAAGTAATAAGTAGGGCTAGAATCTCATACACTAAAAAATCGAAAGTATGCGATAAAAACGGGTAAAATATACGAATAAAAATATTTTCCTAATATTTTGTTATCGGTTCAAAAATAAATACTGCATGTTGTATAACAAAAAAATTAAAAACAATTCATTTTAAAATACATATAATATTAATTTATCAAAAACAACATATATTTATACTTATATGTTGTACTGTAATAGAACATAGTTCTTATTTGTACTTATAGCATGTTCATTAGGGTGTTCTTTATTTTAATTTTTATGAAAAAGGTAGGTCTAATCCCCCCAAAAAGTTGTCAAATGATCTCAAAAGTAAGCAGGAAAAATTCAACGCCCTACGACCCCGCCTTCCCATGCCGCCGTTCGATTGAAAAAAATGTTTATCACTCATACGCCTTGCTTCCTAATTTTGAAAATTATTTTGTTTTATGATACAATATGTATTTATTAATAATTTTTACTCAAAACAGTTTTCGAACAATTTGTGTAAATTTTTCTGTGCTCCTGAACGCACTGCAGAATGTATTTTTTTTGATTCTCGTCTTTGGTGAGAAGGCCATGATAGTCTTCCATCAGCTTAACTGCTCTCTCAGCAGTATCATTGACAACACGCAACGATTTTACAATTTTTTCCCTATTAATATAAGCTTCATGGCTACTCCAATTTTCCGGGTCACAACTGAGAAAACTGTCATCGATTTTAAATCGACGAAACATTTCCGCACTTTTCTCATTTATAAATTCGTCAATCTTATCTGTTGGCACGTTTTTAGTTATTAGTTAAAAATTTAAAAGTTATTTAATCGCATTATTACCTTCCCAGTTCCTGATATCTTTAATATGTAAAGGAAGCCTTTTGTCCACTTGTTCTACACTAACCCTTGTCAAAGCTTGTACCATTTTCCTTTTAGTGTCAAGTTCCAAAGTTTCGTCAAAAAACGCGAGAGCAGATATTTCGTGATGTAAATACCAAGAATGACTCATAAGTTTCTTCAATGCAGGTCTTGCTGTCATTTGGTCAATATCTTGATATTTCACCATTTGGCAAATGAGGTCGATATCTGTTTGGCATGCTGTTGCTGCGTTTGAGTATTTGTACCAAGCCTTAATATAAAAACGGACAATGAAGCAGCAGACATCTCCTAAATCATTCAATTCTGCTTTGGGTAATGGGTAGTCCTCACGGAGAAGAAATATTTTCAAGCAGTAAATTGCTTTCGACATCCATCTCGCATGGTGCATTGCTCCTGGTGGCCGTATTTTGAAATCGCTTTCACTTTCTGCTTTAAGGAATAATAATGCCAGCTCCAAAAGTTCACGGTAATCCTCTTGCACTTGACGCTTTATTAACTCTTGTGAGACGAACTGGGAAATATTTTCCATAAAATCAATAAGTTTTCCATGGCAGTTGCTATCCTTCATTCCATTCACAATTTTTTTCGATTTAAGTTGTGGCCACGACTTTTTAAAGTCTTTGAAAAGGGGAACGTCTGGACCTGATTGGCGCATCGGCAACTTAGACTCAAAAACGGCTTTCAATACGAGTTCGTAAATGTGATGCCGGCATGGAAGATACAGCAAGTCTTTTGCCAATTTTTTCTCCAACAAAACACAAGCACCATTTTTCTTTCCAGTATTGGAACTTGTCGTATCACAACACAAAGCTTGCACTCTGTCGCAAAGTTACCAATCTTATATACCGCTGCTGCTTGTTCTTCTCCAGATGAACTATCCAGACTTGGGACATCTATTAACATCTCGCTTCCGAGTCCACTTACAACAATTGGTAAACGTTCTACTTTCTACTCGTGAATAACTATATAATTATAAAATCGACTATTAGTTTAAACTGATTACATATAATTATGACGTTTACACTTACTCAATGCGGACAATAACTTTCCATCCCAATGAACCACCACAAATTGAGGTGATGATTTTAAAATATTGCTCTTTATTTCTGCAGCCCGTTGGGTTCGCAACTGTGAACGAACTTTGTGAATTGAAGTTGGAGTAATGATCAGTTCATCCAAACTGTGGCCGAGTGCTTCTGCTGTTGCTTGCAGGATGAAAACAGTGGAGCGCACTGAAACTTGACATCTATCAAGCACTGCAACAAGTTTTGGCGTTATAAAATGTTTGCGAGCTCTCCTGCCACCAGAAACTCCTTGGGACACTGTAACAATTTGGGCACATTCAGGCTCTTCTTCATCTTCAGACTCTTCAGAAAACATTTGAGGCAATGCATCGATTGAATTTTTTGCTATTTTGCTCGCAATGTGTTGTTCCAGCCGAGTATTTTCATCTCTCTTACGTTTCTCCCTTTTCTCCTCAGCAATCGCAGACATCTTGTCAGCAGCTCCGAGACAACCTACGCGACCAGGCTGCCTTTGTGCAAGAAGAAATTGTTTGTCCTCTTCAATCCGCAGTTTAGTCATTGCTTCTGCGTGTGCGATATCAAAGAGGTTGTCTAGATCATTGACAAACAACTTCTCTCTTTCTTTAAAAATTATTTTGGCTCTGTGGGCGTTCTTTTGCAAGTTTCGCCACTCATCATGCAATTTCAAAAGTTTTGCAATACAATTTTGTAATTGCCTAGTGGGTATGCGCGCCTTTTCCCAGAATATCATCACTTCACGAATCACTAAACTTGCACTTTCTTTAAGGTTTAATTTAACGTTTCTAGTATTGTAAAATAATACCTGTAACACTTGTTTATTGGATGGCAATTTTGAACCAGTAATACTAAAATTAATTGGGCCAACTAAATAAATAATATTTTTATTTCGCAACGACATTTTCACACACTTGATTGTCTGATAAAATAAACTTTAATGCAACTTTCATAGTGTAAGTATAAAAGTGGCTGCAAGACGGCCATTTGTAAAATGTTGTTTTTAGTAGTTGTTTTTAAAGACAGGATAATATATTTATATAATAGTTTTATTAATCGATGTGTTTTGGTTGGATGCTACGTGAACAATTGAAGTTTTAAATTTAAAAAATTGAAAAAATTTAAAAACTGAAAATTTTTCAAATGACAAAAAACAAAAATAATAGTTTAAATAACACTTAAGCCCCAAGCCGTCCGATGAAAATCAAGCGGCGCGCCGTCGCCACTTGTATGGTATACATTGCTTTATAAAATGTTATTGTGATGTTCGCATATGAATAATATAAATTAAACTTCTATAATATTGCGTATAACAATATGATAGATGTTAAAAATAATTCATTTTCCATATTGTATAATAACTTTGAACTGATTTTCACAGTTTATGCACTATAAAACAAAATAATTTTCAAAATTAAAAAGCAAGTATGAGTGATAAATATTTTTTTTTCAATCGAACGGCGGCATGGGAAGGCGGGGTGGTAGGAGCGTTAAATTTTTCCACCTTACTTCTGAGATCATTTGACAACTTTTTGGGGGGTTAGACCTACCTTTTTCGAATATAATAAAAATCCCATACAAATAGAGAACACCCTAATGTTCATATAGCATGAAATAATAAATAATAATATGAAGTGAACATAATAGTCATAATTAATCACGGAGATAATTATTTTGCTTGAATCAAGCAAATGTTTTGCTTAAAAGCAGATCAGCAAAACTTTCCTCATGTATGTAGGAAAAAGCAAAATTTTGATTAAATTCAAGCAAACTTTTGCTAAGCTATTATAAACTGCTAAAGCAAATTTCTACTTAATTCAAGCAAATATTTGCTAAGTTATTATAAGCTCAACTAGCAAATTTTTACTTAATTCAAGCAAATTTCATCTAAACTCACGAGCACACGCTTGTTCTTAATGAAGAAATTTAGGCGACGATTGATTAACGATTGCGATGGCCCAATGGATAAGCCCATGCACTTACAATCACGCGCCCGAGGTTCAAGTCTCCGGATAGTGGTCGTTTTTCAATTTAATTTAATGTTAATAATTATTTCACTTCAAAAATATGCTAGATTTCAGCAAAAACTATTAAAAATTTGCTATTCCAATTTATAGTAACTTAGCAAATATACATATGCTTGAATTAACAAGAAATTTGCTTTTGCAGTTTATAATAACTTAGCAAAATTTTGATTAAATTTAAGCTAGATATCAGCAAAATTATGCTAAATTTCAGCAAAAATTGATCAAAATTTGCTTTTCCAGTTTCTAATAACTAATCTTTGCAAAGTTAAGGCGTTAAAGAAGTTTTGCGTCCAAAATGCAAGGTTTTTACGGGGTACTCTACCGTGCAATCCGCTAGCCTATTTAAGACTATGATTAGTTGACGCACTTACTTTATAACCACGTTCATGGGAGAGGTTTTGAGCGATTTGTACTGCACCGGACTTTGGTTTTTTTCACCTCTCATACAACTCTTCGAGCTTCTCCTTCTAGGTCGTCCGCCTCGCAAGGAATTTTCTGCATTTATACGATCCTTATATCTTTTGATGAGATTTTTTTTTTTAAGATCAAAGAACCAAGGTATGCACCTTATTCAAACAAGGTTTGGTCTGTGACCTTAAAGGAAATGGATAAATTATTAGAGGAAGAATTAATTGGAACCATACGTAAATTATCGATTAGGCGAAACAAACTTGAAAGACAATTTGAATTGTTTACAACAGAGGCTAGTGTTATGCCTTAACCTCGGCAAGAATTTCCAGCCCTCAGTTACTCATGTCCTTTAATTCAACATTTTCCACAATTTAGTTGAGGATTTTTTGTTTCAATAATTCTTAAATGTAGTAAAGAACAAAAAAAGCGAATAGAACCATGCCTGAACCTGGATTCGAACCGGGTTCCTCTGAGTTGAAAGTCTAGCGCAGCGGTCGTCAGCGCCTAACTCTTTCCACTCTTTCCACTCTTTTACAACAACTTCAAAATTTTCATGATTGTTGTAATTCGCCGAATCGTTCACAGGCGCAGCTGCACCGCTACAATACAGCGCGTGTGTGTTGTTGTTTCTTCTTGTTGTTGTTGGTAAATATAGCGCGTGTTGTTGTTGGTGGTTTTTCGTTGCTGGTCAACTCAGTGCATGCGACCGCGCACAATTATTGCTATACTGAAGGTTTCTTGTTGGTAATTTTGCGTAGTGTTTCGTCACTACAGACATGCGTGTTGTTGCTTTTATGTATTGTTTTTATGTTAATAATTCCTTATTGTATCACGGAGCCAACTATTTCCTGTTTTTGTTGTTTTTTGTTGTAATTGTTGTTGCACTCTTAAAAAAATTTTTTTGGCGATCCCTGGTCTAGCGCACTCTTCACTAGACTACAAAGGCCGACTTGCTTTGTTTTTAGTTTTTACACGGAATGAATCAATAGCAAGTAAAGCGCGAAGCAAGTTTGAAGTGAAGTGGGAAATGATTGGTAATTAATTTTAAATGCTGCCAATTCAGCTGTTTTTATAAATTGTTGCTGAAATACTCAAGAAGTCAAATATTTTCTTTTCTTAAATTTTTACATTATTTAAAGGAAAAGTAAGAAAACTTTATTTCCAAAAATCAATTTTTCAAATGCCCCTAAAAACCCCTAAAAACATTAAATCTCCCTAAAAAACCCCTAAAGATTCATAGCCCCTAAATCCCTCAACACAGTAAAAATGCCTTTAAATCTAGGGGGAAATCCTCTAACCTGGCAACAATAGCTGCGTTTTATTCGTTCTGGTTTAACCAGTGAACGAATAGATCGCATTAGTTAAAGTTTTGTAAGTTTTGCCTTAGACCGTTTGGGGCATTGTCGCCAAATGATATGACCAAACGGCTGATTGCAAAACAATACCATTACTGCTTCTGACCGCTTGGGGCATTGTCGACGATGATATGACTAAACAGCACAGAAGTTTCTTTTGCCAGAATTGGGTGACTAAGAAGGGTTGCAAGCCAAACTCTTACTTGCGAGTGCTGCCACAAACTAAAACAAATAGCGACATCTATTGAACCGTAGCGAAAAAAAAATAGTTCAACGAGATGAACTAGCTACTGAGCAAGTTCATCTTTTTGTTAGTGTTCTGCATGTTATTTAGAACCTATTTGGTTTAACCAGAACGAATAAAACACGCCTAATGTCTACGATCAATGTTTCATTTATAAGGTTATGGCACTTGAGAGAAATGTTCTCTTTTTCCGCCTTTGCTGGAACTATTACAGTGCTTTTCTTTGTTACATGCATTAATTTTATTGCTTTCTTTTCATCCATTCTGACAGTTCGACCGAGCTCGCTCTCAAGTGCCACAACCTTATAAATGAGCCTTGACCATAACTTGTTGAAGACTCATCGGTTTTTTGTTTTAACAAAACATTAACTTATTATTAAAATATCGAAAGAAAATACTGCTAAATTAATATGTAGCACAAATTTGATATTTTAAAACTCTTCTCATAAAAATCGGGCCAGTGCTTTTGGAGTAAAGTGGTAACATAAAATTTACTCTTCAATTTTATATAATAGTATAGATATTGATGTAGATATACTTAAATAAAAATAGATTTAGGAATATATTATATTTAGAAACCAAACTTAATAGAATTTCAAATCAGACTGAAGTCGCTATGAATTGTCTTTAGCATTATTGTTTCGTATATCATCTCATCTACATTAGTATCATCTACATACATCAACAGGTGAGAATTTTCTATGATGTGGGTTACATCATGAATGGCTAAAATAAACAGAAGGAGACCAATGTGGCTACCTTGAGTAACACCTGATTCAGCAATGACAAGATCTTAGCAATCGATAGGATCGCTCTATTAAAAACGATTTAGATATGCTCCCACTAGACATATCTGTCTTTTCTGAATTTCAAATGGAATTTCTGAATTTGATCTTTTAAACTGACCTATTCTAAATTTCAATTAGAATTTCTGAATTTCATTCAATCTTTAATGTATAACAATTGGAAATGGTAACTTAGTACACAATCAAATGCTTAACTTCGTGCAGAGTAAATTTAAGTGGAAAGCTTTTAGAAAACGTAAGCAACAGCTCAGCAAACAAACATTTTTTCTGAAATCAACATATTTTTATTAAATATAAAAGTTTATGTTGAACTTTTGTACTAAAGTCGTGCACTTCCTTATGAACTGTATCCTGATTTGGTTGTAGTTTTACCATTAGTGTGAGTGTACACCTCAAGCTCTCGACATATCTATATTGAGTTATTTAACTCAAAATTATATAAAATAGCTCAGTTGCTATGAAAATTGATATTCCTTCCAATGCATCCATGCAGGGGAACGCTTAACTAAGACTGACACAACAGACGAGTTATTAAATTCCATAACCAACCACAATAATTTTGACGCGTCATTTTAGCCACTAGCAGTCAAAGCACTCAACCCAACAACACAGTAAAACCATCCGCCAAGCACATACATACTCACTCACACACAAAAGCACTAGCATAAACTATAACCAAAGGCAAGTAGGTTGCAATAAGCGTTGCATAAGTTTCAAGGCTGAGTGAAAATTCCACCCGGATGTATTTATGTGTGAGAGTGTGAGTGTGTAAAGTAGTGCAATGCATCCCTGTACGTAATTCAATTAGACACTCGTGCATCAATGAGCTCGCCACTGCTTCATGCAGCCATGAGCCTAGATACATATTCTCACAAACACAAACTAAGTCTGTGGTCGGCAGGACATTCACACTACAAAATATGGCGAGCATAATTTTGATTGATGGTCCAATTATTAAGGTGATTTATCATATTTGCATGCCAAACATATTTTTGCTAATATAAATGCATTTTAAAGTCGCAAGCGAGAGACAAGCTGAAGAACGAAGAACAGAAAGAGAGTGAGTGATAAGCAGAAAGTAGTCTATATTAAATACTTAATATTGGTTGGACATGGTCACGTTATCCAGTTTGGTCTTTATAACTATAGAAATATTACTCAAAAAATGTTAGCATATATTTTTAGTTTCAATCAATTCTTTTAATTTTCGCCACGAATTTGTTGGCTGCGATGACAACTGCAACTTTTTTGTTAATTTCATTTTAGTGCAAATACTAAAATGAAATTAACAAAAAAGTCGAACAATATTCATTGTCAGCATGCGCTGGAAAATTTTGTGGTTTCACGTTGATACCTTTACCATTGCTTGTTTTTAGATGCTCTTGTTTTTTGCTTTTACCTTTTTGTTTTATACAAAATCCGGATTAAGGCTACCATGGTTTTAGCTTGGTACATTGGCGCCATCATAGCTGGCTGAACGAACCAGAGAACCTGGTGCAATCCAATTAAATGTAATGCGACTTAAGATCTTTCGTCATTGTTGTTATTGTTGTTGTAGTTGTTGTAGTACTTATGTGGTAATATGATTACGTAAAGGTAAATAAATCGTTGACGTTTTATTTCATTTCATTACATTCAGCTGCTATTTCTTTTATTTTCTTTCCTAATTTTCTTTCTCCTTTAATGTCATCGCCATTTTCAGTTCTAATTAAAATCTCACAAACTGTAACGCATTTTATTTTAAAATCCGGCAAATAAGCTGTTAAGTACGTAATTGGCTTTTTATTGTGGACATTTTGCAAGAAAAACAACTACTATACGTAGCAATGAAAATTAATTCCTTTCAAATTTTAAGAGTAAAAAAAATCATTGAGAAGGAAAATTTCAAGATATGAAATATCCATTTGATCAAGGTGCATTTCTTAAATTTGTTATTTTTTTTTTTTTTTTTTTTTAAAAACGTTTCTCTCATAAGCAATACAAAAACTACTTAAAAAACTTTTCTGTAGTTTTTGTTGTTTGAAGTAGATATCGTCCCCTGCATGCCAAAACCATGAATGTGAAAAAATTCGATTTTGGGTTTAATGCTGTTTTTGATACAATTTTATGTAAGGAACTTTGTATCAACATATGGAATAGGAATGTAGATCAAGTCTGCCGCAATAATACAGTTCTAAACCAATGAATGTGTTTTTTTAATTTTTTATCATGCCAAAAAATGAATGTGCTACATTCATTGTTGTGGCACAAACATTTAAACAAAATTGGATTTTTTGTGCATGCCAAAACTATGAATGTGTTCTAAAATCCTTTAGAAATGAGGAAGACCCACCAAATTTAAATCATAAACCGATGAACCTAATGCCCACATATCTGCAAGCCGAAGTATCAGGAAATAACTGATTCTTCACATTTATACATTACTCGATCTCTTGAAGCATGAATCTATATAAATAAAAATCAAATGTCGTTCGTTGGTAATTGCATCAGTTGAGAACGGCTGAACCGATTTGGATAATTTTTTTTTTAAATGTTCGTAATAGTCCAACTTAGGTTTTTACGGAAAGAAAAATTGACCACGCCCACTTTGCGCCCACTTTTTTGATTTATCTAAAATCGGAAAACGGCTGAACCGATTTGGATAATTTTTTTTTTTAATGTTCATAGTAATCCAATTTAAGTTTTGTCGGAAAGAAAAATTGACCACGCCCACTTTTGCGCCCACTGTTTTGATATCTATATAAATAAAAATCAAATGTCGTTCGTTGGTAATTGCATCAGTTGAGAACGGCTGGACCGATTTGGATATTTTTTTAAAATGTTCGTAATAGTCCAACTTAGGTTTTTACGGAAAGAAAACTTGACCACGCCCACTTTTACGCCCACTTTTTTATTTATCTAAAATCGGAAAACGGCTACACCGATTTGGCTAATTTATTTTTTAAATGTTCGTAGTAATCCATTTTAAGTTTTTACTGAAGAAAAATTGACCACTCCCACTTTTATGCCCACTTTTTTATATATACCTAAAATCGCAGAACGCCTGCGCCAATTTGGCTAACTTTTTTAAAATGTTTGTAATAGTCTACAAACGTTTTTTACAGAAAGAAAAAATGGGCGTTGGACAAGGGGGCGTGGCACTCTCATACAACCCAAATTTGCGATATCGAATAGCTTTTTAGTTACAGACCGCACAGGCTCGGAATTTAATATTCGAACTCAATTTACACATTAAGTTTAACTGATAACATTTTATGGTGTTGGACAAGGGGGCGTGGCACCTCCCATACAACCCAAATTTGAGATATCGAATAGCTTTTGAGTTATAGTTCGCACAGCCATGGAATTGGGTTTTCGACCACAATTTACACGTGCCGTTTTACTGATAAAATTTTATGGGCGTTGGGAAAGGGAGCGTGGCACCTCCCTTAAAACCCACATTTAATATTTTGAATAGCTTTTGCGTTATAATTCACACAGCCCCGGAATTCAGTATTCGACGACAATTTACACGTGCTGTTTTACTGATAACATTTTATGGGCGTTGTACAAGGGGCGTGGCTCCTCCCTTGCAACCAGAATTTGCGATATCGAATAGCTTTGGAGTTATAGACCTCCACAGCCTCGGTATTCGAGCACAATTTGCACATGTCGTTTTACTGATAACATTTTATGGACGTATGGTGTGGCAACCTCCCATAATTTGCGATATCGAATAGCTTTTCAGTTACAGCTCGCACAGCCTCGGAATTCGGTATTCTACCACAATTTACACACGCCATTCAGGGGGCGTGGCACCTCCCATACAACCCAAATATGCGATTTGCGTCGATATCGCAATTGCCCTAATTTTCAAAGTTTATTTCAAAATGATTTTTTTATAAGAAAATAAAATAAAATCGCTTAAATATTTTTATATGGTTTTATTAACATCTCAGACTGTAATAGCTTTGAAGTTATAGCCTAAGAATTCATTATTCTACCACGATTTACACATGCCATTTCACTAATCAAATTTTATGGGAGTTAAACAAAGGGGCGTGGCACCTCTCATTCAACCCAAATTTAGATCAACCCAATGCAGGTTCACTGATAACATTTTATGGAAGTTTGGCAACGGGGGCGTGGCAGCAACGCGCCGGGTTCCAGCTAGTGTTTTATAAATTGAAATTTTTGTGCATGCCAAAACAATGAATGTGTTCTAAGAACCGTTAGGAATGAGGTAGGCCCACCAAATTTAAATCATAAATCGATGAACCTAATGCCCACATATCTGCAAATCAAAGTATCAATAAATAACAGATCTTCAGTATTCATACTACATTACTCGATTCTTTGTTAGCCAAAACAATGAATGTGTTTTAATATCCCTTTGGAGAGAGGTAGGCCAGCCAAATTTTAACGATATATACTTGACCGAAATTACTTTAAATTTATATTTCTTTATTTTAATTGTCTTCAAGAGAAAAGAGAGACAGTATAAAATGGTTTATTTCTTACTTTTTATAAGTCTGTTTGGAAAGTTTTGTCTAAAAAGCCCATCTTCTGCAGATATGATTACTATGAACGATCTGATAAAATTTTCATTGCATAATCTTAGGAAGTTTTTAAATTATGTTAACGTACTATTTTTCTCCATCATACCACGTTTCATCCCATACCACGTTTGGAATAAATACGATGGAGTCATCGTAGAGCATTACAATTTGGTATATAATTTTAAATCGGCTATTTAAGATCTATTTATAAAATTGGCGAAACATCAACGAAGTATTAACGAAACAACACAAAAATTTAAAATGCTGTATTTTCTCTCTACGTATTGAACATATGCATATTGTATTGAGGCTATAAAATCACTCCGTCAAAAGTCTGAAATATATGCTTAGAACAACAAAAATATGTTCTACCATGCTCACTATTTTTAAATGCTCAGTTTCCTTAAAGTAAATCCTGACCATCTCTTTCCGAAACCTCACGTGAAACCTAAGCTTAACGAGACTTTTTAAAAAAAAAAAAAAAAAAATAATTTTTAATTCAGTACTAAATTCAATTCATCATCGCAAATATCTAATAATACATTTTTTGGTATAGTTCAATACTCATTAATCAATGGAGCAGAAGAAGCCATAAGAAAGTTCATAACAGCTTTCTTTGTGGATTTTCTACTGTATTTCTTTAAGTTGTTAAGACGATATTGGCGATAGTACTGCACTGAGACTGATAGTACTGCAGATGGTATGATTGTACCTCCATGTAATAATATTGTATATATAGTATAAAGGCATTTTATACTATAGTGTAGTTAATGTGACCAACTACTTTTGATGAAATTTCGGAATGGATTTCGGAATCTGGTTCGAAATTTCGAAATGATATGTATTACGTCAAATTTACAACATTTGCATTTTGAAAATAGTTTAAAAGATACATATATCGATAAATAAAATACAGTTTAAAAAATAGTGCGAGTAAATAACTATCAAACATTATCGAAAAATCCACATTTGAAGAAGAAGTACTAGCACTAGGATTGGCATCGGTTTCATTTCGAAGTTGTATTTTTCTTTGTTAGCAATTTCTTCAAGTAATTTGGGGCTTGATTTTAACAATTCAAAGAATTCCAAGCATGAATCTTGCAAGTTGTACTTGACGAATGCAAGTGTGTTTTCCGACAGTTTTGAGCTGTGCAAATTAAAAATAAATCTTCACCGACACTACTCCATCTATCCACCCTCCAACTAACTATCACCCATCTTCCAAATCAACACAATGCTTACACATTTATAGAGGGCATCCCTTGAGCGTTGGATCATTCTAAAAAAAAAAAACACAAAAAAACTACGTACAATTTTGCTCGTATAGTCTGATGAACGGAAACTATAAATTTCTCCGATCATGTCATAGGACCAAACACCTTCACAAGCTGCAATTTTTAAATCGAATGCACTTAAGGTTTCACTTTTAAAAAACGATGATACATCTTTGCTTTTCGAAGCGGCGTGCAAAGCATTTCTATGCCGAACCGATGTTAAATGCGATTCGATGTCGGCCTTGCCGCTGAGAGCATGACTGAACTCGGCATTACAAGTACCGCAGCGGACAATAATTTAGGTTTTTTTTATCTAGACCAGAGGTCGGCAAAACTCAAACTGAGTGTGTGTTGGTGAGAGCAAATATTCTGCAGTGAAAAAAATTTGTGCTGCATATGATTTTAAAATTTGTACACTTGCACACAAAAGTGATTTAATGAAACTATTTCAAACATACTATGGCAAAGGTATGTTATTAATAAGTTCAGAAATGTTAATTTTGTTATCGCAGTTTCTTATTAAAAGAATGCTTTTTAGAGGAGAATTAGTTAATCTATTTCGCTGCTTTGAGCATATGAATTTCAGGTCGGAAAAAATTTGTTCACAAAAGTAGGTGGAAGGATAAAAAGCTAACAGTTTGTAAGAAACTGCTTTTAGTTTTGGGTAAAAGCTGCCATCAATGGTTTTCCAGAATTCTACAATATGCTGTTCATCGATCATTTCTATTTCGGTTCGGAGAATTATCAATTCAGATTGAATCTGGAATTCATACTTCGTTACATCACATTTGAAAGGATTTACAAATAAATTAAATAACGGCTGCATTTCTTCAAAGTCTTTAAATCTCTTTTCAAAATTATTTATAAGGGTTTCTATTATGTCAATGTGTTCATTCTTTTGTTCGCTTGTAATATTTTCAAAAAATGATGCTCTTGGGAAACTTGAATAATTTTCTTCTTGAATATTAGCTTAAAGTAAAAATAGTGTTGTTTTGAATTCAAAAATGCTATTGTATGAATTGTAAACAGTCTTATTTTTTCCTTGAAGCTGAAGGTTTAGCTTATTTACGAAATTGGTTATATCTGTTAAAAATGCAAAATCCAAATTAAAGCTATTGTCTTGTAAAGCATGTATTAAATGTTCAGTATTATCTATTTTTTCGATTTTCAAAAACTGCATTACTTTATCCCTTAGATCGTAAAGCCTGGAAAGGCAATCGCCACGACTGAGCCACCTTACTTCTGTGAACATTTTCAGGTCATAATGTTCGGCGTCGGTATTTTTAAGAAATTGAACAAATTTCCTATGGGTTAGAGAATGATGTCCTCCTCTTATAGTGTTAATAATTTTCTCTGCTGTTTTCATGGCAGGAAATGTGCTCAAAAACTTTGAAGCAAGTGCAACCTGGTGGATGTTACAATGAAGAGATGACATTTCGATCCCGTGCTTTATCAATTGACCCACAAATCCATCATTTCTACCAACCATAACGCTAGCACCATCCGTACACACTCCAATTAATTTACTCATATCTAATTTGGAGAAAACGTTTTCATTTAGAATATCAAACAAAATTTTTCCCGTAACATTTCCATGTAATGTTTCCATGGAGATCATTGATTCAAAAACTACGTAATCAGAACTTACACTTCGGATGCAAATTACTAATTGACACAGATCGTTAATATCAGTGCTCTCATCTAATGATATGGAAAAATATTTGCAGTTATTCACCGTTTTCAAAATTTCAAACTCAATAGAGTGAGCTACTTGTTCTATACGTCGAGCTATGGTTCTCGCGGACAAGGGAATGGATTGAACAACATCAGTTTTATAATTTATTTTATTCAAAATATCAGTGCAAATGTTCTTAATAAAAGTTCCGTCAGTAAAAGGTCTGCCATGTTTTGCTATATGAAGAGATATTATGGTTGACAATGTCACTTTCAGTTTCTTTTGGGTTTCCAGATGGTTCATTTCATTATCTGTTGCTTCCATATCAGAAAGCCATAACTTGAATTTTTGTAACACATAATCTCTTTTTTCCCTAAAAATCCTATATTTTTCAACTCTATTCAATTTAGTTAATTCATTATGAGAATGTTCATAATGCCTTTTAAAAGCGTCTTCGCGTGGACTTTTGAATGCTGTGTAACAAATTAAGCATTGCATTTCATTAAAGGCATTCCTAAATAAGAAAAATTTTTCGCATATATTTTCAGCTTCCATTTTGCGCACGATGTTCTCACTTGAAGGCGAATGAACAAAATAACATATTTTGCGCCGTGTGGTTGAACGAAAGAGCGCAAAATACGAAAGAGCGTAAGCGTCTGTGTGAATGGGTTTTCCACAATTGTGGTATGGAGTGCCGATCTATGATCTAGACCAAGGTATATTCAACATGGTAGTGTTGTCCCAGAGAGGTGAGTACCGTAGCTGTCAAACATAAGAAGAGCGTTAAAGACAATGAATAAGAACTTGAACCAGGGATGGAACTATAGCAACAATTGTGCTATTTTTCGTACTTTCGAGATCAGGCGAGAGTTTAGACACGTACGTTTTCATTTCGGACTATTTAAATTTATCGGAGTTAAAAAAACCAAGTTGCATGTAAATGTAACTAATGTAATTTTCGATTTTTGATGCACCTTGTTGCTTTCTTTGACATTTCGTTATTCTTATCAGTGCTAGTAAAGTTACTTCAACATAATTACACTACTCCAAAAAATTTGGAAATTTTCACTATAACACACAGCGATAACATTTTTTATAGTGAATTTTTCCGTCGAATCCAAATATCGTAATATTTATTTGCGATTAGCCAAAATTTTTCATATAAATTGGCAAAAATTAAAAAAAAATTCACTGTTGAAAGCAATAATTTACATAAACGCTTGTAAAAACTTTTATTTTCTTTCAATGAATTGTTGTATATTGAAGAGTATAGTCAAACCAAAAATTTTAAGGTAAAAATGTGCCAACAGTGTCAGTAGTACAGTTGTTATGGTCGAATTTAGTAAAAAAAAGTTTTTTTCGTTTTTTTTTTTAACAAATTTAAAGTTTCAAGACCAATATCTGAAAATAATTTTAAGGGTGATAAAAAGTAAACTCTTCAATCTGATTTCATTAAAAAATTTAAAGCATATATATTAAACCGGATCGCTTTTGTATGGGGGGAAAAAATTATTCGTTCGGGGTCTTAAAGTTAGAGGAACTCATAAAAACGATTTCTGCATACTTTTTTTTTCAAATCGGAGAAAATTTATCGGAGCGTTTTTGATTCTACTGAAGGTATTTTTTGTTAAAAAACATGTTTTTTGCTTGTAACTTTTTATTTTTCAAAGAACACATACCCAAATCTGCAAAAAATATAAATTCCTTACTTATACCAACATTTAGGCGAAAAAAATTATTGAACTTATGTTTTATTATAACTCTTATTAACCTCCAAACATAGAATTATTTGCTAGTTTTAAAAACACATTTTGTTAAAACCTCTGTAAAAGACACATTTTCCATTGGATTTACGTAAAATTGATCTTCTTGGAAAGGAATTAAAAGAAAAATAAAAACAGAAAGCCATTTTAAAGTCTCTTGTTCTTAAACTTGGAATCACTTAAAAATTTATTATAATAATAAAAAAGACTTTTTCCCAGCAGTTTTAACAAAATGTGTTTCTTAAACAATAAAAAAAAAAATCTATTTTTATAGGTCAATAAAAGTTATTAGTTTATGAGGGGGCGTAACATGCCGGGTTTCAGCTAATAAGAGATAATAACTAATTTTTAAAAATTTTTTATGCTTAAAAGAAATATATCTTTTTAGCAGATTTCTAAAGTCGATTACTGACGTTTAGTCATTTTTCACACATAGATATGTTTTAACCGATAAATAAAAAAAAAGGTAATATAATTCCTTTCCAACAAGCTCAATTTTAGGTAGATCCAATGAAAAATGTGTTTTTTACAGAGGTTTTAACAAAATGTGTTTTTAAAAATAGCAAAAAATTGTATGTTTGGAGGTCAATAAGAGTTATATCAAAACATAATTTAAATAATTTCTTTATGCCTAAATGTTGGTATAAGTAAGAAATTTATATGTTCAGAAGATTTGGATATATGTTTTTTTAAAAATAAAAAAAGATACCAGCAAAAACATGTTTTTTTTAACAAAAATCTTTCATCATTTCTTAAGTCTTTAGAAATTTATTTAAACTGTAAAAATAGTGAAAATTTTCGAGTTGTTAAGTAAAATTTAAAGTTTTTCTTCTTCAGAAAAATAAAAAATGCTCCGATAAATTTTTTCCGATGTGAAAAAAGTATGCAGAAATGGTTTTTATGATTTCCTCTATCTTTAGAGACCCCGAACGGCGGAATCCAAATTTTGACCCGGTCTAATATATATGTCTATAGAAAAGCCGTAATTTACAAAATTATAGCATTTGAAGATACACATTTAAAAACTCTTAATTTTTTATATATTCAGCCCTATCGGGAATAACTTTTCACGCGAATTCGAAAAAGGGAGTTTTCATTTTTAAGATAAAGCTAAAGAAAATTTTGAAAATTTTTAATGCAATTGTGTCCATCAACGGTTTGTCAACAAATTTGCATTTAAAATCTTCAAAATGATCATAAGCTTTATCTTAAAAATGATAACTCCCTTTTTCGATTTCCCGTGAAAAACTATTCCCGATTGGGCTGATTTAGCATCACTAATTTGCAATACATGAATAAAATTTTACAGTGCCTTTTGCCTTGTTTTTTAAATAACTCGATTTAAAAATGTATTACAAACTAATTTAATACAAAAAGCATATACTAAAGAAAAAAAATTTTTACTTTCCGAGGTTTGCAGAGAGGTGACGACCGAACAGAAAAATTAATTCAATTGAAAAAACTTTTCTGTCTGAGTTGGAATTGAACCCGGGCTACCGCGGTTCTTTAGCTTAGGGGCCACGCACTCTACCCACTAGGCTACGGCCGCCACATGGGACATAATGGGACATTCACATATATTTTTTCTGGCTGGCGAGACGACAACCCTTGGCGAAATTATGCCCTGGATCAGTTTGTGGATCATAGTAGCAATTAGTCAATTTTTAGTGAGTCATTATGTTGTTTTTTTAAATGCGTTATTAAATTGTCCATGGACCATAATCTTACCAATAATCTTCCAAATTCTTACCAATACATTGCATATTAGATTATTTATCAATAAAAAACGAAAACTTTCAGCAAAAATGACAAACAATTTTTCAAACGCCACTATTTTATTATTTTTTGATCAATTTCAATAAAAGTGGTCTTTTCTATAATAACACTCTTACAAAAACAGGAAAATTTTTGATTTTTAGTTTCAGCTGACGCTCCTTGTTTAGCGTAAGCAAAATTTTTTAAAAAGGTACTATTTTTCTCAGCAATTCGGCACAATCTGAAAAATTCCACTTTCATCCCTGGCTTGAATACATTGAAGACAGATGATAGACAACTGATTAGGGGGTTTCAGACGAACGTACTTGTACGCTGACATGTACGACGACAAACTAACGGGACTATTTTGTTGAGCTTTCAAACAATCGTACATGTGCGACGACTTCATTTCATTGCTGGCTCTCAAATAGAGCACATCGGCGTAATGGCAGAACAATTTTTTTATGACCTTATGATTTAGCAGTCATTTTTCATATTTAGAGAATTGTTTATCAATTTTAATTAATTATAAACAATTATAAAATGTTTCAAACGTTTTTCATATTAATTTTCTCTAATATTTTATCCGCTTCGTTGCTGTTCACCCGCTGACGCTTTTAATGAAATGAAAAAATGCAGCGAGTCGGACCGACTTGCGTTCATAACATCGTACATGTCGGTCCGACCGGCAGAAAAATCAAAAATTTTTGATTTTCGTCCGACATGTCGGTCCGACGGTCTCATTTGCTTTCGAATGATCGTACATGTCGTCGAGCATGCCCAAGTCATCGCACATGTACGATGGTCTGAAAGCCCCTATTGTGAAAATATTGTGGAACAAGCAACGTTTCAGCGATAGCGTATTTCTTCACGAGGCACACAAAAAAATGTTCCAATCTATTTTTGAAGAGGCTTTCGATAAATTGCACAATTTTTTTGGGTTTAATTTTATCAATTAAATTAATTTAAATCACAAAAATTCACAACACAATTTCAATTGACAAGTTTTGTTGTTTGATTTGTTTTTTTTTCGTAAACAACGAAATTTGACAGCTAAGTTACCCACCACAAGAGACAATTGTATCTACTAACACTACCTCATTATATATACCTTGATCTAGACTATTATATAAAAGAAGACTCACGAATTTGATCCAGAATAAGCTCGGTAACCGCTGAACCGATTTTGATAATTCTTTTTTTATTCGATTCCTATGATAATATTGATTGTTATAGCTTACCAAGGTCTTCGAAAAATGTATTCTTTAATTATTGCAAAATGACGCATTTTATTTAATGCCTACATTCAACCAGCAGCGCAATATAACAGCAAACAAAGCTTTACTCTCTTTGTCGAGAGAGCTTCTCTCAATATAACACGACAACCATGTTGTGTTGTTAAGCTGAATTCACTGATAACCTTCAGCATGTTTTTGTGTGATTTAAAATAATGTTAATCAAGTTGAGAGTGTGCAGAAATTTTTCTCTCTGATCGAAAACTTCATATGAAAAAAACTTTCAAAACATGCTGAAGGTGATCAGTGAATCCAGCTTTACTTTCAGGGAAATTCTTGCTTTCATACAGTGTTAATTAATTTTCTTTGTTAATGTCTTGAGGGGAGTTGCCAGAATTAAGTTATCAGCATTAATTATGTTTTGCAGCCTTGCCAGTCAGCTTTTTCAAACTTGAGATTGTGTTAGTCTATCTATAAGAATATATAAAAGCGTTGTGACACTGCACGGATGTTTGACAATCACGCAAGAACCAGTCAACCGATTAATACGATATAGGTATCAAACGATTTGTTATTTCAACTTAGTCGTAAGATGCTATGTTAGATTTGCCACGTTTACTTTTCATGCCCACTTTTTGCAAAAAATGCTATATTTCAGACGATTTTGGTCGTATGAGACTAGAATTCGGTTATCTTTTTACTTTCGCTAACTTTATTTAAAATGGGCATGACCCACTTTAGTTAAGTCCACTTTTCGGGGGATAAGCTTGGAGTAAAGCAAAGCGCACTAGGTTTAAGCTCAATTGAGCTGAAATTCTGGCATTCTATTGTTTTGAGTATGAGATGGTTCAAGTGAAAAAATTTTGCCACAACCCCATTACCGCCCAGAATTAATCAAAATTGTTATACTTCGAGCGGTTTTGGTTGTATTAGACTAAAATTTGTTAATTTAGTTCATACGGCTACTTTCGGCAACTGTACTAAAAATGACGAATATATAATTTTTTTTTTCGAAAAGCATGAAAATTCGTATATAGCATTAAGGTGGTCTGCAACAGGACAACGTCCGCCTGGCATTACTATAGATCAGTAAGAATGCTGTATATATCAGAAAATTCTGATCGTCATGCATTGATGTTTCAAACGGAAACGTCTAGCATGTGTTTTGTTCGAAGGTCAGTTTACACTTTTAGAAATTCACAAAACGATCATAAAAAATTCATTGAATTGGGTCAGGACAAATTCTACTATAACTGTAACGTTAACTATGAATAACTATGAATATAAGGAAATAGATTAAAACATAGATTTATGTATATAACTTTGGAATAGTTTGAAATATTTGAAATATTTGAAATAATTTTCACAGAATTATTTTTTAAGCTATATATGAAAATGTTTTTCACATGAATTAGTTTCTAAGCTGTAACACATTGCAAAAAATATAACAACATTTTAAGCAAATTAGTTTTCATCAAAAAATGATAGGGGGGGGGGGGCGGGGTAGGTGGCCCATGATTTTTAATGATAGAAACTGTTTGTGTCAAAATAGAACAATTTTTGCAGGTAAATTATGTTATATGAAAGAATAAGGAAAATGAAAATTAAAAAAAAAATTAAAATTAAAAAAATATGTACAACAAAAGCAACTATTGGCCTATTGTTTAGTACAAGTTTTATATTTTAGAGGTTTTTGAAACAATATAAAACATTGCATTGGTGAGGTAACGGTAAACCTTTTCTCATTTTCCCAATTTACTTAATTGAACTTTCAAACAAAGAAAATTGGATGAAAATCGATTTGAAAATGGCGGAAATGTTTGCTTGCTAAGTCAAAACATGAAATTTCAATCGTTTTTTTCTCATTCTGAGGCTTATGAGTTATACTGAGAAAATCTATAGTTTTGAGATATCGCAAGAATTTTAATATCATAATAACAGGTTTTTTTAAAACATATCTAATATCCGTACAAAATATTTCCGAAAAGAAAAGAAAATATCCGTTAATTTTATTAATCAACGACTGTCCATACAAAAATGCATTGTTATGCATTGAGAAAGTCTCTAGTTTTTGAGATATCGCCAAAAGTTTGACGTCATTAAAACGGTTTTTTTTTAAATTTAAGAAGAGTTGTTGTTTGGCCGAAGCCCAATAACAACAATTAATAACTGAAGAAGGCCGATTAACTACAACAATTTAAGAAGAATATATTTATTTTCAAAATATATGCAAAAAATTACATTTTTGATTACAAATTTTAAAAATTTTTTACCCAAATTTTTTTATAACGCTGTTATGCAGGACTTTTTCACAAGTACAAAAAAAAAGAAAGGCAGGTAAATTTATGTCATCATTACAATTACCGTTTAAATAAGTTATTCAAATTAAATAAAGTAATTTCTTAATATATAATTCACACTACACATAATACACAATAATTTTTATATTTTGAATTTGTTTTAATACAACTACAATAAATACTTTCATTTTAAGATTTAAAATTTTTACATGGTACTTATTATTTTTATCGCAGGCGAAGCAGCGGGTATTTGCTAGTATATTTATAATTTTCTTGCACAACTGCGTTAAAAACACAAGTGCCACGGCGCTTAGGCATTGCTTTACACCGGAAGGTTGATTGAAAGTAAATATTAGAAATAAAAAGATAGAAAACTTAGATTTTAAAAAATGACCTAGCCAAGATTACACTGCTTTCAAACAAAAGGTTTATTTTCAGCCCAATTTGTGTGCAGTTTATTGAAATTAATGTATTGTGCTATCAGTTTAAAATATTAAAAGTGGTGACTCACCTCAAAGCTTTTAAGTATTGTTGGGTCACATGAAACCGGGGAAGTTTTTGTCTGCAATTTGGCATAAACAAAACATAAGGCTATCCCTTTCTACCGAAGTTTCCTAATCTTTCGTAAGTATACGCTAGAGCAGAAAAATATAATACAATCTGCAGTCACAAATCAATTGACTCATCCAAAACTATGCGGTTGCCACCTAGCCAGATTGTGCGACTTTCCGCCAGTTAAACGTAATTTTCTTTGTTTGACTTAACTATAATTTTTTGTTAATCCCAGGAAAATTTCCGTGTATTTCAGAAAAGACCAAAAATATTTCGGTATTTCGAAGCGAACACCGGAACTTACCTTCAAATTTCGGAATGATTCCGATATTTTCGGAACGGTTGGTCACATTAGGTATAGTACAATTTGAGTTACAATTATGCAGTTTCTTGATACAAGTATGTTGATATTTATCCATATCAACTGATGCACAACTATTTATAGTACTTAGAATGATTTTAAATCGATGGATGAATTCCTGATCGACACCTACAATACGTGCTGTGATTAGGGATGGCAGCGATTAATCATTTGATTAAATCAATCGTTTTTTTCTTTCCAATTTAAAATTTAATTATATCGTAATTTTATGTTTAGTTAATCGATTATTAATCAAGTAATGGTAAAAACAATCGCAAAAAATTATTTCAAGTAAAATAAATTCTGTACTTATTCAAAATTGCAAACAAACGGAAAAATTGGAAAAATAAGTTGCAACTTTCCTTGACCCGAGATTAAAAAAAAATATTTTAAAGATCCTTTAGCATTGGCTTCAGTTTTGAAATTCTTACGTAATGAAATAACCTGCGCAAATGATTTTGGCTGTATTTCTTTATTCATTCCAGACGTTCGGAATGACTGTTTTTGTTTCTTTATTCAGGTTTGATTATCCGGAATATTCTTTTTGTATTTCTTAATTATTACGGAATATTCCAAAGGCGTTCCTTTTATACTATCAGCTAAGGTAGAATTAAAAGAATATTCCTTGTATGTGAGGTTATATTCGATTGTTTGAAGTAAAACTTCGTTAAATGAAAATGGAAAAATTTTTTACATTATGGCTGTATTTCTTTATTCATTCCAGACGTTCAGAATGACTGTTTTTGTTTCTTTATTCAGTTTTGATTATCCGGAATATTCTTTTTGTATTTCATTATTCTTACGAAATATTCCAAACGCGTTCTTTTTATACTATCAGCTAACGTAGAATAAAAAGAATATTCCTTGTGTGTGAGGTTATATTCGATTGTTTGAAGTAAAATGCCGCTAAATGAAAATGGAAAAACTTTTTAGTTTAAATGTTTTCGATTGCTTTGTTGCATTTTTGTTTTTTAAATTTTATCTGTGTATTTGTTGTCTTTAGTTAAATACGAAAAATATGTTTCTGGTTTTAACAAATAAAAAGTTCTTTCTTTTCCAATACTGTTTCTTTATTCATTCTGTTCTGGATAAACAACAATGTATTCTATTCGTTCTCTTCTTTATCCGGAATGAATAAAGAAATACACCCTTTATGAAAACGGCCCAGCAAAATTTTTGATGCAAACGTGACATGCATTTTTAGGGACACTGCTTCCAGAAGACATTCTATAGATCAAACTGTGCTTCTAAGGGCCATATAAAGAAGTTCTTTCAAGAGGCATTTTTATAACTTACTTCTGGAAGACATTCAAATGGCATTTAAATTCAATTAAAGTAAAAAAATTGTGTAAAATTATAATATATGTTTTAGATTTTTTCCGTGGGATTTTTTAAACCCCCAATCAAACCCAACCACTTACTAGTTGCAACACCAAAATGGTTTGAAAATCGGAAAAAAGGATATTTTACGTGTAATTTTTTTAAAACCCAAACAAAACCCAAACACTTCAACACAAAGATATTTTTTTAACCCTCAAACCACAAAAACCATTCCATTCAATGGAATACCTTCTTAAAGTTCTTTTGGAAAACTTCTTCTAGAAACCTTTCATTTAAGGGCTCAAAGAAATCTTCCATTGAAAAAGTTCTGAAAGCACTTCTAGCATTCCTCCCAATGACATGCATAGGTTAAAAGAATGCCTTCTGGGTATGAAAGTGGAATTTTTTGCTGGGAGGGTAGCGAGTCGTCACTAGAATCACTAGAAAATGAGTTCGGACCTTGAAAACGAAGGAGCATAGATGATGATTTGGGTCACCCACAAGATGAAATAAGTTTGTATTTAAACTGTCAAGTCCTAGAACTAAAACGAAAAATCATCGATGCTTGGGAGAAAATTAAAACTGTTTACCCTAAATTTTAAGGATTTTCGAAAAATATTGTCACTCGGTACCTCGGTGCCTGCTGAGCACTTTTTTTCAAAAGCTGGTGCTACGACCACCAAGAAACGCAACCGTTTAACAACAAAACGGTTAATCAAAACTTATGTTCTTGCAAACAGGGTTAATTTATAAATAATTATTTCTTGCATTAAAAAACTCAATGTAGTTTAATATTAGTTAAGGCCAATTCAAAACAAAATTAGATGATATGCGATTAGATTAGATGATAAATTAGGGATTATGAAAAAAAATTATTGTTGCTTATCATCACTGGTAAAGTTAACAATGCCATTCAAAAAGTTACACTAATCGTTAATTCATTAATGACAATAATTGCAATTAATTGCAATTAATTTTTTTCACATTTTTTTATATTAATCTTATGATTAATTAACCGATAAATTTATTTTATTTGCTATCCCAAGCTGTGATTATTAGGGTTCTGAAAAAATCTTCGAGCAGTTTTGCCATCATTCATTTGAG
This sequence comes from Dichetophora obliterata, assembly GCA_963920525.1. Classification (NCBI taxonomy): domain Eukaryota; kingdom Metazoa; phylum Arthropoda; class Insecta; order Diptera; family Sciomyzidae; genus Dichetophora; species Dichetophora obliterata. Next base: position 138,963,568 of record OY986438.1, read on the forward strand.
AAATTTAATTATATAATTATATTAAAAAATTTAAAAGTCTTTGCCGCATACCTTGTCTAATAACGTTTAGCCCTAAATCCGTTTTAAGGATGTAGTGTGGTGTTCGAGTTACAAAAAATTTATTTTTTTTTGTTTTTAAGTATTTCAAAAGTACAACATGCTAGGAGCTTACTGTAATGCTCAAAACCAGCAATAACTTTGTTCTGGTTCAGCAAACTTTGGACACTGGAAAAAATTACCTTAACAAAATTATTAAAAACAGACACATTTCCATAGTATCGTAAGTGTAGACGTAGAGTTCCTTTTTATACAGTAATCGGAACAATTCTGGCCTCTTTTTGGTTAAGGTTTATTTATAGAAGTTTTTATAAACAAATATAAATAAATAAATTGCTATCCTTAACATTAATTTAAAAAATTAAAAATAATATAAAAATAATTAAAAATTAAAGTTTTTTCCTATTATGTTGATTTTAATTAAAAATAAATTTACATACATAAAAAATTAACAAGAACAACAAATTTATTACCAAAAACATCAAACAAAAAATTATGATACAAAAAAATATTTAATGTATAAAATACATTTAACCCTTTCATTGGATTTCCCATTATATTGGACACATCAGAAAATATATACTATTTTTATTTTGCAACTTTTTGTTTTAAACCAAATCGCTTGTACCATAAAATTAATTTATAACAACATGATTTACATAAATTAAGAGAGATATTTGACGTTAAACACAGTTGTATTTTCGATTTTGTTCGGCATATCATAATTGTAGTAACACAATTTTTTATTTTGGGTCGTTCTAAGTTTTGCTAAAAAAAAGTGGTTTTAGTGGTTGGTTTAAGAACCATAGTTTTTAAATTCATACGACACTACATTTTTGGACTTATTTCCAGATAAATCCGGGTTTTCAAACATATTTCACTACACACCTGTACATTATAGTACAACTTTTCCATCCATATATATATAGAACAACCTGTCAGCAGGTAGGCAGCGCAGGTAAAAATTAACTTTTTAAGGCCTAAATGATAGGAATGTTACCTCAAAACAATTATTACATGATTATTCTACCCTAGCTATTGAAAGGGTTAAATATGTTATGTTAAAAAATATGAATTTATTATTTTTCCTGTAGTATTTTCCTGTAGTATATCCATGGCACCTTAATATTGAGATATATGTATTAAGAAGCCATGAAAAAAAATTCCATTTATTCATTCTAAAAATTAACCCTTTTCTATTTTATGACGACTTACAAAATATTTTAGCTTTTATGACAACCGACAGTGAGCTACACCATTTTACAAAAACTTCCAAAAATCAAGTTTTTCGTAAAAATCAATTTTTTCGGCTGGTGTAATAGTTGTAAAAGGCCAGAAAAAGTTGTTCTAATCTGCATCAAAAAATGTAAAATTTTTGCAATCGGAGTAAAGTCTTGAGTTGGATTAATATTGTTTTTAATTTCTAAAAAATGTTGCCAACTCTTGTACCCATCCAAGGCGCTCAAAGGATATGTATCACATTCAGCCAATTTGTTCTTTCTGGCTTACATATAAAATAATAACTGGCATGGTCTCTTTACTAGTTTCTCTTTTCTGCGACTGCCTGCCTGTCCGGCTGTCTGCCAATTTCTCTGACTGTAAACGAGTGACAACAGAAATGCGTTAAATAAAGCGGAAAATTGCATTAAACAACTGCTTGTCAGTGTTGATAAGGGAATTAAATTTTGTGGTCGACGTCATAAAGAAGTCATTCTTGCAAGCAACACCAACCACATCAACATCCAAGAGCAGCTCTGTACTCGTTCCTACCCCAACCGTAATTCTAAGCCCATGCTTCTAGTTGCATGGTTGCCGGAACAGGAATCAAGGCAGGCTGCAGTTTGTCGTCGTCGTCGTTGTCGGTGGTGCTGAGAATGTTATTTCTTGAGCTTTGTTGCTTTTGCCATCATGACTCAATACGCTTCCGTGGCTAACGTCATCTACATGTGATGCTCATGATGCGGGTTTATTGAATTTTCCAATACATGGTAAGCAGTAGCTTTGTATCGGTGCCTTCATCATCGCCATCATCAGCACCAGAACCAGCTTAGTTTTTATTGTTGTTTGTGTGATGTTTATGTCGATGTTTGTTGCTGATATTGAGCTGGTTTATTCGACTTTAGAGATGGCGATATCAAGGATTTCTGTGGTTAAGGATTTAAGTATAGATTGGCAGCTATCATTTAGGTTGAAAATTAGTGCAACATATTTGATTGTACTTTTTATTTTTCTATAATTGCGCCTTTAGCAGTAAATTATTTTTAATCTTTTAAAGAAAGATTAAATGGCAGTTAAAAGTAGTTATAACTGCCATAAAATAGTTTCTCTAGCAGCTTGTTATCATCATTGCATGTGCTAGGCGAAAAAAAAGTAGATTCCGCAAACGATTTGTTTCTCAAACTATAATTGCGATAGTCGTTTATGCTACAACCGCAAAATGCAACGCCGTATAGCAACAGGAAATTCTAAGGTTCAGCTAAAATGCACTGCATTCTTCTTTTTTCCTTGCAACATTTAAGTTTGAAATTATTTCAGTGCGGTTATTTCAGAAATAATTTATGAGCGCCATGCACGCACTCTGGCTTAAAATCATTCATTCTGTTTGCATATGTTTAGGCTTTAAAAAGGAAATGAAATGAATTAAATCGGTTTATGTTAAATATGTAATTATAAGCAAGGTCTAACTAGGTTTATTGGTTTTTTTTTGTATTTTCTTAATGAGATTTTCATCTATTAATTGCAAAGTTATGCATGCAGTAACGTATTGCATGGAAATGCATGTTTTCGCACCCACCCATATTTGCACATCTTTAATACCTTGATCTCGTGGAAGCAATATTACCTGCACACATGCAAAGTGCGAGCCCAGATGACGCTGAGGTAATAAAAACGATTTTTGTTTTGTTGCCACTGATAAGGTTTTAGATGTACACACTTTTACACATGAGTACATTCCTTATGATAGCTGTTGGTTAGTATAGGGTAAGAGCACCGGTTAAGCAATGGTGAAGCCACTCAAAAATATTGTAATATTTTTAATTTTATTAATAGCTTTTTCAGGTCCAACTTATTAAACCAAAATGTCTGTATGGATATCATAAAAGATAATAATGTATTTAATTTAATTTTTTTCAAAATATACTTTTTGATGATTACTGTTCTTTCTTGTGATTAACAAGAAATAATAAGAATGAAGAATAAAAAGAATGTAGCTTAAATTTAATACATACACATATAGGCATTTCCGTAGCTACGCACGTAACAGTCGTACAACTTTAATGATTAGAAAAACAAAGAAAAATTATACTTACAGTTTTCTTATTATTATTTTTCAATAGTTTACTAAGCGCACTATACAAGGTGTAAAAGCAAAGAGTTGTCAAAAGTTCGGCTCTCAGATAGAAGTCACCAAAAATGATACGTTACGTGACATAAAATAGGAGTGGTTTTTACCTGCATCAATATATGACATTGATCCTAATAATCTAAATGATTTCTTTCTTTCCAATAATTCATTAAGCAATAATACATTTCAATGTAATGTACGTGTATTTGAGGAATGTGATAAATTTTCATTTTTTAATGTTGACATAAATGACGTCACTAAAGCGATTATGAACATTAAATCTAATGCTGTTGGAGATGATGGTATTTCCTTACGTTTTATAAAGTTAATCTTACCCTACATAATTGAACCTTTGACACATATTGTTAATCATTGCTTCACTACTCCATGTTTTCCTAAATCGTGGAAAATTGCAACTGTTATTCCGATTGCAAAAGTCACTAATGCTTCTACTATGAATGAGTGTAGACCTATAAGCATTCTGTCTGCATTTTCAAAAATATGTGAGTCCCTCATGGCTAAACAAATAAATAATCATTTAGATGCTCATAACCTTCTATCTCCATGCCAATCTGGTTTCAGAGCTGGGCATAGTTGTGCGACGGCCATGCTTAAAGTCGTTGATGATATCCGGACTTCATTTGATGTAGGACATATAACACTGCTTTGTTTATTAGATTTTTCGAAAGCTTTTGACTGTGTCAATCACTTCATTCTGTGTCAGAAGCTTAGGCTCCATTTTGGCTTCAACAATGCTGCTGTTGATCTAATAGCCAACTATCTAGATGGTAGAAAACAAAGGGTTCATATTAAAAATAGATCCTCCGAATTGAAACATATTGCAACTGGTGTGCCACAAGGATCCATTCTTGGGCCTTTACTATTCAGTGTCTTCATTAATGACATTTTCACCGTGTGCAATGATGTGATTATGCACGCTTATGCTGACGACATTCAGTTGTATTTGTCAAACCGTGTCGGACTACTCGACGACTTGTGCTGCAGGTTGAATGATGATCTCAGTGCAGTTTGTAGGTGGGCATCTGACAATAATCTCTGCCTTAATGCAAATAAATCTTATGTTCTGCCTATATTTAAGGAAAAACTTGACGACCTAGAGATACTGCCTATATTTTTAAATATCAACAACCTGCAAATGGTAAATAAAGTTAAAAATCTAGGGTTTTTTATCAATTCAAAACTGTCATGTTCCGACCACATCAATAATATAATCAAAATAATCTATTTCACGCTGCGTTGCCTACGGCTATCTGCTAGGTTTACACCAATTGAAACTAAAAAGAGATTCGTTATACAACTAATTGTACCTTATATCACATACTCAGAACTAGTATATAGTAATTTAGATTCACACTCAGCGCACAAAATACTTGTTGCCTTTAAGAATATTTTGGGTTGTAAGAATATCTGAAAGCGAGAAATTGCATTTTTCTGCATAGGCTCATTATCTACAGGACTCCATCATACCTTTTTCAAAAATTGCGCTTCTCTGTTTCCAACCGAACTGGGAATCTTATCATACCTAAATTCAATTGTTTGCAATCTAAGCGTTTTTTCTTCGTCAATGCCATTAAACTATGGAATTCACTACCAGTTAATATTAAATCAATCGCTAGTACGAACAAATTCAAGCTATCTGTTTTGTTATATTTCTCAAACGACTAAAAGAATCTAATTAAAGTTTTCACTATTTAACTGTTTTTCTTTTTATCATTTAATCATAGCAATACATATGTTACAAATACTCTCAAAAAAAATTATAAATTAGTAATCAATTATTTATCTTTTTAATTTTACAAGTGTCACCTGTTGATCATATACTTTCTATTTTTATTTTTACTTTTGTTGTAAACTATAAATTCTTTATTGTTTTATTCTATAATTATTATATAATATAAGTTGATTATTTATGTTTCACCGTTGCACTTGTTAAAGATCTTTTTGTATCTTACAGTACTAATTTATCCTTAAATAAATACAAATAAATAAATAAATATAAACGAAAAAGTTTGCAAAGTGTGCACGAGTTTTTTTATGAAAGTTTTTTTAATATTATCTGGAATAATGTTGATACATATTCATAATAGTTTCGTTGAAAAATCTTTTTTAATTATTTTTATACAAACCATAGTATGATACGTTAATAAAGAAAAACATGTAAAGTGTAATTCAGGACCGTAACAATCGAAAACTGAAAATTTTTTAATGAAACTTTGTATTATACGAGTATTTATTATACTTATAAAATTTCGACTTTTGTTAAAATTTTTCAACTTTAGTCACCATTTCTTAACTTTTGTTGCCATTTATCATGTTTGCTGCCATTTTTTAAAATCAAAATTGAGATCAGCTCTCAGTACTCTCACAATATAAATTTAAACATTTTTTCATAAAGTGCAGTCTTATTAGAAAACCTTTGACCAGAAACTTTTACCTTCCCAAAAAAATTTTCGATGGGATTCAAGTCATTGTGATTGTGCCGGCCAATCAAGGACTTGAATTCCATTGCCTTAATGTGATCTTTGATGAGCTTTGAAGTGTGCTTCGGGTCGTTGTCGGACTGAAACGTTTACTGAAGCGGCATATTCCATTCTGCATGTGGTCGCATCTTGCTTTCTAAATTGTCTTAACATACGAATCGATGTATAATTTCATCGATATTTTGAAATGGTTCAACTTCATTATAGGAAAAACAAGTCCAGACCATAATACCACCGACTCCTTGAGTCGTGCTTAAAATTTATTTTGCAGTTTCGGGCTTCAAGTCGTGTACATGGGCGGCGCCGTACCGTGCACATCCCATCTGATTTTTTCAAGTTGAACTTTAATTCATCGCTAAAAAAAAAGGTTTTACATTTTTGAACGGTCCAATTTAGGTGCTATTTTGCAAGACCGAGTCTAAAAAACAATATATAGCAACTGTTTGTCATAATTGAAGGCAGAATTGTTTAAATTATAACACTTCACCTTGTTTTTTATGCTTAGCTGTAAGCAAAGGTTTCTTTGCCGGTCTGTAACTTCTTAAATCGTTTGTAACGGCTCGTTTTCGAACAGTGCTGTGATGGATATCTAGTTAAAGTGTCCGAACAACCTCTTTGGATGTGGCAAATGGATTTCGTTTGAGCACGTCACTAATGTTCTTGTTATCATGCAGCAATGTCCTCTGCTGCCGCCGTCTTTAATGTACCGTTGTTACGTCTTTTGTGATGTTATACTTCTTTATTAATCTGCAAAATATTGACCGATTAATAACAAACTGTTTCGCGTTCGATATTTGCGAATTTTCCTTTTTATATTCGGAAATAATTTGTAATTTTGGAGCTTTACAGTATTTTTATAGAGCCATTATAAATTAAACAGTCAATGTCACAACTAGCGCAAAAAAAAACTAGACTTAAATGTTTATGACTCACAAACTACATATGGTTTTCAATAATGGAACTTTTACCGATAGTTCTTGGAACTTCTGTTCTCTTGTTATATTTTTCAAGTTTTGTTGCTTTTGTTTTGCTCTCAGACAAATTGAATGTAGTCACATTAATTTTAAATTTAATAAAAAAACCCTTGCTTTGATTCCTTTATTTAGTTTTGTGCATCCCAAATATTAAAAAAGATACACGATTTTGTAGCAGCGCACTGATTTTGTTGCTATTATTTTGCGCAACACTGTATTTTAAAATGACCATGTATCATGAGCCCATTCAGTCCCTACCCTAATTTTTAAATTGTCGAAAAGGTAATTTTGCCAGCTTTAAAAAAATTTATTTTGAATTATTTCGTACATTTTGTTTAACATAAATATGCAGTTAATCACATTTAGATTTTCACTGAGCCATACAGTTTGACCCGCCTTACTGTACATATTTTCACGTCTATTGCATGAAGGAGTATATAGACTTTTTCACGCATAAGTATGTCCATGTACTTTATGTCTGAATTGAAATGGACATTATGATCGTGTTTGCCCTTGTAAACCCTAACCCTTGTTTAACCCTAAAATAGATTAGTTGGGGATACTAAATTTTTTTTTTAGGTCTTTAACTTTTTTGTTGGCATAAAAATATTTTGCTTATTTGAAACTTCATTCAGTAGTGAAAAATAAAAATTGTTATCTTTAGCAGATATTCATGTAAGCAAATAAAAACATGGTTTCTGATACAAAAGTAGCATTACTATACAGCTGACCTTGAATTTTCTAAGTATACCTGATCGAATGATTAGTTCTCTCAAGCAAATGGTATGTAACAATTTATAGTTTTTAAGCCAACTAGAACAATTCAACGAATTCAACTTTCAAAATTTTTCGCCACAGTTCGTTGCATATTGAAATTTCTAAGAATCTTGCAATTAAATTGAAACTTTTCTCTACTTTGTATATGACCACACCAGCTTTGGTTTCAAATCTAGTATATGCAAAATACTAACAAGTCGTTTTAGTACAGCTATGGTTTAAAATTTAGTACAAGCTTGGATTGAAATATAAAAAAAATATCAAACACAGTGAGATTCGAACCTGGGACATCCAGTTCGTAAGCTCACTACGTTAACCGCTGGGCTATTGCGCTATACAAAACAAAAGCAATAAACAAGCATATGGACCTAAAAGCCTAATATTGAGTTTCTGCATTACAATATTTCTTTGGTTTAAATTTTAGTACAGAAAAGTTTTAATTATGAGTTAGTATATGTGAAAGTTTAAATTTTAAACATCAAGTTTAAAAAAAATATGCAGTAGTACTTTAGCTGCACTAAAATTTATTCCAAGATTTTTAACCATTCAAAAAAAAATTAAACTATTTGACAAATTTCTTAAATAAGTAGTATGCGTTTTGAGGCAGCTCACCAAATATATAAAAAGACATTATTTAATTCAAATAATTGATTGAATCTTTACAAACATTTCACAAAAAAAAAACAATTGAAAATTGCTAATATTATATTAAACTACTCTGATATTCTTAACTCCCAACTAAACATAGACCTTTAAAATACATCATAAAAATAATCTTAATTCTGAAGCAAAGGAAATAGTTTGGCTTCAGTTTTATAATAAATTTTTTTAAAAAAAACATGGTTGTTTGTGTAAATTATAAATAAGAACCAATGTTTGCATTAATTAATATGTTACTGTTAGTTTCGTCTGAAAATATGTATTAAGCCTGGTTTTCACTAAGTCACTTTCAATGACAACAATCACTGATGTCATTAGGCTTCTTGACCATATGCCGTCAAATGGGTTTTCATTGAAACCCAAAAATTGACATAAATTCGAATGTCAAAGACTGACTCTGAATTTATGTGTCAATTGATTGCCATACTGTTTTCACTTTCGATGTTATTTGTGAAATGTCATCGGAAATTAATAAAATACTGTTAATTTTGTCACCAGTGTTGGTTCGAAATGAACCACCGCCACGTTCTATCGCAAGATACGTCTTCAAGACTCGCGCCGCTGCAGTTGCTCCACCAGCAGCCTCTCTACGTCTTGCTGCTCCCAACTGGACAGGCTTTTGACAAGGCGACTGCAAGTGCTTTCCCTCATCCTTATCACAAATTGGAAGCTACAAAAGTGGACCAAATCCTAACAAAGCGACCGCAGCAACGCGAATCCCGAAAATCCGTCCTGCGACAAATCCCCTTTGTCGACACCGGGCACTGCAATAATACCTGTTTAAGTGCACTTTCCTTTTAAACCAATTAAAATAACAATATTTCAAAAACTTTGCCAGCAGTGAAACGAAAAAAAATTGAAAACAAAATTTTTTACAGGCAACAACTGACACAACGATATATTGATTGACAAGCAAAATTTTATCACACATCTCACATTACCAGACGTGCATCTGGAAAATCTTTAATTGTATGGGATTATTGAAAAAATAAATCTATATATATAAAAATGGATGTATGTATGTGGTATGTGGCTATATCACGTATAGACTCCAAAACCGCTAAACCGATTTTTATGAAATTTTCAGATAAATTGAAGCCACATCTTGAAAGTGTTCCTGTGAGGTTTGGTAATGATTGGACGAGGGGGCGTGGTACCTCCCATACAAGCCAAATTTGCGCTATCGACCACAAACCAAAAAAAAAAGGATATATATCAGACGGTTTCGATCGTAAAATCTAAGATTAAGTAATTTTGTTCAGATGGTTACTGTCGGTAGATGTACAAACAAATGGGCGTGGTCGCAATATAAATACGCCCACTTCTTTGAAACCATGGCAATTTCTGAGTTCTACACATTTTTATAGAGAAACTTGCTGTGTAGGTGCTCCAAGAGGCGGTCACTATGTAAAAATGTTTTCACGCCCACTTTTACCGCCCACAAATCAATAACTATATATATAAAAAGCAAAACACTGTCTGTCTGTGTGAAGCCTATAGACTCCAAAACTACTGGACCGATTGATCTGAAATTTGGACAGTCGATTTGTTTCAGATAGGATATGGTTTAAGAAAAATATTTTGCCTTACCTCTTTTACCGCCCCCAAATCAATTAAAATTCTATATTTCACACGGTATGGGTCGTATAAAACTAAAATTTTGTAATATAGTTTGTATGGCTACTGTCGGCCACTGTACTGAAAATGCATTTCCACGCCCCTTTTTTCCGCCCCCAAACCAATAAAAATGCTTTATTTCAGTCGGTTTTGGTCGTATAAGACTTACATTCAGTAATTTAGTTTGTATGGCTACTGACAGCAACTGTACTAAAAATTAGTTGCTACGCCCCCTTTTTTCGTCCACAAATCAATGAAAAGGCTATATTTCAGGCAGTTTTGGCCGTATAAGACTAAAATTTGGTGATTGGGTTTGTATGCTTACTTTCGGCAACTGTACTAAAAATAGACGTGATCGCTATATAGTCATGTCCTTTTTTTGAGAAATCATTAAAAATGACAACTGGGTCGATTAAGCTAAAATTATGGCTTAGTTTGTATGGTTTGGCGTAGTTTTAGTACAGAAACTGTACTAAAAATTGGTTTTCACGCCCCCTTTTACCGCCTACAAACCAATGAAAATGTTTTATTTCAACAGTTTTGGTCGAATTAGACTAAAATTTTGTAATTTAGTTCATATGGTTACTCTCGGCTACGAGATGGTTTAAGGGAAATAATTTGGCCGCCCCTCTTTTTACGCCTACAAATACACAAAAATGCTACATTTCGCACGGTTTTGATCGTATTAGACTAAAATTTGACAATTTAGTTCATATGGCTACTTTCGGCAACTATACCGAGAATAGTGAATATAGTTAGCATTTCGTGACATTTTCGAATATGGCAACAAGGCGGTCTGTGGCAGGACAACGTCTGCCGGGAAATACTAGTATCTAATAAAAACGGTTTTTAAATATTTTGTAAAAAACTGAAAATACTGAGATTATTTGGAGTTAAATTCAGTTGGTTGAAATCAAATTTGGTCTGGTTGATAATTTTATTCAGTTGCAATACATGCTTGCATGTCAGTTGGCAGCCAATTTACTAAAACAGCAATCGATTTTTCGGTTACATGTAGTACGAAAAGGCACCGAATTTTGTTATGCTTGCCAATATTTGTTCCGAATTACATCAAAATTAGAGACAGCAACAACAACAAAATGTTTATGTTACTACGAATCTTTATTTGCTGCAACCTCGAAAATTCAGTTGGGCATTTTTTTGGTAGCAATTCGTTTCTTTACTGCATAAGCTTAGACACTTAAAAAATTGTATAGTTTCATATAGAAAAATATTGGAAGAAATGCAAGACTCTATCTCACAAAATGACGTCATCAACATTGTGAAACCATCAAAATATGCAACTGTGAGATATTCTAACTTTGACCCAGTCAAAAATAATTCCGTACTAGTCACAAAATAGCGTGATTTTGTAGCATTTACCTTATTAAGGAATATACAGATTACACCATAACTTCAGAATCCTTACATCGTATATTTTATTAATCTTCTTTTGGTCTATGCATAACGAAAATAACGCACTTAACATCTGCACCCTGGGGTATATACCCTCATGACCGGACTTAAAAGATTAGAAATTACAATTCATACAAGAGGTCAAAGCAACATTTGTGGTATATTTGGTGTATTTTGTGTGTGTGTATGTGTTATATGCGAAGTCAACAATTGGCCAAATAAGAAGAAAAAACAAAGGATTTCAGCATAGGTATTATTTGCTATTCAATTATTGATGAGGGTTGTTTAAAAGTTAATAGTCAAAGTTGGAAGTAAAAGAATACAGAATACAGGAAAATAAAAATGTTGTGACAGAATGACTCATTCATGGTACTGTTGTGTCGTTTTTTTGCTCGTAAAGTTTTGGCCGAACAATCGTAAAAATCTTATTCATTATGCACGATGTTGTTAGTGTTGCTATTACTGACTGGTACTTTTACAAAATTAACGTCAATTTGAAATACAAGCAAGAAGTTAAGAGAATTGGTCAAAAATAAAAAGAAAAAAAAACACCGTGAAAACACTGTAAGCAAAATTTTTATTGGTGACGTGACAAAGTGTTAAGAAACATTTTACGAACTTAAGTTGTGAATCGTTACGTTTATTCAGTTGGCAGATTGATGTGATAAAATCTTGGGACAGAAGTACGCCTAAAGTTGTGCAGATATCAAGATGTTATGAGCTATTAATTCAACGATTTATTGAATTATAAGAGGTAGAGGTAGAAGCAAAACGTTTCTGAACCTTAGAATATGTCAAGAAAATATTTTGCCTTAACTTCATCTCAAAGTATTAATTATCTTCTTAATTTTAATATCTGTCTAAGCATTTAATTTTATCTTTACCCTTTTAGAAAGCTACACCATAATTTCTCAGAGTGACGCGCGCTTTAAGCAAACGTTTCCGCCGGAAGCTACGCTTTCATTTTAAGCAATATACCGCTATTTATCCACACCAATAACAGCTATTAATGCTTGCCTTGCATGTTTGTATTTCGTCGTCTAATTCGTATATTTTATGACATTTTTCCAACAAGCTCACTCCCCTGTCTGGTAATGGCAAATGTCAACGCCAGCCAAATGCGAGACCAAATTAATTACTCTCCGTGGAAATGTAATTACGAAAATATTTACCAAAAAATATTTATCAAACAAAAAATCTTATAACTTTGTTGTTGCCTGGAGTGGAGTGGAGTGTGTGGTGTGGTGTGGTTTTAGGTTTGACGCTATGTATGGCAAGCAATGTAGCTGGGTTAAAGTTTTAGTATCTCACATAGAAATTCTTAAGGTTAACCATTTGTTTGGTTTTTGATATGAGCAGCGAATAACTGTGATAATTAATGTGATCTGGTGTAATTAATCATGGAAATTATGATTTTGTTGAAGAGTAATTTTGGGTCACATAAATGTAGAAAATATATATATGTTTGTTTGCTTGTTTGTGTTTATCGATAACTTGCAGGATGTTAATTAATGCAAAAGGTTTGGTTGTTTTTATTTACTTGTTTCATTTGGCAATAGAAATGTGAGGAAAGTTTAATTAAAATAGAGGGCTTTAGTACTTCTGTTAGGGATCACCAAGATGAGATAATATTAAAAATAATATTATATATTATAGTATATGTTACCAATACACAAAAACAATTCTATACTCAGAATATGTATACGGTCAAAACTCTTGCATTTTTTTATACTTGTAACAAAACGTGGAGTAATAGCAGCATTCGGCTCGGTTTGGTTCTTTTGCATGTTTATCATTACTTTATATACATATGTGTTAGAGTTTTAGAGCCATAAACTTATAACCTAAACGTTGTGGGCTCGAACCTCACAGGTTAAGTTTTTTTTAATAAGTGTAGTTTTCGTTTTTTAAAAAATACTTTTAAACTGTTTTATTTTGAAGATTATTTATTTTGTTTTTAATAAGTGGTTTTAAGAAAGAAAACTTGAATAATTAATAATAAAATGAAGATTATTGAGTCGACTTAAAAATTCACGTCTTCACGGTCATGCGTCTTTTTTCAACTGTCCTCCTTCTTTTGTTTCTTTTCGTTCGGTTAAGTTTTTAAAATTTGTTCTTGTCTCTGTCAGAGTTGCTTTTTTAAAACATTAGTGTTAACGTTAGGAATAGTACTAAAAAATTCCCACATATCGGCCATCCTGCTATGCGTTCGTCTCGAACAGCTCGCATTCTTCGTCGTCATCAACATTGGAAGTAGACCACGGCTTCATATACTCGGCGCATGTACTTGTCTGTTTGGGTCCTTCACTGCTGCCAATTTTAACAACGTCGTATGTGTCGTTCTGCTTTATGTTGGTCACTTGATAAGGACCAAGAAACTTTGCTTTTAGTTTCAGACCTCCTCCTAGCTGTGTCCGCTTTATGGCAACGGTGTCGCCCACTTGGTATCGTCTAGCTGGTTTTCGTCGTAGATTATACGTTTTTCTGTTCTCGGCTTGAACTTTAAGGATTTGTTGCTTAGCTTCCTTTCGAATTTCATCTCTGGCTTTATCGAAGTTTTGAACCATTTCTAACTCTATGAGTTCTTTGATGTGTAGATCCTCTTTTATGCACATACGTGTTCCAATCAGCATCTCGAACGGTGTCATATTTGTACTACGATGAAAAGTAGAGTTGATGATTTGCTGTACTTTGTTTACATATTTATACCACTTCTTCGGATCTTCGATACTTAATTTTGATATAACAGAGATGATGGTGCTGTTTAACCTCTCAATCTGCCCGTTGGCACGTGGTAGTCCGGTCGTAATCTTGATATGTTTTATGTTTTCTGCTTCGCAATAGTTTCTGAAGTCGTCTGAAGTGAAAGCTGATCCACGATCTGAGATAATTTGCATCGGGTTTCCGAAAATCACACTTTGAAGTTCCAGTTTTGCTATAACTTCTTTAGCTGAAGTGGACTTCGTTGGATAAAGCCATGAAAATTTGGTGAAAGCGTCTATAACGGCAAAGATATGGTTATACATTTTGCTTGTCGATTCTAATGGTCCGAGATGATCTATGTGGTAGGTATGTAACGGCGTGTCTACTTTGTGAAGAGTGTGGAGTTCACCTTCCTGCTTACCTCGTTTCCGGTTAGTGACGATGCATGGAATACAGTTAGCTATATGTTTTTTTACCTTTTCTTCTAACTTTGGTATAAAATATTCTCTAGCTATTATTTGTTTGGTTTTATTTACAGCAAAATGTCCTTTTTCGTGGGTGTATCGGATAATTTCATACTGCATTCTTTTTGGTATAACTAGAAGTTCTCGGTCATTTGTTAATTTGTACAGCACGTCGCTCTTCAAAAAATAATTGTCGAATGTTTGTTTCGCTTGTAAAATCTTGAAAACGGCTTTGAGGTCCTCATCTTGCGATTGCGCCCGTTGAATTTTTGAAAGCATACTCTCTTCGTTAACCATCATTATCGGATATCTGCTAAGAGCATCTACGTGTCTCATGCTTGAGCCAGTTCGATGCTCCACGACATAATCATACTCCTGTAAAAATAATATCCATCGAGCCACTCTGGTACATAAATCTTTCTTGTCTAAGGTCTTAGCAAAGGCGTTGCAGTCGGTTAAGATTTTAAAATGCATACCAAGTAAATATACCCTGAATTTCTTCAACGCTTCGATAACAGCCAAAATTTCAAGTTCGTAGCTAGTATATTTTCGCTCTTGATCTGTCGTTTTCTTACTCATATAGTAAACGGGATGCCATTGGTCATCTTCAGGTGATTTTTGCAACATAACAGCACCGTAACCATCCATGGATGCATCAGTGTGCACCTCGGTTTCGTAATTTTGATTAAAAATGTTTAAAACTGGTCTTGTACTAAGCTTCGTTTTAAGTGTGTTGAAAGAAACAATATGTTCGTCTTTTATTTCGAATTTGCAATTTTGTTTTTTTAAATCTGATAGCGGTTTTGCAATCAGTGCAAAATTAGGTATAAACTTCCGAAAATAGCCAGCGAGGCCAAGAAAACTCTCAAGTTGTTTTATATTTTTAGGTAAAGGATATTTCACCATAGCTTCAATTTTTACTGCTGAAGGAGAAACTTGATTATTTTCTATAATATGTCCTAAAAACTCTATGCGTCTTTGTAAGAAATGACATTTCTTTCGGTTGATTTCTAAGCCATAGTCGCGGCATAAATTAAATACTTGTTCAAGTCGTATTAGAGCTTCATTTTCATCTTTTGCAGGAATAATTATATCGTCGATATATGGTAGTGCAATACCTTTATTTGTTAAGTCTCGAAATATGAAGTTGACATATCTCTGAAAAACGCCGGGAGAGTTTGATAACCCAAAAGGAACTTTACAAAATTGGTATTGACCGCTGTGTGTCACAAAGGATGTATATTTTCGGCTGCTTTTGTTTACTTCGACATGAAAGAATCCGTTTTTTAAATCGATTGTGCTAAAAATCTTAGCATCTTGCAGTCGATCGAGCTGGTCTTCAATAATAGGTAAAGGAAATCTATCTTTAATAATTACCTTATTAATTCGCCTATAATCGATGCAAAGTCTTGGCGTACCATCACGTTTTTTAACAAGGACAACAGGACTGCAAAACTCAGATCCAGATGGTTCGATGATTCCATCGTTCAGCCACTGCTCAATTTGCTCTTCGACTAAAAACTTTTCACTAATTGGAAGTCTACGAGGCCTGCAATAGATTGGTGATTCGTCATTTAAAATTATATTCATCTCGATGTTGGTAGTTTTGTTTTTTTCTGGATGATACGTGCGCACAAGAGATTCTACTCTTTGTCTTGCATTATGACTGGCATCTGTTCCTACGTCAACATTTTCATCTACACTAGCTTCGTCAATGCTCATTAACATGTGAACATCGTCAGGTTCATTTGTTTTATATTTTTGTACTCGAATACCATTCGCGTTTATAATTAATTCTGCTTGCATACAAAGGTCTTTTCCGATGACTATTTCGACGTCCATGGAATCGGAGGGAACAACATGAAAATCGAGTTCAAATGTATCACTGTCAATTTGCACTTGTTGCTTAAAGTTACCAATCGGTTTTATTTTGTTCTCACTTTTCTTTTGACCAAAACCCACGAGATACAATTTTGATGCACAGAGCTTTGGTTTTTCTAAAAGCTCATATATTTTGTACGTAATAACATTAAATTTACTTCCGGTATCGAATAAAGCATGAAATTTTTTATTTAAAATAATTATTTCTTTAATTGTTATGTCATTCACGTAGCTAAGCACTCTTAAATTACTTTTTGTTTCATTTTTTCTGAATTGGCAATCTCTAGCAAGATGCCCAAATTTGTTGCACTCAAAACACTTTGTACCTTTATCTTTATTTGTACAGTTTATGGACTTATGTCCTTTATCTCCACAGTTATAACATTGTAAATCAATTCGTTTTTCACTTTTAAACACAGACAAATTATTTTTTTCAAATTTAAGAGAATCAGTTGTTTGTTTAGATTTTTCAGAATAGATCTCATAGTTACGCAATTTTTCTTTAAATTCTTTTAAATTTCTTGCACCATATAGCAATGTTTTGTTTACATTTATGTCTTTGATGCCGTCAATGACATATTGAATTAAAGCGTTTTCTTCAATATTTCCGCGTGAAGCTAATTCTTTCATTTTTAGAAAATATTCTTGAACACCTTCTTCTTTTTTTATTTTTCGTTCAGAAAGTTGCTTGTGAAGTTGAGCACTGTTCGTTGTGTTTTCAAATTCTTCAACTAAAACTTTTTTCAATTTACACCACGTTGTTATGCCCCTCTCACTTAACACAAATAGCTTCGCCAGTCCAGTTAGCGATTTCTTTGCAAAAACAAACTTTTGGAATTCATCCCAACCCATAAGAGCAGCGGTTTCTTCAAACTCGCTCACCCACACTTGAACTGGTAATTTTTCGCTGCCGTCAAATGTTCTTACTGAATCCTCAATGTCTCGAAAATTAATTGCAAATCGCGGCATTTGCAATGGCAACTTTTTCTTCGCCGTCACTGTACCGAATTGTCTATTTAATTCACTTTCACTGTCGTCGTTATTGATAGACAAAAAACTATTGCTACCTCTTTCATACCTGCGTGCTGAAGCTGCGTCGTTAGCTTCATCGTCGTCGTATGCTGCTACTTCGTTTTCTTCGTCGTTGCCGTCGTTTGCTGCTTCGTCGTCATCCAGATTTGCGCCTAACAAATTTCCTTTGCGCAAATTTTTGAATATATGAAGTTTAACATTTTCGACATTGTAACTAATTTGCAAAGCGCTGCAAATTGCCACCAAGTCAGCTGTGCTTAAGTTTTCACTAACGTACGTCATTTTTTGTGCGAACGATTCGCTTTCTTCATTGAAAGAAAAGCCTTGAAAACTACGCAAACGCGTTCGATTAAGTCTGTCACCTTCTCGCTCAAATACAAACTTATGAAGCGCGACGATTACCTCTTTTTTACCTCGTTCTAAAAAACGAGCGATTTCGCGAATACTCTCGAGACTTGCCATGGTTACGATTTCAAGGACAAAGGCAAAGCTTCTTTTTCCGAACTGTTTAACTGTACTTTGAGACTTGCAAAATTTTTCCACTATTTTCACTTAGCTTTTTAGTAATTTTATAATTATTGAGTGTCGCTCTTTTTATGAAAAACTTTATTAAACACTTTCTTTTTTCTTTTTATTCTTTATAAACGCGGTCTATAAATCACTTTAGGTGAATTTCGGTTGAGCCCCCAAATTTGTAGTTTTCGTTTTTTAAAAAATACTTTTAAACTGTTTTATTTTGAAGATTATTTATTTTGTTTTTAATAAGTGGTTTTAAGAAAGAAAACTTGAATAATTAATAATAAAATGAAGATTATTGAGTCGACTTAAAAATTCACGTCTTCACGGTCATGCGTCTTTTTTCAACTGTCCTCCTTCTTTTGTTTCTTTTCGTTCGGTTAAGTTTTTAAAATTTGTTCTTGTCTCTGTCAGAGTTGCTTTTTTAAAACATTAGTGTTAACGTTAGGAATAGTACTAAAAAATTCCCACATAAGTTTTTATGATCTATTGATTAATTACAGGAATTAAGATTGTGAGCTTTAGATCAAGTAAGTTTTCAAGAAGGCAACAACAACAACAACAACTCTGTATAGAGTCAATCACTTAGCTGACTAGACAGTCTGTTTCGGAAATCGCTACATTTTCCTCTTCAGTAGTCTTTGAGTGACTAAGCTGTGATCAACTCACTGTTTAAACTAGCATATGAATGTGCAGATTTTGGAATTCGACATATGACATTTCAAAGCAGTAGGTTATTTATAGATCACCGCCATCAACTCTATCAAGGGTTGCCATCTGTTCTAGTTGCTTTTTCATTTATTTCAATATTCATTGGTGTTCGATAGTTTGTCGAAATGCACCATAGAAATGAAACGAGTTTTTGCTTCGCCAGAATTATTAGAGATTATATTTCAATTTCAATTTATTTCAATTCATCTACCGGGTAAAAACCCTTACAGATTACATATTTTAACTTAGAAGCTAGTACTTATATTAAATACATTATATGTATGTTAAACTCATCGTATCAATTAATTTCAATGCATATACCTGGAAACCTTAACAGATTACATGGTTTAAATTAACTCTAAACTTATAGTAAATATCTTATAAATAACTTCTATGTACAGAAACAAAATGATGATCGAGTAGATACAATGTATACAATGTTTAATCAAGTTACACCAAAAAAGAGAAATTTAAACAACGTGATTAATTAATCAACTGCAATAATTTAATAAAGTTAGATTAAATTCACTGAATACTTTATAAGATAAAAATTTACAGGATTGATAAGGGGAGGTTTTTAGTGATTATATTAAAGCAAGATTACATATTTTCAATAATGTCTAACAGCTGTCTTTTAAAATTATGACGATCGCTGGAGAAATCCAGCTGATCTGGGGAGGTTTTTAGTGATTATATTAAAGCAAGATTACATATTTTCAATAATGTCTAACAGCTGTCTTTTAAAATTATGACGATCGCTGGAGAAATCCAGCTGATCTGCAACCGTGTTGCAATGAGACAAGCATCTATTAATAACTTTATTAAGCCCATAATTAGTTCTATGGTAAGATGTGTGGAATAAATCAAAGTTTCTAAGGGTACGACTAGGTATATTGAGTGGAATGACAGAAAGCAGCTCTGATGAATTTATTCTGCCATCAATTATGTCCTTTATGAATAGAACGTTTGATACAACACGTCTTTGTGAGAGGTAATTAAGGCACAACAGTCGACAACGCAACCAGTAAGTAGGCATGTTTTCCCAGGAGTACAACTGGCGCAACGCAAACCTTGTGAAGCGCTTCTGGATATTTTCAATTCTAGACTTATAACATTCATAGAAGGGGTCCCAGATAACACTTGCATACTCCAGAAGAGATCTCACGAGACTAACAAAAACTGCTTTAGATGTATAAGGATCTAGAAACTCCTTAGAGTTTCTTTTTAAAAAACCTAATTGAGAGTTGGCTTTTGATATAACGTATTCGACGTGAATATCAAAAGAGAGCTTATGATCGAAGAATATGCCTAGGTCCTTATACTGACTTACTCTACTAAACCCACGCGCAGAATCGTAGGAGTAGTCGTAATTGATTGATATGCTTCTTCTGGAGAACGTTAAGATTTTACATTACAAAGAGAATGAAAAGAAGGGGACCCAGATGACTTCCTTGCGGAACTCCTGTCTTGGCGGAAATTGGATAAGAAATTTGGTCACATACCTTTACATAAAGAACTCTATCGCGAAGGTACGATTCCATCCATCTCAACATTTGCGAGTGTACACCTAATTTTTCGAGCTTCAGAATTAGTATTTGATGAACAATGCTATCGAAAGCTTTAGAGAAGTCTGTGTACAATGTGTCAACTTGTGCACCGCCCTCGACAACATTGATACAAAAATTCGAGAAGATAGCAAGGTTCGTGGTAGTAGATCTACCCGAAAAGAAACCGTGCTGATGCGGAGATATATAGCTTTGAACTTCGGCAAACAAAAGCTTCTCCACAATTTTGTCCAATACTTTGGGAATAATTGAAAGTTTTACGATAGGGCGGTAGTTTTCAACAAGATACTTCTGGCCAGATTTGTAAATAGGTGATATACAGGCAGTTTTCCATTCGTTTAAAAAAATACCTGTAGAAAGTGACTTGTTGTATATGATACTTAGGGCGGAGTGCAATGATAAGGCACATTTTTTTAAAAATAAAGGTGGAAGCAAATCAAAGCCAGCACCCTTGTTGCTATCTAGACTGTTCAGTATATCCAAAACGAGCTCATCGTGTATCTTTAGTAAACCTATATTGAAAAGTTGGGGAATGTTACAAAAAATATTCGGATCTATTGGATGAGAATCGGACTTATAAACAGAGCCAAAGAAATCTGCGAATAAATCGCTAATTCCTTTAGGGCTTTCCGCACGAGAATCATTGAATTCCATTGAATTAGGGAACCCTGATGACTTTCTCTTAGAATTAAAGAATATCCAGAATGACTTCGGATTTGATTTTATATCGTGTTCAACCGACATAATATATTTATTGTATAAAAATTTTGAAAGGATTTCAAACTCCTTCCTTCGCAAGACAAACATTGCTTTATCCGTGGGTGATCCTGATTTTTTAAACTTTAAATGCGATTTATTGCGTAGGTTCTTGAGGTGAGTTAAGCGCTCATTATACCAGGGATGCTTGCATTTACGCTTGCTTGCTATAGTAGGTACATATTGATGAAGACCATTATTAATAACCGTCTTGAACGCTGCATACATATGAAATAAGTCACTTGAATCATTTAAAGAATTCCAATTTATAGAGTTGAAATAACTGTTTAGAGCCGCATAGTTAGCTTTATTGAAATTGTAAAAAGAAGGATGTTTAACTTCTAAGTAATGGTCAAAAGTATAAAAATAAAAATCCAAAATAAGTGCTTTATGGTGAACAGATTCATTCGTGAGCGGCAAATCACATTTAAACAGTTCATATTTGAACTCATTACTAATGAAAATAAGATCTAAAATTCTATTGATATCGTTCTTTACGTTATTAATCTGAAAGAGACATTGCGAGTATAAAGAATCACATAAGAGAGATTCAATAGCACTCATTGTATTAAAAGGCATAAGAATTTTTTCGTCTGGGCAGAACTTCCATTCAATATTGCCTAGATTGAAGTCACCAAGTACACACGGCGTTTGTGTAGGGCTTAAGGAATTCAATACATGATTAATATTAAACAAGTGATCTTTAAAAGTATTAATGCTACTGGCAGGTGGAATATAGCTAAGAATTAAGACTACTTCATTAACATTATACGCTAGATTATTGCCAAAAGATACCGCAACACATACTTGCTCAATGTTGCTGCCATTACGAGGAAGGAGTATCTCCCTACTGGTGAGAAGTGACGATACAGCAATCAAAACACCGCCTCCTCTGGTTACGGTAGGCCCAAGCATCCTGTCCTTACGGTATACAAAGTAGTGTTTGTCGAACAATTCATGAGTAAGGAAGTGAGTAGTCAGCCAAGTTTCTACCAGCGCGATGATATCATAATCATGGGAGCTCGAAGTATTGTAAAGGTGACCGGTCTTTGTACGAAGTCCGCCAACATTGTGAAAATAAAGAGAGCAGTTACGCTGATGCATGCCAACTGTATGCATTGGGCGACGAAGACTATCCGTAGGTTCTGGATGTGAGACAGTGGCTGCTGTAATAACAGAGTAGGCAGAAGTAGAAAGTACAGGCGCCGATGAGGATATTAAGGTTATTGAAGCAGTTTTTTGAGGTATTGATGTGGCCAGAGTTGTTGTTAGTATTGAAGTAATTGATGTTGTTATTGGTGATGATGATGATGAGGAAGAAAATGACGATACTGTTGATGGCAAAATTGAAACCAACGACGACGATGAAGTTGGAATCGGTGATGAAGGTGGTATTGATGTTAAAGAACATGATGATGTGACTGATAGTGTTATTGTTGATTCAGATGATTGTGAGGATAATGTGGTTGCATTTAATGATGATGTAACTATTGATATTTGTGTTGTTGTAGTAGAAACTGAGTGAGATAAAAATGCTGCTGCGCCTGTTGAGGATAGCACAGTTTTTGGTACGGAGGTTGTCGATGAGGCATTGCTTATTGGTTTTTTGGCTGTGATGACAACACGGTAGATTGAATGTTAATTGGTCTATGTTGTATTCTAGGTACATATTCATGCACTATAACACCACTAGGCCAAAAGTTGCTAGACAGAATCTCTAGGTATTTTTCACTTGGAACAGATAATTTAAACGATGCAATTTCCCGCGGCGAAGTAAAACTGAATTTCTTGCATCTAAATATAGATGATGTTGATGACGATGATATTCTCTGCCTAATGTATGACAGAATAGTTTCCTCAGACGTGTCGGCAGCAAGTCTTGATAGAAAGATTGCCTTCTGTTGAGTACGTTGAATGACCACCAGGTTGACTAAAGATGCTGCACCTTCGGGTGGTATAGCCGGTGTTGAAATTGGCTTATCAGGTGAGCAAGGTTGAACCGTTATGTCCGGGATAGTAGTTAAATTAGAGTTAGCCATTTGCGTCGCCACTGGAGCAGGTTGCAAGATTTCAGAAGTCTCACAATCACGAACACTTTCTGTACATGTAGAGTTAGCAGTATCCTCAGTGGCAGCAGCAGCCGCAGCAGCAGCAGCAGATTTAGGTTGCAAGATTTCAGATGTCTCACAATCACGAACTCTTATTGTACATGTAGAGTTAGCAGTATTCTCAGTGGCAGCAGCAGCAGCAGATTTAGATTTTGCGGCAGCAACTTGCGCTCTGGTGGAAGAACGTGTAGCTCCAGGTGTGCTGGAGGTGGAGCAGTTGGCTAAGTCAATGCTCGATTGCGCGTGATCACACAATTTATCCACTTTATCATTTTGATCAGCAACAAGCTTGGAAAGCCATGCCAACTCATCATTTATCGTGGAAGTCGCAGTGCGGAGGTCAAGCAACATTTCTAATGAGACCGTTGATGAGATACTCCTGCAGGTTAAGCAGTGCCATTGAAGTCCATTTGGTGTATTGCCTCGAAGTGCATCACCAACTTTAGCGGATAACTTGACGCATTTAAGGTGAAAAGGCTTGGAGCAACCAAAACAAGAAATAAAGTTATCGAATGTGCTCCACTCCGATTTACAGATTGAGCAGCCTGTGTTCATGTTTGTATGTGTTAGGTCCCGCGCAATAAGAAATGGTCTTTAGCACTGCAAATAATGTGCGTGAGAGTGATAGCGATAGGTGTTCTTTTATCGTTATGGCCGGCAGAGTTTTTCAGCAAACAGGTTAATTGCACAATTTCATAAAAGTTTATAATTAGACTCAACGACGATAAATCGAATATTATATATGTTAAGCTTATAGCCAAACTGATGATTTGTACTATTAGAACACTTTTACTGGCAAATAATTAGTGTTACACAGTTTTTAGAATTAATTAATAAGCAGGTATTTTAAGTTGACTTGAATAGGAACAGGGTTGCCAAATGCCATACAATTCATAAGAATGAATTCCAAAATCTGCACATTCATATGCTAGTTTAAACAGTGAGTTGATCACAGCTTAATCACTCAAAGACTACTGAAGAGGAAAATGTAGCGATTTCCGAAACAGACTGTCTAGTCAGCTAAGTGATTGACTCTATACAGAGTTGTTGTTGCTGTTGTTGTTGTTGCCTTCTTGAAAACTTACTTGATCTAAAGCTCACAATCTTAAGTTTTTTTTATTTTTTGTGGAAAATATTTTAATAAAGGGTCCGCCAAATAACTTTTTTTTTTGAAAATTCTATAAAAAAAGACTTCAGGATATTTTCTCAAATTTCTTTTTTTATTTGAAAGTACAATCCTTCCGGTTAATAATGGAAAATAATTTCATTCAAATGGCTGCCTCGGCTGGCCGTGCAGTAGCCTACACGATCGGTGCAATTTTTAAGCACATTATCGATTGTGTGCAGCTGTATTTCACCAATGGCTTCACGAATATTGTCCTTTAAAGCGTCAATTGTTTCTGGCTTGTCGGCGTAACACTTATCTTTGAGGGCACCCCACAAATAATAGTCCAACGGTGTCAAATCGCAGCTCCAAGGTGGCCAAACGACATCAGCTCTGCGGCTGATAATGCGATCTTCAAAAACAGGGCGCAAAACATCGAGTGTAGCTTCGGCTGTGTGGCACTTAGCGCCGTCCTGTTGAAACCAAATGTTGCCAATATCCTCCTCTTCAAGTTTTGTGAACAAAAATTCGTTCAACATGGCCCGATAACGATTGCCATTGACTGTAACGGCCACTCCTTGCTCATTTTCGAAGAAAAATGGCCCAATTATGCCTCTGGACCAAAATCCGCACCAAACAGTGACTCGTTTTGGGTGCAGCGGCTTTTCAATGTATGCGTTCGGGTTTTCTGTGCCCCAAATGCGACAATTTTGCTTGTTTACATACCCGCCAAGATTAAAATGAGCTTCATCTGAAAAGATGATTTTTTTGGTAAAATCGGCATCTTCTGTACGTCGATCGCAGGCCCACTTAGCGAAGCGAAAACGCATTGGATGGTCAGTTGGCTTCAACTCCTGAACCAATTGGACTTTGTATGGCGTCATTCCAAGGTCTTTATGCAAAATTCGTCTCAATGATGTCTCCGAAAAACCAATTGTTGAGATTGACGGTGAATTGATGTTGATGGCGCTTCACGCATACTTTCTGCCACAGCAGTAATAATCTCGGGTGTACGCACTGTTTTTGGCTTTTCACGCTTTGGTTTATCGATGAGGATGCCAGTTTCTTTCACTTTTTTCACAAGATAACGAACATACGGAGCTGACGGTGCTTCTCTTCTTCCAAAATCCGTACGCAATTTTCGCACACATTTTGCAACATTACCATGATTTTCAAAGTAATGTCGCAATATTTCCCAGCGTTGTTCAAGCGTATACACAACCATATTCGTTGAGCGGAAGGATAAAACTAATTATCTGTCAAATCAGACATGAGCTAAGTGTTACCATTCCCGAAATAAGCACTAGTAAAAAAAAACGTTAGATGGCGGACCCTTTACGATGAGGTCTTCTGATCAGATTCGATGCATGCATATTGTACGGGTCCGCCATATAACGTTTTTTTTTTCAACTAGTGCTTATTTCGGGAATGGTAACACTTAGCTCATGTCTGATTTGACACATAATTAGTTTTATCCTTCCGCTGAACGAATATGGTTGTGTATACGCTTGAACAACGCTGGGAAATATTGCGACATTACTTTGATGCAGAAGATGCCGATTTTGCCAAAAAAATCATCATTTCAGATGAAGCTCATTTTGATCTTGGCGGGTATGTAAACAAGCAAAATTGTCGCATTTGGGGCACAGAAAACCCGCACGCATACATTGAAAAGCCGCTGCACCCAAAACGAGTCACTGTTTGGTGCGGATTTTGGTCCAGAGGCATAATTGGGCCATTTTTCTTCGAAAATGAGCAAGGAGTGGCCGTTACAGTCAATGGCTATCGTTATCGGGCCATGTTGAACGAATTTTTGTTCACAAAAATTGAAGAGGAGGATATTGGCAGCATTTGGTTTCAACAGGACGGCGCTAAGTGCCACACAGCCGAAGCTACACTCGATGTTTTGCGCCCTGTTTTTGAAGATCGCATTATCAGCCGCAGAGCTGATGTCGTTTGGCCACCTCGGAGCTGCGATTTGACACCGTTGGACTATTATTTGTGGGGTGCCCTCAAAGATAAGTGTTACGCCGACAAGCCAG
This sequence comes from Dichetophora obliterata, assembly GCA_963920525.1. NCBI lineage: Eukaryota > Metazoa > Arthropoda > Insecta > Diptera > Sciomyzidae > Dichetophora > Dichetophora obliterata. The sequence goes on from OY986438.1 coordinate 138,989,799, forward strand.
AAACAATTGACGCTTTAAAGGACGTGAAGCCATTGGTGAAATACAGCTGCACACAATCGATAATGTGCTTAAAAATTGGACCGATCGTGTAGGCTACTGCATGGCCAGCCAAGGCAGCCATTTGAATGAAATTATTTTCCATTAATAACCGGAAGGATTGTACTTTCCAACAAAAAAAAAATAAATTTAAGAAAATATTCAGTAGTTTTTTTATAGCATTTTCAAAAAAAAAAAGTTATTTGGCGGACCCGTAGTTTCCCCTGCAAAAAAGCGGTACCAACACGAAAATGTGAAGATGATATTAAAATAAATATTTTTTTGAAAAAACTCTTTGACTACTTCTGAATTAAAACTATAAATTCTGACAAAACATTTAGGAATCCGAAGAAAATATTTGGAAAGTTAAGTTTTTGAACATGCCATGGTAGTGACATTTGGGATGCATTATGAATTGCTTTGAAAAAAAAAATATTTTTCATCTCAGTATCAATTTTGAAATATACGAATACTTAAATGAAAACTAATTCAGGTTTTATAAAAATAATCCAGGTCGCCGTGCTGAAAATTTTCGAAAATTTTAAAAAATGCTCAAAAGCACGTGTTTCCAAGTGTTTAACCAGGACATCGGCTAATTTGAGCATGTTCGAAAAGCTCGAAAAATGAGAGATCAGATTTTAAAGTTTTTTTAAAATATATTTTTTTGTAAAATTTTTGTTTTTCTTCTCCAACCCAAAGAACCATTTCTGTCATTACCTTCGTTGCAGAACAGCGTAATACCAAAGCCCCTTCATGAATAGTAAGTTGACATTAATCACCTTTAAATCATATGTTAAAGTGTCAGCACAACATAAAATTCCGGAAATGTTGCAGTTTGTAAAAGAAACGTAGAGCTTTGCAAAAAGTATCAACAAAACATAAACAAACAACAAAAAAAAAAGCCATGACGTCGCGTATGAAATTTAGAACCATTTTAAAATACTTGCTGCGACTTTGCATAAATCTAATGAATAAAAGCGACACAGCAACAAGGACGACAGCAACAACAACAACTAAACAATAAAACTTCAACAAAAAGGAACAACAACTCCCAAAGCCACTTTTGTCCATTTGAAGTAGGTTTGAGGTTGGCTCACCTGATATCTGCACATACGAACTCCATGCTGCTAAACAACAACAACGGCAACCAAACACCAACAACCGCAAATGGTGCATACGTTAAAAGACCTTCAACGATGTGTTGGTTTTGGTGTGGATATGTCTCTATGTCTGTATGTGTGCATTGTTACTCTTAATTAACCTTATTAAAATCTGTGTCAGGCTGTAACTGTAATTTATGTGAAAATTTTTAATTACACAGTCATGCAGGACAACAAGGTAGGTGTGGAAGAAACCAGTAGTTAAACATTACAAAGACACCGGCGGAATACCACAAAAATACTTGCTGCGGACTCAGGCCAGAATCAGTGCACTGAGTACTAATACACAAAAAAATGTGTCTCTACTGGGAAATAATATTTTTTTTTTCACTGCTCCTTGTTGCTTTGTTTGCTCTGCACTCTTAACTTATGCGCCTTATTCGCACCAGTCGGAACACCAGCAGCTTCAGTTTCACCTTCAACGTTGATGTCAGACGTACTTTTTAAACCTTGTGGCAAAATGTTAAACATTTTGTCCTCGTGTTAAGAACTTCCGACAACATTTTGCAGCATTTTGCCTTGACGTCCTTTAGTCCTGACGGAAATACTTCTTGGATATTTATGCACACATAAACATGCGAGTACAGAAAAGACTGAAAGAAAACACACACGCAGATACTTATGAAAAACCGGTTTGTCTGTACTTGTATGCTATTCCCCAGTCGAGGGACCCGAACACGAGATACGGATTAATGTAAATTAAACTATCCTAAAGTGGTTTGACCAGCTCAACTGTGAGTGTGTCTGTGTGATTGTTTTTGTGAGCAACTGTGCTATCCTTTCAATCCTTTCTCAAGTTTCAAAAGTTAGAAAATCTGTTAGTTTAGATGCAAAAGAATAACACTGCTTTACCAATTGTTTCGAACTGTGAAGTGATTTTTGATTGATTCTTTTGCATTTGTCACTTGAATCTTAGATGAATCTGTTAGAATCCACTGTTCTGCCCTTTCCTGCTTTCAAGATATATGCGTGAAGTCACAGCAAGACTCAGAAAAGTTTCTATTGTTTGAGAAAATATTATATATTTTAGAGTATTTTTAAAAAATATATATAAATCAAAAATGCTGAAGTAACGACATATATTTTCTGATTTTTCTATAGTATTTAATAGAACTTTCAGACAGAGATTTACTAAAAATCAGTTGGAAACTGACTGCGATATTTGCTTGCAAAGTTCTCAAACCGATTTAAATCGTTTTTTCTCAGCCTGAGTTGAAAAAAATAAAAAAATACGGTGTATTTACTACGAAAATATATAGTTTTCAGGATATCAATATTTTTGATATCAAAATAACAGGATATTTCTTAACATCCCAGCAAACCGAAGTTTTCGAATTCGTTACGAATTTTTTGAAATTATTCCGAGTTCGGCATCCGAATTCGTTCCGAATTCGTAACGAAAATCGTATGGAGGGGTTGACACAAATTCATTACGAATTGTAACGTAACGAATTCGGAAGGAATTTTAGTAACGAATTCGTAACAAATTCGTATAGAATTGGAGTATTCGTAAAGAATTCGTAACAAATTCGTAAAGAATTGACGTATCGATTTCGTAACGAATTCGTAAACAATTAAGTTATCTTTTTCGTAACGAATTCTTTACAATTTCTTAACGAATCGTATTACCGAGTTCGTAACGAAATGAAGCATCAAATTTGCAACGATCTCTTAATGATTTTTATACCGTATGTAATAAATCGTACAAATGCCATGCCAAAAATTACAGATCCTTTGCAACTACTATTATGGAACATATGTAAATGTGAATCTGACATGTCGTTTGTATTTGCATCTGTAAAAATTAAAATTAGAACCATATCTAGTATCATCTGTTTTAAAGAAAAAGTTGTTTAAAATTAAATTATTTTACAAATGGAAAATTATTTAAAATACCACTAGGCTCATGGCCTACCAATTTTTTTCAACTCGAAATATTTAAAACACCTCACAATTTAAATTTGAAAATTTGATTTCGGAACTCTTTCGAATTATTCGGAAATGTTCCGAAATTAGTGCTGCGAAATAGTTACGAATTCGTTAAGAATTCTCGAAATAGTTACGAACTTATCGGAATTCAGACAAATTCGGAAACTTTGGTTTACTATTCGGGATACTATTCGTAAAAAATTTTGTCAAAGCAGCTTTAGTAAACATATATTTCTCTAAACAAACAAAATTTCATACAAAAATGCTTAAATCTAAGGAAACTATAGTTTTTAAGATATCTGAGTGTTTTTGTGTTAAAGTAATGGAATTTTTTTCAAATTTACAGTCCGTAAGAAATTAAATCATGTTGCTAGTTTATATTCCAACAAGTAAAACTAGGTGTAGTAGTTGCTTAGTAATCACCTATCGCTCGCAATTATGCAAGTTGTGTCGCTCGCACCAATAAACTTTTCTCAAAACTACAAAAATAAAAATATAACTATGTTATGTTTTTTCAAAAAAATAGATATGTACTACGTTTTATCTGTGTAATGAATAAATTTACTCGATCTCAAAAAAATTTTAATTTATTTAAATAGTTAGTGTGGCTGTCTCAAACGAGACACACTTAGGCCAATGAAGCCCATTGTGATACCAAAGGGTTGATCTTTCCTATCTCTATTTAAACCAGTTTGAGCTGTTTACTAAGTCTAGAAATCGGTAAACCGAAGATTCCGAGAGTTCGTCAAGGTCATTGAAGAACCAGTTTCCTAAGTGGAAGAACGTTTTTGAGCCAACGCTGGCCAAGTGCGAGGAAATGTACTGCAGATTCTTCCTCCTCCTCATCTCTACAGCTTCTGCAAAAGTCGTTGTGGGTTATGTTCCATCTTTGAGCGTGTCTGCCAATAAGGCAATGCCCTGTAAGGATCCCTACCATGGTGCTGATGTGGACTTTACTGAGAGAAATGAGTTCCTTTGAACGCTTAAGGTAAGTTTGGGCCAGATTTGCAGCGTTATGTTACACGTGTTACCTGCTGACCATCTGTTGTTGATTTTGATGCAGGATAACTCATGTGTAAGAAGTTTGTATGTGGTGAGAGGAATACCAAGGCTTGCCTTATCTAAAGAAAGTTATTTGGTAGTACCTGTAAGAGCGAGTTCATCTGCTTTGCAGTTACCTAGAAAATCCTTTGGCCAGGAATCCAGCATGGAATGATTCTGAGCAGCATTGCCATCTCATTCAGAGATCTGCGGCAGTTAAGAACTGTTCCAGATGTTATTTCAACAGTTCGCAGGGCTTTCAAAGCGGCTGGACTATCGAATAGTATGCAAATATCCATGAAAGATATCTCATTAACCTGAAGGCAAGTTAACGCTTCATGTATAGCAGCGAATTCAGCTTGAAATGCACTGCAATGATCAGGGAGCCTGAAGGCTCCCTGATCAGGGATACATCGAACTTCCTCTCAAAGAGTAGTTTTTGTGTGGTGTAGTCGATGGACCTAGGTATGGGAGGGAGACATTTTCTGATGCAGGAGTGTCCTAGTGTACCTGCTTTCCACTGGGAGGTGGCTCTTAGGTGGATGGCCTTATTAACGGCCATCTGTTTAGCTGGGATGTCAAGTGGTGTAAGATGGAGCATTAAATATATATATTTAATTCTTGGCATTTTTCAACGAATCCTTTCTTGTCTTTAAGTTTACTAAGGAGATCATAAGAAAAAAACTGGTTCGCCAAAAAGTCCCCTTATACTACGAGTAACAACCGTGGATAATACAAAATATGTTGTTCCTAACGCAAAGATATTTCTCTTTCTGTTCTAAGAACATTAACAATTGAGTCATCAATATACGAGTATATAGAAAACAAAACACTGTCTGTCAGTGTGTCTGTCTGTGTGATGCCTATAGACTCCAAAACAACTTGACTGATTGACCTAAGTCTTGTCAGTCGATTTGTTTCAGAAACGAGATTGCTTAGGAAAACAAAATTTTTCCACATCCATTTTAACTATCCCCAAATCAATAAAAATGCTATATTTCAGCCGGTAGGCATCGTACAAGACTAAAATTTGTAGCATAGTTTGTATTTTACTGTCGGCAACTGTACTTAAAACGGGTTCCTACACAACCTATTACCGCCCCCTTTTACCGCCCAAAAATCAGTGAAAGTGCTATGATTCAGGCGGTTTTGGTTGCATGAAACTAAAATTTAGTGATTTAGTTTGTATGGTTCGCATTGTTTGTATGGCACCAGGGTAAATTTTTTAATATAAGCCTAATATGTGCGAACGGTCCGATAGAAGACAAGGACAATGAGACCAAAGAAACTTTCTGCGAGCGCCTTGAAGATGCTTACGAGCGCTGCCCCCCTCACGACGTAAAAATCGTGCTTCGTGACTTCAACGCTAAGATGGGCAAGGAAAATATATTTGGTCCAACAGTCAGAAAGGTCAGCCTCCACGACAATACCTCCGATAATGGAATCGGGCCGATTGATTTTGCCGCAGCATGAAACATGGTCGTAGTAGCACTAGATTCAAGCATCTCAATATTCATAAAGCCACCTAGTTGTTCCCTGATTAAAAAACCAGAAATTAAATTGATTACGTTTTGATCGACGAAAGGCACTTTTTCAGTGTATTGGAAGTACGCACGATCCGTGGTGCAAACATTGTCTCAGATCATTATCTTGTCGCAGCTAGATCCGTACACGTCTGTGCGCAGCCAAGAATGCACGCAACCCTACACAGAGAAAGCTAGACGTTGACAAATTGCACTCAAAACAGACAGCCGAAGCTTTTGCCACTCGACTCTCACTCCTGCTTCAAAGCACTCCTTCAATCGATGATATATGCGCGCAATGGACTCACATTTACCACTCCATGCTTGCGGCTGTTGAAGAGGTGATTGGATCACCGCCCTCGTCGAAACCACTGGTACGACCAGGAGTGTCGCGAAGCCACTGCAGAGAAAGACGCCGCCTACAAAGCCACTTTGCAGTCGGTTGCAACGTGCGCTGCTATGGAGCGATACAAAGAGAAGAAGAGGGAAAAGAGACTTCTTTCAGGCGGAAAAAAGAGAGGCAGAAAAGCGCGAGCATGAGAAGATTGAGATGTATGGTGACAGAAATGAGGCTCAAAAAATTTTCGAAAAGATAAGACACCTGCCGATGGTTTTAAAACCGGGGCCTCTTCCTGCAAGAATGAAAACTGGAATCTAGTGATAGATGTCCAGAGTACACTGACATTATGGAGGGAACACTTCTCTAAGCTTCCAAATTTCGACACTGACAACAATCCTGCTAATAGAGATGATATCCCAGAAACCCCAATCACCGCTGCCCGACTATGATACAGTTCTGACAGCTATAGCTCGGCTTAAAAATAGTAAAGCCGAGGGAAGCCATCAGCCATCACCGGCTAAGCTGATTAAGGTACTATTACAGTGTGTAAAAAATTAAAAAAATCAATTTTTTTCTCGTTAGGATATGATTCTTTAAGGTCTTAAGAATACATATACAAAATTTTAGGAAAAAATATCGAATAGAAAAAAGTTATAACATATATTATATTCGTAATTCGCGTGTTATTCAAGAATCCTTAAATCTTTAATCGCGTTTTTTTCGAAACAAGGATTTTCGCATCGTCTTCTAAGATACCTGGAGTTCTACTTGATCGAATTCGATGAATCTTGACTCATTGTGATCCTTATAGAATGTGTTCAGCACTAGACCTATAAAAAGTCAAAAAACTTTTATATTTTCAGAGTATGGCTGAAAGTTTCGACAAAAAAAGGTTGTTTTTTGTAATTTTTTTTTTTCAACGCATGCCATTTTTTTATTTTTTTTTTAATTGCGTAGGTTGAGTGCTCAACTACAGCCCTTAACTCAAGAATGCACTTTGATTTTTTACTTTCAGATGCTTTGTAAATGCTGGAGACGAGAAGCCAATTGCAACAATTTTTTAAACATGCTAACTTCAACGCCCTGTAGAAAATTAACAACAACTATAAAGACAAATATTTTTTTGTTTATTTCCTCAATTCTTCATTAAGTAAAAAATTTGAATCATTAAAATTAATAATACTAGGTACAAAAAATTAATAAAAAAAGGTATTTTTTTATAGCTGCACACTGTAATAGTACCTTAAGAATGGAGGCGAAGTTCTATTTAAATGCATTGCTATGCAGAATATTGTTGGAAGAATGCATTCCGAACGATTGGAACATCAATGTGCTTTGCCCAATCCACAAGAAAGGCGATCCCACTATTTGTGACAATTACCGTGGGATAAGTATTCTTAACCCTAGAAAGGTAATCTACGACGGTTTGACGTAGGGACACGAATATCATATCGATACTTTAGAGTATCGATACTTTTTCTTCCGATACGAGTATTTTTTCGATGCTTCGGGTCTATTCGATATTTGATGGTATCGATTCTTTTTACCTAGTATCGTAACAAAATGTGCATCATTGTACAAAGAAAATTAAATGTTGCCAAAAAAATCAGATGCATAAAAATTTTTACACGCAATGCAGCGTACAATTTTGCATTTGTTCGTTTTAAGCAAATAAAAACAAGTGGAATCACCACCAATATGGCTAAGCACCTAAAATATCATCGAGAACAGTAAGTTTCCCCAACTTTTTGGTGTTTTTTATTTCTAAATGTTTGTAAAATTTTGTTGAACAACGAAAGCAATAAAGAAAACGCAGGAGATGAACAAACAACTTTATTTTTGTATTAACATTTTTTTAAACAGGTTTTGCAAATATTACAGTTTTCAAAAATATTCATAAACAATTTCTTAATTTTCATTTTTAAAATCATTTTTTCATAACTTATAATAACTAAATGGTTTTGATCGCAACATATTATTCCAGTAATAATAGCAAAAAAAATTGTATTAGCCTTTCTTAACATGAGCTCAAAAATAAGTATTTAATTTTATTTATTTTTTCATTTTCATATAACTTAAATCGTTATTTTTATTTAAAATATAGTGATATATAAATGTGTGATTATCAGATTTATGATTGTTTCTTAAGTTTTACAGGACTGTTTAAAAGACTTTATTTTGATCACCGTAACAACCCTATAATTCCAAAACTTTTTGCAAATTAATCAAAAACATTTTTAAAGAATACTTGAAGTCATTCCGAGTGAGCAGTATAAGTTTTTAAATTTTTTTTTTTGTTTTGGAGTTGTATTGTATTTGGAGTTTTGGGGATTTTTTTCTTTAAAATACCTAAACTCAACATTTCTGAAATGGTGCTCATCTAACAAAAATGTTCATAACTGCCAGTTTCTTGAGCGTAATCAAATGATAAATGATGATTCACGATACTACATTCTTTGCTCTACCATGCAAAAAATACAAAAAAGTATTCGATATTCATGGCATCGATACTTTTCTTTCAATATTTTGTGGGCATCGATACTTTTCTTTCGATACCAAAAAAGTAGGTATCGATCTTTTTTTCTTCCGATATCGTGTCCCTAGTTTGACGTAGACTGCGTACATATTTTCAATTTTCTCATTTCTGTCTCTTCGTACTGGCTTATTTTTTCACACAGTTTTAGTCGTTGATGTGCTCTTGCAATGTGTACGCGTTTTGCTTAGCTTTGCGCAGAGCAAGAGTTTTTTATGACAAAACTAAAAACATACCACGTAGCTGCGACGTAGATTACATTTTAAGTGATATTTTATGTTTTGGTGTTTGCTGTTTTTTTGCATTATTTTATAACTTTACATTACGTTTCAGAGCTAAAAAATGCCTCATATAGCGGATTATCGGATGCTTGAATTTAAACGGTTTTATCAGAGTGCGACAATAATGATTTTGAAGCGCTGAGTGAGAAAAAGTCTGCAGAACTCTCCGACCAACCACAAAAGGGAACATATGAAAAGTTATTAATGATAATGATACTACAAGTGTCAAAAATGTCAAAAATATCAGAAAAGACAAACAAATTAAATATTGTAAGCATTGTCTATGGTTTACCGTGACAAGTTAGTGTTAGGGCGGAGAGCCGGTGACCAAAACTGTCAAAACGAAGTTCACAGCTCATACAAAATATGCAACTGATGAGAATACGACGAGCAAGTAAAAATAGGCAAAATTTAAAAAAAAACTGAGCACACTCAGTTAAAAATGCTCTTACATACTCCAGGTTATTTTTACCTGACGAATTTGTTTAGGAGAGCCAACCGCATCATATTATACTGATCAACGCTAGTTTTACCTGACGGATCTGCTTCACAGAAATTCATGTAGAAAATAGCGAAAAAACATGTTAGGCTTATTGCGGAAAAAGAACCTGCCAGCTGTCAAATTCTGCTCTAGTTATGCAGAACTTGTAACAAAGGGTACATAATGTAGGTGAAATGCCCTTTCTTTAAATTTTTAATTTTATCTAATTCCGTATTATTTGGGATTAAAAAAAAGGTGACCATGATTTATTTGCTCTCACACTACCTCCTGCCCCCACTACAAAAATCTCATCATTGACATTTGGTTAATTAACCTGATTCAATTTGATTTAACCACAAATAATGGTTAAGCTAACAACATTTGTCAGTTTCATTTAACCACAAAAACAGGTTAAATTGACCTGATGGCATGTGGTAATCTGAATCGTCAGATGTTGGCAAATTTTAATCTGAAATTTAGTAAAAGCTTGGTTAAATTAACCAGTTTTTTTTTTGGATGCAGTCAAAGTTTTAACAAAAAATAATTAAAATACTTAAAATCGAATTTTTTAAACTTTGTTGCCACTAAAAACACAATGTGTAATTCAATTAGTGAAAGTTTTAGTTGTTTACCTCTTTTTCATTCACAAATAGCAAAATGATTGATTTTGATAGTTCTGGCAATACAAAAGAGAGCACATTCACACTTAACATTACCTTGTCTAGTTATACCATGATATTGGCCTGCTAGCAAGACATGCAATTCCAATATATGTGGAGAGCACAAAGATGAACTTTGCATTTTAAATTTTTTTATTTTGCGAATTTAAACTGTTTAATAATCAAATGTAATCAATTTCCTGAAGAATATTTTTATGTTTTTATTTTAAATAGAATTATATTTTTATATATACTTTGGCCTAAATTTATATAAGGTCCAAAATAAGTTTCTTAAAATAGTTTAGAAAAACTAAATAAACATTACAAATTAAAGTTTAAAGTTCTGTATAATTATATTTATAATGCTCTAATACTATATAATTTGAAGCTTGGTGGGGGTCCGGCTTATATTTTTTTCCAAAAAAAAGTTTAAGAGTGGACTAGAACGTGTGCACAATATGATTACTTCTCTAGTGTTAATATCGCACATAAGGTTCTGTCCATTGTAAGCCTACTGATTGGGTCTTATCAATGTGGATTTAGACCTGGAAAGTCTACCATCGACCAGATCTTTAAGCTCCAAAAAATCTTGGAGAAGACCAAAGCAAATCGACACCCACCTTCTTTTCTTCGACTACAAAGCCGCCTTCGACAGACTAATAAGGAATCACCTATACTGCACCATGTCTGAATTTGGTATTCCTGCAAAAATAACATGACTTTGCAGAATGACACCGAGCAACACCAGCAGCACAGTTAAAATCGGAAAAGACCTCTCCCCACCATTTGTTACCAAACGAGGTTTCAGACAAGATTCATTCCTTATCGTGCGACTTTTTCAACCTAATGATGGAAAAGATCATCCAAGCTGCTAATCTGAGACGTAGCGGCACAATATTCTACAAGAGTGTTATGCTGCTTGTGTATGCTCATCACATAGATATCATTGGCTATAATACGTGCGAAGTCAGTGCAGCATTCTCCAGATTAGAAAGAGAGTCAAGTCGAATAGGTCTGGCAGTGAATGCAGATAAGACGAAGTACTTGGTGTCAACAAACAAACAGTCCCAGTGTCTTGGAACCCACGTTACAGTTGACAATACCTCCTTCGAGGTAGTGAAAGACTTCGTTTATCTGCGATCCAGCATAAACTCAACCAACGACATCAGCATTGAGATCAAACGAAGAATAACTCTTGCCAACAGGTGTTACTTTGGGCTCAGTAGGCAATTGAGAAGAAGAGCCCTCTCTCGACAAACGAAAATCGTGCTCTATAAATTGCTCATAATGCTCGTAAAAAGAAAGATTCTTCGTAAGATCTACGGACCAATCTGCGTCAATGGCGAGTACCGAATACGGTGGAATGATGAATTGTACGAGCTGTACGCTGACATCTACGTAGTCAAGCGCATTAAAATCGAGGGGCTTCGCTGGATATGTCATGCTAAGCGCATGAAAGACGATGCTCCAGTGAAGAAAACATTCGATTCGGTACCCAGCGGCGGTCAACGCAGAAGAGGACGACAGCATCTTCGTTAGAAAGACCAAGCCGAGGACAACTTGACAAATCTTGGAATTTCCAACTGGCGCCAGCAAGCGAGAGACAGAAATGGCTGGCGCAGGTTCTTAGATGAGGCCAAGACCGACATACGGTTGTAACCAAAGAGTATATATATAAAGAGTTACAGAAACAGAGAAATTGGTCTTTAAAATATTTTCAAGCATGTAAGGATTGGATTCTGCCGGCGCGCTGCTACTGTTATGCTGCCGACGTTCTTGAGGTCTGTTTCGGGCAGAGCTGTTGTTAAATTATGTTTGCACAAGCGAGCTAGGAACATGTTTGTTCTTTTTAGCTTTTTCTTCCTATTAGAATTGCGATCATTTGGTATATTTAAGGAATTATGAATGAAATGAAGCAAAGCAACATTTCCTTGCATTTACCAATTCGCAGATATTCTAATGTTCTGTTTTGATTCTCAACTTTTTTTGGCTGAGTTTTATTTACATTTTTTTGCTACATATCTAGCAACGAAGATTTTTCATGCAATTGAAAGTATATTTCATGAATATATTTTAATTATATTTTATTTCAGAATTTTATCTTTTCTTTATCCGATCATTTGGTAGATTCAAAGAAATATTTATGAAATAAAGCAAAACGGCTTTCTTTCAATTTACCAATATCGAACATATTATTGTATTTTAATTTAATTTTTACTCTAAAATTTTAATTACAAATTCCGAAAAATATTAAATTTAATTAAATATTGATTAAAATTAATTTATTTATTTAGAATAAATTTTTTATTTTTAAAAAAGTTTAAAGTTGTGAACATTATTGCACAATTTTTAAACCTGTTTAAGAAAATATTTTCACAACATTTCATAAAAATTTTTGCGATTACTTTTGAAAACATGCGATACTTCAAATTATCGGATGTTCAAAATGCACAATTCTAAAATAATTGTGATTTATTATTATTTATAATTTATTTAGAATTAATTTTTTATTTTTAAAAAAGTTCAAAGTTGCGAACATTATTGCACAATTTTTTAAACCTGTTTAGGAAAATATTTTCACAACATTTCATAGAAATTTTTGCGATTTTTTTTTAATGCAGCTGATGTCTGATACAGGATGCGATACTTTAAATCATCGTATGTTCGAAATGCAAAATTCTAGATTATGCTAAAATAACTGTGATTTTCTTAAAAGAAATTCTGCAGTTGATTTCTGCAATAGAAATGCAGAAAAGTAACAATTTATTTGAAGTGTTTGCAGGAAGGTATTATATATTAATTTATAAAAATATTTAATAACATTTATTAAGTACATAATTAAATGAAATGAAATATTTTAAGTAATTGAATTGAAATATTGGGAGGTTCTTTACTTACTAATTCTATTTCCGCTGAAAACCTTTTTCTTCCACCACTAAATTTAAAACTCCCAAACAAATTAAGTATTTAGCATATTATTTAATATAATAATTAGGAACTACATGCAGGGCCGTAGACAAGGGGAGATTTTGGGGGGATCAAACCCCCCGAGAGTTCCGACATATTAATAAAAATTAATACATTTCAGCAATTATTTCATTGAATCACTTTAATACGTTATAAAAAACTTAAAAGTCATATACTGAAGTTGCGTTTCCGTGTAAAATTCTGTGTTATGAGTTGAATCGTGTAAACAACAATAGTGAAAACCGATGTATCGTTATATATTTATTTATTTATTTAATCAATGGTTTGTTAACCTTACTGTCTATATGCTTAAAAAAATGTACATGCAAAGAAATAGATATTACACTTTAATAAAATGAGTTTAATTGATTGAAAATTATCGTCTTAGTGACTGAAAAAACAATAGAATATACATTTGATAGGTTATTAAATTTTCGCAAAGTTCCCACGATTGGTGAATTAGAAGCAAAATTTGTTCTGTGCACTCCAATATTAAATGGTGCACTATTTCTTAATTTGTCAGATCATACGTGACACATTAACAATTGTCATCACTACCCTTAACATCGGCAGTTGTAGATGATGGTAGTGATGATAACAGTAAATCCAACAAGAATGACATATATATACTGAAAAAACCTTTCTAATTCGAGAGATTTTAAAGTATACTTCAGCCACCAAATGATTTTAACTTTTCCTTGAGCGGTTCTCGAAAATTTAAATTGCAGCACTTATGTTTTGCCGCTGGAGTTTGTTGGCTTACTCCAAATATGCAAATGGATCCTTTTATAAGTTCTGCATTTTCTTTAGCTCTGCTTATGGCGGCATTGCATCATAGTCTCTTTGTAATTTTCGGCACAACAAAAAATGTTTGAATAATGAAATTTTCAGCCCCTTTCATTGGGACTATTTTGTAGTCAAGAGTTTTTTTTTCCAATTAACTTTCAAATTAAAGATGTGAGTCTAAAACTAATTTGATTTTTAAGGAATGTGTTAAGTTATTCATGATATTTTCAAAATAGATCTTACAATTTTGATTTTTCAAAGTTGATTTTTCAGAACTCTAACCCGATGAAAAGTTTTAACTCAATCGTTGAAGTAATTTTTTTGGTTTTGTGATTTATGAAGTTTGTGTCAAATGAAACTATTTGAGAGAAATAAAATATAGTTCTCATCTCTAAAATTTCTGAAAACATACATCCGTAATTCAATGGGCGAGAACCGTTTGAGCGGATATGCATCCCTTAACATACACAAAGATCGCACAGTAACAGATTTTTTTTACAAACAGAAATCTTTGCGTTTATTTCTGTAGATTATTTTTAATAAAAATTTAATTAAATGTTCATGTTTTTCATTTATTATTTTTAATCCAAATTAAATGTTTCAATTAATTAAATTATTTTTATTAATCCTAATTATACATTTTAATTTCTGTGTATTTTTTATGAATTTGACGATTTGGAAAAACGGGTTTGAAGTTGTAAAATTGTTTAACCAAGTGCGGCAAATTTATTAAAATAAAACCGTTTTATTCTTATTTTAATTAGTTTATTTTGACTATGTGACTATTTGTTGCATAATGAGCATAAAAATTATAAATGCGTTTTGATAACCTATGAAAGAGGTTTTGAGTATCAAAAGGGGCTACAAACACCTCTTGGACTGTTTTCATTTATCTATAATGAGTACCCTACAATATGCATTTTTTTATTTAATATATGTTAATGTATATTAACTTTTTTAATTTGCTTAAGGATAATAAAGAAAAAATTTTCTGTTTGTTTGACAACAATAACATTTTCATACCTTGAAAACTATCTCAGTACAATGAATTTTTGTATATAACCTAAAAAGCCAAAAAAGTATTTCAAATTCAAAGTTTTGAATTTCGACGCAAATATCTTCGTTCTGTTTTAATATATTTCATTCAATCTTCTTTTGTCTAAAAGTTCAATCAGAGTACTTGCAAAAAATTACTGCACCATTTCCGTTACCTTAGGATTTTTATTTTTAATCTTTTTTAAAAAAAGGTCCAAAAATATATTTTTCTTCCAAAAAAATGGTATAAAAGTTGTTTTTATTGTAAAAACAATTAAAACCGAAAATTGCAATTTTATACTCTTTCATATGTCGTGTCACTTTAATGCAAAAACTATTTCAGTTTGACATAAAAATTTGTTTTAGTATTTCTTTTGAGAAAAATGGAATATTCCCCCTTTGATTTTTGTGACGAATTAAATTTTTTAATATGTCGTTTTTATAATTTTTAAAAAATGCTTTACCTTTAAGAGTAAAAACAGAAAAAAGTACCATAAATTAAATCTTAAGCAATTCAGGGCTTTGTAACTTTAACGCTGAAATTTGGTAACTCGCGGACATGTTCGGCATTTTTAGAAACATTAAAACGAGAAGTGTACATATGTTAAGATTTCAAATATATTTAACTTCTCGGTAACACGTGGTATATCAGCTAGTGTATAGAATAAAATAGCGTTAATTTGGCTGCACATTTTATTGTGAGACAACTTTAAATTGACAAATCAAAGTAATCCTTTAATTATGTAGGTATTAGTTCTTTGTATATAACAAAAAATGAATAATTTAGGACATTTCATTATAAAATTCTGAAATAAAATATAATTGCAATTGCATTGAAATTTTTTTAAATTAATTTTTAAAATCTTCTTTTAAAAATTTTGCAAACAAATGTAAACAAAAATTACCCAAAGCAAAGTTAACCACTTTTCGGCATTCATGAATATATAAATACAAAATAAAGATATCTACAAATCTATATTGGTAAATTGAAAGAAAGGCTTCAAAAATATTTCTTTCAATATACCAAATGATAGATCTAGAAAACATAAAATTCTGCGAAATCTGAAAATCTAGAAAATAAAATGGAATTGCATCAAAAATCTTCTATTTAGAAATTTTGCAAAAAAGATGCATACAAAAATCAGCAAAAACAAAGCTGACAATTTTTGGGCATACTTGATAATCAAAACTGAACATAAGGAAATTTAAGGAAATGTTCTTTTGCTTCATTTCATTCATAATTCCTTAAATATACCAAATGATCGCAATTCTAACAGGAAGAAAAAGGTAAAAAGAACAAACATGTTCCTAGCTCGCTTGTGCACACATAAATTTAACAACAGCTCTTCCCAAAACAGACCTCAGGAACATCGGGAGGATAACAGTAGCAGCGCGCCAGCAGCACCCAATCCTTACATGCTTGATAATATTTTAAAGAGCAATTTCTCTGTTTCTGTAACTCTTTATGTATATTCTCTTTGTAGTAACGCCAACTAAGTAAGTAAGTAAGGTTATTTTCGGCAACTGTATTAAAAATGGACGTAGTCGCACACTAACCACGCTCACTTTTTGATAAATTATTAAAATTTACTACAGTGTCGGTTGAGCTACAAATTTTGTCTAAGTTTGTGTGGGTACTGTCAGCAACTGTACTGAAAATTGGTTTCCACGCCCACAAACCAATGAAAATGCTTTATCCCTTTGAGAACCGTGATACACAATTGTGCTATCTGACTTTAAAAAATTCCTTAGAGCGCTATTTTGAATTTTGATCTTAATAACCTGAATATTCTACTTTATTATTCTTTTTACCATCCCTGTTAAATAAAAAGTCATCGATAAAAACTTATCGGAAGCAGGAATAAATCGTTTTTGTTTGCTATCTCCAACAAGTGCAAAAATGCCTCGTGGTAAGAAGTTAAAATAAAAAAAAGAAACAGTAAATAAAACATAAAAAAGTGTTATTCTTCTAAAATGTGATATTAATTTTTCGCACATAACCTTTTTTTTTTGTAAACATTATTTACTTCCTCTATTATTCTTTCAAAAAACAGATAGCACAATTGTGCGTTTTGGCTACTACTTCAACTTTTCGTGTAAGCGCACAATTGTGATATGTGATAATTTTCAGGTAATACATTCAATTTACAAAAGGATGACGACGTCGAAAGAGTTTTGGAAATGCTGCAGAACTCGGAGGATGATTTTTCCTCTGATGACGATCACCTTAACGTATCTTCAACCCATAGAAACATCGCTTTGAGAGCTGTCCAAAGTGATGAAAGTTCGTCCGAAGATGAAGCATTACCTGGTAAAAATATTCTTCATTTCAATACAGAGCTGTGAGTATTTTAATGCATATTTATGTTTTTGAAGAACCTGTGCCACAAACTTGTGCTGGTCTGGACAGAGGCAATGAAGCGGTATGGAGGCAAAAAGAATTCCCAGTGTATCGTGTTCAAGATATGCAAGGCTGTCAGAATTTGGTGAATGTTGGAACACCTTACGAATATTTTTCAAAATATTTTGAAGAAAGTCATTATGAAAATGCAGTTTTTTTTACTAAAATGTACGCGCTCCAAAAATTTGGCGTGGAAGTTGATTTGACAGTTACCGAAATGAAAAATTTTTATGGCTGCTCTATTATCATGGGTTGCCTCCGATATCCACAAATACACATGTACTGGGCCGAAGGTTATAGAAATGAAGTAATTTCTGAATCAATTTCAAGACATAATTTTATGAAATTAAGGAATATAATTCATTTTGCTGATACAAATGTTCCCAATCCAACGAATAAGTTATGGCGTATTCAGCCTGTAATTGAATTAGTAAGAAATCGCTGCAACCAGCTAGCCACTGATATTACATCATATTCCATTGACGAGCAGATGGTGCCTTTTACCGGTAGATGTCCAGCGCGCCAAGTAATAAGGTCAAAGCCACGTCCAGTTGGATTAAAAAATCTCGTTTGTGCAACATCTGATGGATTAATTGTTGATTTTGAAATGTTTCAAGGTGCGGGAACTTTTCCCGACAGTGGATTAGGGCATGGACCATCGATTGTTTTAAGACTTACAAAGTGCTTACCACCTGGCAGCCACTTATTTTTCGATAGATTTTTTACCACTATACCTCTCTTAGAAAAACTAGAAGAGCTTGGATTCAAAGCAACGGGCACAATAATGGCCAACCGATTGGGGAAAAGAGTTCATTTTCCATTAGATAAAACAATGAATCGAGGAGATATGTGCCAATTTGTAAAGGACGACAAAATTGCAGTAGTGAAGTGGTGTGATACAAAATGTGTAACAATTGCGTCGTCTGCTTGTGGACAGGATCCCATCAGCGAGGTTAACCGTTGGGTCAGAGCCTTAAAGCGCCGTATACCGGTCCCAATGCCAGCTGTAGTCAAATTGTACAATTCGGAAATGGGTGGCGTCGATATAAGTGACCAAATGATGGAGTATTACCGCATACAAATGAAAACTAGGAAATGGCCAGTTAAGGTCTTCTTCCATTTTCTTGATCTTGCGGTATATAATAGCTGGTTTGAGTACAGAAGAGATGCAAAATTAAATGGTGTTCCAAACAGTCAAATTAAAAAATTTCTGAACTTTAAATTAGAACTAGGAGAGGTGCTAGCAAAACAAAAAAAACCTCCACCTCAAATAGTTCCACCATTTCAGCTACCTGAAGGATTTCATGGATCAAAGTACCGCCCACACAATGCGCCCGACGACATTCGGTACGATCGTTTTGATCATTGGCCGCAGTTTGTTGATGGAAATGTGAAAAGATGCCGACATGAAAGCTGTGAAAGCCGAACTCGCGCAATATGCCAAAAATGTAAAGTTAGCTTATGTATCGCTAAAGATAAGGACTGCTCCAAACAATATCACACAAAATAAGTCTCGTGAGTCGCCAAATTTTTTTTATACCTTATACTTTTGACAATTATATGTATTTATGAACATGAATTGATCTCATTTTTGTTAATCTACATGAATAAATGTTTTATTTTTCCAAATTCAAATATACTGCTTTAAGCCTGTTCTAATGAAAACTCATGTAAAAATTTATTAAATAAATTTGAAATAATTTTCTTAAAAAACATCGACGCTAGTTTTGATACTAAAAAGAAGAAACCTCAAACAAAAAAGGACATAGCACAATTGTGTATCTTGGATAATGAGTAGTCATTTGACACGTAACAAGCCAAGTTACACAATTGTGATAGGTCCTTTTTTGAAAAATCCTGTATACAGAAAATTTTTAAAAATTATTTTTAGATCGTCCACAAAAAATTTTGCAAGTAGCTTTATTTTTGCGATAGTTATAGAGAAATAACAACTCGGTTCTCAAAGGGTTATTTTAGACGGTTGGGGTCGTATTTGACTAAAATTTGATAATTTAGTTCATATGGTTTCTTCGGCAACTATACTAAAAATGGTGAATATACTTGGCATTTCTTGGCATTTTCGAATAAGGCAGTACTAAGTTTTAAACTTTTTTGGAATACATATAGAACAACACCAAAAAACAAAATTACTTTTTAATTCAGGGAAAAGTTAAAAATTTTCAATCCAAAAAAGATTAGTTTTCAATCCAAAAAAAGTTTTAAAAAGCAATAAATATCAACTTAAAATAAATAACTTTTCTGACCAGTTCTAATGATTTGAACACACGTCCTCTGTTGTGCTGGTCTAACTCCTTATCCATTTGTTCATCTCATTTGTTAGGAAAGTTACGCTTATTTTGCATCATAACGAATGCAAGTAAGCAAGCGAGCAGAAACGTGGGCTCGAGACCCAGCTAAACTAGAGTAACATAACAAAATGTTCTGACCAGTTCGTGATTTGAACACACTTCCTCTGATGTGCTGGTCCAATACCTTATTCACTCGTCCAACTCAGTTGTTAACATATGGGCAGTTCACGATCTTGTTGCATCGTTGCAAATGCAAAATAAACAGCTTTTACAAAAACGAAAAGCATATGAAGCAAAAGCTTTTCAATGCTTTTTGTTTTTGTAAAAGCTGTTTATTTTGCATTTGCAACGATGCAACGATGCAACAAGATCGTGAATTGCCCTATAGTTTCGCTTATTTTGCATCATTACGAATGCAAGTAAGTTCTTTTCAGGAACGTGGGTTTGAGACCCAGCTAAATTAAACTAATGTTTGGATTAAAAAGTAGTACTTTTTGCATTAAAAATTCCTTTAAACCAAAGTTTGGATTAAAAAGTAGTGCAAAATTTTTAACCGTGTATACTTAATGCTTAATACTGTATATTTCATTCTTAGTTCTTAATATTCGATACTTAGTACCTAATAATAAATATTAAAAACTTAATACGTAATACTTAAAACTTCATACTTAATAGTTAACAATTAATGCTTAAAACTTAATATTCAAAGTGGGGATACAATATAAGAGGCAATGAAAATAGTTTTTATTTACTTTTTGCAACAAAACGACTCGTCCAAAAATACCCTTAAAAGCGCAAATAGCTAAGAGCACCTCGATGTCCTTGTCCTTGATGATGTTTTGCTGCTATAAAAAAACGTATGTGACTCCTTAAAGTATGCAATAATGTGGCAAACGTAACGCAAATGCTCCGGAAGGATGAAGCCAAACATCAGCAGACGAGCAACTGTTTGCATGCTACACAATAATAAGCTGATAACCATAAAACTGCAGAAGTTATGGACTGACTCTTTGAACGTGCGGCACTTTTTTGTTGTGGGGGCTAGTATTTTGCCTGTGGTGTGTCTGTGTGGCTGGCTTCTTTGCTTCAAGTTGCTTGACTGCAGTCTTAACCATATTTTTATGCTCTTTTTTGTTTTGTTATGTGCTATATGTTGCTGTTTGTTGCAGTTGTTGTTGTTTGGAAAGGCCTTGCAGACATAAATGTGGACATTAGCGGGTAATTTTGGTGCAATTTTGAAGTCGTTAGTGGCGTCGTCTAAATGGCTAAAGGAAATTGGCTTCTTTGCCAGAGTTTTTTCATGCAACTTTTATTTTGCGCTTAATTCTTTTTTCCGTCAACATTATTTTCTTGCCGCTTAGTTTCGAAAATTAATAAGAAAAAACATTTTTTTTCTGAAAATGTGCAAAATTGCATGAAACAGTTGTGAATAATGTGATGATGATGTTGCAAGATGACAAGGACAACGGTTGCTTGCATTTTGGTTGCATACTTTGTGGAGCTGCAATAAGTTAAGCTTGTGATGAGTGGGTGGAATAAAACTTTTACACTAAACACAATCTTAATTTTGTCTGTGTTTATGGCCTTTATAAAAGCTATTAACATGGTTAAAAAAATACAAAAATCCTGATTATTTCTACTTCTGCCTTAAATTTGCTGTCTGACAAATTGTAATTTCCGGTTTTTAACAAAATTACGCCATGCCAGTAGTTTTTTGAGGAGTGTTCGTGTAATTTCGTTTACGTTTCTCATTTAGCACTGTGCCCCAGAACGAACGCATACATCGCCATTTCGCTCTGCACCCAGTCATAGAATTATTCGCTCGCCTGCTTTGGTCATTCATGGCGTTGGCTTTGTACCGTCCTCATGTCGAATGATAAAAATCACATCCACTCCCTAATTTTGCTGGCACGCGATGATGATTATCACCCACGGAAAAGTGGGTGTTCCTAGTGTTTTTCTCCCCAACTAAATGTTACAAGCTGCTAAGTAATAAACGTACAAGAAATAACAAAATAAAAAAAAAAACGAAAGAAATGAATGGAAAGTGTTTTTGATTCTCTGACTTTTTGTACTATTTCACATTTACAAATTAGTGTGTTTGGTAACATCTTTTGGCTTGGCATAAAATTCCATAATAAACTGTTTGCTATGATGCAGCAACAAAGTTTTATTTGCCTCTAACATGCGAGCATATTTTGCATGAATAGCGAACTTTTATTATGAACTTTAATTTTGAAAAAGCTTTAAGAATTTTAGAGCATTATGGCATATTGAAGCGATACGAAGGTTGCTTTTTATTTTCCTGGCCTAACAATAAAAAATTAAATGTTTACATACAAATGGTTTCGAAAATGGTTTCATTGTTTTTCACAATCTCCATCATGAAGATCAATTAACTTTTGCATGCGTTAAAACCAATTTTCGAAGCACCAATTTTTATTTCAATTGAAGTTACTCCAAAATATTCGCATCAAAAACTTTTTCGGGCGCACAGTGGCACGAAATGCTACCTGGATGGTAAAACTCTGAAACTTTTGAACGGGTAGAGATATTTCACTCCAGTTTTTTCTTTGGTGAAATCGATGTGGCTACAGAATGAGAACATTTATGAAATAAGCAAAAGGGCTGCCTCAAAGTTGATGAAAAAATTGTTGTTTTGAAATAGATTCAGATATTTTCTTTTTTTTTTGTTTGCTTTGTCAAAAATCTGCCCCCTGTCAATATATTTTTTTTTAATTCATTTAAGGATTAACCTAGGAGCTACTCTAATGTCTTTATTTTGCTGAAGTTAATAAGTAAGCTAAATTAGTTAAGTATGTTAATTTTCACAAAATTTGTAAATGAGAAAATCAACTTGAAATTAATATTAACAAACAGCTATGAATGGAATAAGATAATTTGTTATTTAAAAACATTATTTAATGAATTGGAAGAAATGTCTACTTTTTTAATATGTCTTTTATATCAGCTAATGTGTCGCATCAGTATTAATGCTTTTATTAAACTCCTAACGAGGATTATTAAAGGATCAGAAGAAACTATTAACGTGGCGATGGACTCCATGTTCTGGTTTCCTTTTTATTTTTCTTAAACTGCTGTATTCATTAATTTCTGCCTTCTCCTCAATTAACTCTCCAATAGCCATGGTATCACAATGGGCCTCATTGGCCTAAGCGTGTCTCGTTTAAGACAGCCACACTAACCTAACCTAATTTAGCCTAATGGGAGTATTATCTTTGAAATGATACAAATTTGTAAATTTTTTATTTATTTCCAATGTGCAAAGTCACTGTGCAACGCCTGCTATTATGCAGCACACTAGGTATGCCGGAAAAATATCGATGTTTTGCATCGATGCATCGAAAACTATCCACTCGATGTATAAATAGTCGATGCATCGACTCATCGATGTTTTTTGAAAATTGACATCTCTAGTACATTGTACATTGTACCGAAATTTCAGTTTTTCAATTGAGAAAAAAAGGAAAGAGAAGTGAGTTTGACCAAAAAATTGATATAGCTCCAAAAAGTATAGTTTGGAGGTTTTTCGGAGGAACGCAGCGAAAACAACGCGAATTATGATTTGTGCAAAAAGAATATAAAGAGTGTCGAAAATACGTCAAACTAAATGGGACACATAAGAAACGTCCACAAAATAACTTATCGTACTCTATATAATCTCATTCAAACAAATTAGGTTTCACAAATTTAAAAATTTCCTTCAGTAATTTATCCTCATTTTCTCCATATAAAATTACATATCGAATGAAATGGAAGACAGACCTGCAATCAAGAGTTTTTCTTTAAAACCTAAAAATTAAGAAAAAGTTTTGGATGACTTAAAAATTTAAATTTTTATGCTTTTACAAATAAGTTTTTTACATGATTCAATAGCCCGTTAGAACAATTATTAGCGCAGTTATAGTAAATCATTTTAAATTTTGTCCTTTTTTGCTAATAACATATTTTGTTGCTAAATAGTATCTGAAAAGTCCTATGCAAAATGATGCATCGATGTATGCACTCCGATGAATCGAAAAATATCGATGAACATTTCGATGCATCGAATCAAAGAAATACATCGATGTATTTTTGCAACTGACATCCCTACATCACATACAAAAACACGTCCGAAAATTATCTTTTGCATGCACAAAACTCTGGAGGGGGGGTACCTGGGCTTACTTAGGCTAATATGAGTACTTATTTAGGCTTACTTATTTGTTGGATGCCCCCTAACAAATCCATCCTGACGAGTTGTTACGACAATGAATATTCACACGATCATACACGAGCCGCTCAAAAAGTTTTGGAATCGATTAGAGTTTAGCGATATGCCTATAGTTGTTTATATCATTCCTACAACCTTTTTTATCATTAGGACTTATAAAATACTTTTACTAAAAAAGTGGAAAATTACATTCCCTAATTGATTTATTGAATAACATGGGCAGTGGTTGGCTAAGAACCGAACCACATTGCATTAACACTGTGGCAGGAATTCCGTCAGGTTCAGTATTAAAATCTTCTTCGATCGATTCAATATACTTTTAAATATCCTCTGAATTAAATAATGTAGGGTCCAACGAAACCTTGGGTGTAGAGTTCATATATTCAAAATACTTTTCTTCAGGATTAAAAGAGTCTGAACATAATGACTCTTTAAAGAGACTAGTATCGCCGGTGGTCGAAAATCGACCAACTGCCTGAAAAGCAGTGAACAAAAATTTACACTTACTTTGCTTTGCACTGTAGATTTGAAATAGAAATCATAACATTAAAGATGCAAAGCGTAGATAACAGTACTCGTGTGCCATTTTTGGAGCGGTGAAGTTTGTGTAGTTGAACTCAAACACAAATACTAACCCTTTACTATTGCAGCATAAAAATGAACACAAACCTAGCTATTCCGTGGGTTCACTGGAAGAACTGCTTTGAAAAAGTTTGTCCAACGGAGTGTATTTCCTTCCTGAATTAACATCGAGAGGAGTCATAGGTGCCATTACCCTTAAGGTGATTATTAGAGGAGAAAAATGTATAAGATTGTCTCCTATTATGTTTTCATCTTAAACATTACTTTTGAACATTCCATGGTTTCTCACATGGTTCGGAAAGCAAAATTAATGTTTTTTAACGCTCATATTTTGGATCATATCAAGGATGAAAACGAGAATCTAGTGACAGATGTCCAGAGTACACTGACGTTATGGAGGGAACACTTCTCTAAGCTTCTAAATGGCGACGCTGACAACAATCCCGCCAATAGAGATGATATTCCGGAAACTCCAATTTTGTTGAGCGTTGAGGTTCCGCTGCCCGACTATGATAAAGTTTTGACAGCTATAGCTCGGCTTAAAAATAACAAAGCCATCAGGCTTACCTGCTGAGCTGTTTAAGAACGGAGGCGAAGCTCTACTTAAATGCATTCACGAGCTTCTATGCAAAAGAAATGCGATCCCACTATCTGTGCCAATTACCGTGGGATAAGCCTTCTTAATATCGCATATAAGGTCCTGTCGAGCGTTTTATGTGAAAGATTGAAGCCCATTGTAAACGAACTAATCGGACCTTATCAGTGTGGCTTCAGACCTGGAAAGTCCACCATCGACCAGATTTTCACGCTACGACAAATCTTGGAGAAGACTCAAGAAAAACAAGTCGACACCCACCATCTTTTTGTCGACTACAAAGCCGCCTTCGACAGCCCAATAAGGACTTTGCAGGATGACACTGAGCAACACCAGCAGCGCAGTTAAAATCGGGAAGGACCTCTCCCCACCATTTTTTACCAAACGAGGTTTCAGACAAGGTGATGCTGCTTGCGTATGCTGATGACATAGATATCATTGGCCATAATACGCGCGAAGTCAGTGCAGCATATTCCAGATTAGAAAGAGAGTCAAGTCGAATGGGTCTGTCAGTGAATGCAGATAAGACGAAAAACTTAGTGTCAACAAACAAACAGTCCCAGCGTCTTGGAACCCACGTTACCGTTGACAATACCTCCTTCGAGGTTGTGAAGAACTTCGTTTATCTGGGATCCAGCATTAATTCAACCAACGACATCAGCATTGAGATCAAACGAAGAATAACTCTTGCCAACAGGTGTTACTTTGGGCTCAGTAGGCAATTGAGAAGCAAAGCCCTCTCTCGACGAACGAAAATCACGCTCTATAAATCGCTCATCATGCCCGTCCTACTTTACGCATCACAAACCTGGACGCTGAGCAGTTCAGATGAAAAGACTTTAGGAGCATTCGAGAGAAAGATTTTTCGTAAGATCTACGGACCAATCTGCGTCAATGGCGAGTACCGAATACGGTGGAATGATGAACTGTATGAGCTGTACGCTGACATCGACATAGCCAAGCGCATTAAAATCGAGCGGCTTCGCTGGCTTGGTCATGTTCAGCGCATGAAAGACGTTGCTCCAGTGAAGAAAACATTCGATTCCGTACCCAGCGGCGGTCAACGCAGAAGAGAACGACCGCATCTTCGTTGGAAAGACCAAGTAAAGGACAACCTCACAAAGCTTGGAATTTCCAACTGGCGCCAGCAAACGAAAGACAGAAATGGCTGGCGCGAATTCTTAGATGAGGCCAAGACCGACATACGGTTGTAGCGCCAACTAAGTAAGTAAGTAAGTAAGTATTAGTATTAGTATTAGTATTAGTATTAGTATTAGTATTAGTATTAGTATTAGTATTAGTATTAGTATTAGTATTAGTATTAGTATTAGTATTAGTATTAGTATTAGTATTAGTATTAGTATTAGTATTAGTATTAGTATTAGTATTAGTATTAGTATTAGTATTAGTATTAGTACTAGTATTAGTATTAGTATTAGTATAAGTATTAGTATTAGTATTAGTATTAGTATTAGTATTAGTATTAGTATTAGTATTAGTATTAGTATTAGTATTAGTATTAGTATTAGTATTAGTATTAGTATTAGTATTAGTATTAGTATTAGTATTAGTATTAGTATTAGTATTAGTATTAGTATTAGTATTAGTATTAGTATTAGTATTAGTATTAGTATTAGTATAAGTATTAGTATTAGTATAAGTATTAGTATTAGTATTAGTATTAGTATTAGTATTAGTATTAGTATTAGTATTAGTATTAGTATTAGTATAAGTATTAGTATTAGTATTAGTATTAGTATTAGTATTATTATTATTATTATTATTATTATTATTATTAGTATTAGTATTAGTATTAGTATTAGTATTAGTATTAGTATTAGTATTAGTATTAGTATTAGTATTAGTATTAGTATTAGTATTAGTATTAGTATTAGTATTAGTATTAGTATTAGTATTAGTATTAGTATTAGTATTAGTATTAGTATTAGTATTAGTATTAGTATTAGTATTAGTAATAGTATTAGTATTTTTATATTTATCTTTGTTTTTTATGACTTTGTCTTTACTTTTGTTTTTGTTTTTGTCTTTGTCTTTGTCTTTGTCTTTGTCTTTGTCTTTGTCTTTGTCTTTGTCTTTGTCTTGGTCTTTGTCTTTGTCTTTGTCTTTGTCTTTGTCTTTGTCTTAGTATAAGTCTTAGTCTTAATGTTAGTCTTAGTGTTAGTTTTAGTCTTAATCTTGGTTTGAGATTTACCCATAGCCTTAGACTTAGTCTCAGCCTCATCCTTAGAACCAGTTTTTCAGTACGAGTTTAAATTTTAGTCACACCTTGCTTAACTCCCCAAAATTGGACGTTTAAACTCGGTTTAGCTGGATATTTTATCTTTCTTTGAAGTTAGATTGACTTAAATTATGATAGTGCGTGTTTCTTTTTCGCCTAAACCGAGCTTAAACCTGCAATTTTATTGAGTTAGGCTAGGTTTAAATTGACTAAAATTTCAACTCATACTGAAAAACTGGCCCTTAGTCTTAGTCCTGGATTTGGTTATTGTCTTTACCACCGAAACTTTTTTTATGTACTAGAAATAAAACATTTATGGCTTTGGTATATTCAGTATCTTCGAACACTTAAAATATTTTTCTTTAACACTAAGACAGGGACTACATTTTATAAAGAGTTTTATTAAAATCTTAAGGCTTCACAAAAATTTTATGGTGTTTTTTTAGAAGGTAAAATCTTTTCAGCGTCACGGATTAACTAGCATCTTCTTTATAATTATTGTTTGTACAAACAATAAGTTATTCTTTTAACAGCTTCTTTTATGCATTCCTCTTGCCACTTTTTCAATTGGTTATGTAAAAAAGACTACCCTGTTATACTTGTATTTCTAAAAATTGAAAATTGATCTAATTTAATGCAGCAACTTAATTATATTCAACTCAAACATATTGTATGCACTGAAACAAAATTTAAAGATTTTTAGCATGATAAGCAAACTGTTAAGCATCGAAATATAAATTTAATATGCGTTGTTGAGTTAAAATATTAATTGAAATGGTTTGCTTTTAAAATGTTTTTTTAATTGCAAATAAAGACAGTAAATATCGTACATATTTAATATCTCTTACAGGATATTGAAATAATTTCTTTAACTGTATCTCAAAGAAAAAGCCCTTTCAAGGACAGCCATGCACCCTACACTTCCTTTACCTAATAGCTCGCACGAAATTATTTTACAGGCAAGTCATTTAATTTTCATTTCCATTTACAGCAAGCAAATTAAATTCATACAAAAAGGTGTGCGTTTGTGACTTGAGGACTTAACAGATCCCACTCTTCTTCATGACTCGTCATGCTGCCACCTACAAGCCAACAACTCGTCCTTGCTTGTTTCCCACTCAGCGAGTTCCTTAAACAGTGCTGCCATTTTTATTTAATTTAATTTTATTACCATATCCAAACTTCACTGCATGCCACAAGGTGTTGAAATTGCAAAAAGTAAAATAAAAAAACTGAAATAAAAGTGTGGCATGCCGCGTTAAGAGTCACACAATAAAAGGATGCCACACATTTGTAGCCTGTAAAAGGCAGCCAATTTCACGTCTACCCTCATATGTGTAAAAATATTTTTATTTAAGTAATTCATGTTCATTTAGAATGCGGCACAAATTAAATGCTCGTGTAGGTTAAAGTTCTTTTTTTCTATTATATCAAAATTTATATCTTTTGAATTGCAAATGAAAGTGAAAGTTTTACCAGCAACTGTTTGTGAATGCGGGTGTGATGGAATGTTACATTTTAAAGACATTATTTCAATGTTAATTTCGGCTACAAACGCCTATGAGGGTTTTTTTATTTTTTTATTTCTATTTGCAAGGAATTTTCAAATAAAGCTTTTATAGTTAATAATATGAATATAAGAAACTTTGAAGGTTGATCAGTAATGTCGCAGCAACCGGAGCTTCTTCGTAATGAATTAAACTATTTTCGACGACTGAGTGACATGTTTCTATGAGAAAAATTCTTTTTCATTTGATTAATCGTTTGTAACGAGTCATTACTTTTGATAACATTTAAAGAAAAACCTCATGTTTCTAAGATTTTAATTTGGAATGAAAGTACTTTACTTACTTATAATTTTTATGGATTTAATTGAATCAACTTTTTCATTGCTAAAATCGACGAATTTTGTATATTAGTCCTGTAATTTCGGGTAAATGAGACAAATCTCGAAATCTCTGTAACTAAGATTGTCTGTTTCGAGACTGATATAAAAATAAATATGTATTATCTAATTCTTGAACAGATTTTTTTGCAGCTTAAACAAGGAAAAATGTTAAAAACATGTTTTTTTTTAATCCGTTTGAAACTTACACGTTTAATTCGAAGGCTTATGACGATTTTTAAAGTAGTTTTTAAAGTTTAAAATTGAAATTTTAAACTATTTCATATATTAGCAGCCATATTTTTAAAAATATTCCATAAACAAATTTAAAAAACAACACTAAATTTTTAAAAATGAAAATATTCATAAATATCTGGATTTTTTCACTTTCATTATAGGAGTGAATACAATATTAGGGTATTTATGTTTAATTTTTTTAATGGAAATATTCACTTAAACACCTGTTCTTGCCATATAAATAAAAATTTTTATCAAATTATTCTTTACGATATTAAAATTAACAACATGCAATAATTCAAATTTTTGTTATATTTCGAAGTTGTTGGATCTTCGAAAATGTTAAAAAAACAGTATTCGTTTAAGTCTTTTACAATTGTTGTATACATAAAATGTTCTCAGAAATTCATATGAATTATATAAAGGTCATATGGTCATAACTGGAGAACTATTTCATAGAGTTAAATAAAACTAAAAACCTAATTATTTTACTTTTAAAAGTCTACATGACTTTAATTGCTAAATCGAATTAGCAATGTCGTATCCACCCCGCATAAAAATATTAGCAGGCGAACAGCGGTCAAACATGGGCCGCATGACCGTACAAGGGTCGAACATGGCCTAAAAATAATCAAGAAAGCTTAGCGGTCAAAATTTGTGTGGAACAACGGCCGCATAAAGCCTAAATTAAGTTGTAAGGCTGCTGTATGCTCGTTGTATGCCACCAAATTGTTTTCATCTCTTATTCAATAGCAAACGTATGAGAACCAACCACAGCAAGTGTCATTTTACGATACTGATGTTAATAGTATCGCTGCTTGTGTATGCCGCAAAATATTTTTTTTTTTGTTTAACTATCATGTGAGATAGCGGCGGCCGTAGCCTAGTGGGTAGAGTGCGTGGCTCATAAGCTAAAGAACTGCGGTAGCCCCGGGTTCAATTCCAGCTCAGACAGAAAGTTTTTTCAATTGAATTAATTTTTCTGTTCGGTCGTCACCTCTCTGCAGACAATGGCAAACCTCATAGAGTAAAAATTGCCATGTAAAGCTTCTGGAGAACATAAGCCGTTCGGAGTCGGCATAAAACACGTAGGTCCAGTTCTCGGTCATTTGTGATCGAACATTTAATAACACACACAACACAATTGATCAATAGAAGCTAGGTCAAAGTCCTTCCAAGGGCTGAAATGGCCAGTTTATTTTTTTTTATCATGTGAGATAATTCATCATTTTTTATCATGTTATTTTCATTGTAGAATAATCAATGTTTGACTGATTTTTGGTTGCTGTACGCCCATTGTACAGATGAGATTATTTCAAAACGGCCTCTGTACAAACCTTGTACGGCCAAGAAAAGAATTTAAAATGCGACCTTGTTCGATGTTTGCTTGTAGCTAAAAAGTTTAAATTTTTACTCGGGACAGTTCAAACATTTTTTAAAATTTTTCTTCTAGTGTTACTGAAATTTTTTATAATACTACGACAATTTTTTTATAATGCGACATCTCCAAGAATCGCACCGAGCCAGATTTCATATTTAAGATGCTGAAAGCTTAATAAACAAACTAAAGGATGTATAACAGGAGTGCGCAAATGGCCGTCCATGAGCTTTTACACGCACTTGTTGACATAAAAATAAAAAAGCTTTCAGTAGATATCCAGGCTTCAAGCAAGCAAGTTGCAACTCATTTATAACGCGCATACAAAAAAAAAAAAAAGGAACAGCAAGCAACCGCAACCAGTGTGGCCAGAAGATTTATTAAAAAATATGCTTTTTGTTAAAAAAAAATATGCTAAATATTCCACTTTCAATTTTTATATTCCACAAAAATATATCACTTTCAATTTCAAAGATATATATCTAAATAACACTAAATATGCATATAAAAGAAACACAGAAGCAAGTTTAAAAACATTTATTTGATTACTATCACACTTAAATTTATAAAACATAAGTTAATATTAAATAAATTGTATTAATAAGACGTAAACAAAGCATATATCAGCTGATTTGTACTTCACAAAAGTCTTCAAAAATTATATTCTCTTAAAAATAGTCAAATGATTTTCTCACAGAGAAAACTTCATTTTTAAGTCAGAAACATATAGAATATAAAAACCCTAACAACATTTTTAATTTTTTGTAGGAGAAGCCAAAAACGTTTTTGAATGGGACATATTTTAGATATTAAAGCCGTTTTTTGAACCAATACCTAAAAATAACTACTTAATTAACGAAATTATGAAGAAATTATCACTTTACAATCTACTATATGTGCTATTTTAAAACGTTTTTGGCTTCTCCTATAAAAAATTATGAACGTTGTTATGGTTTTTTGAATATTAAGTAACGATATACAATAAACAAAATTAAAATTCAGGCACATCTTCGAGATCAATACTTAAATTGTTGCTTGTATTATTATCATAGAAGTTCGCATTTCTAAATTTTTTTATTAAGCTATCTGGTATTTAATAGGTATTACAACACTTTTTTTAAACATGTAGCCATGTTATTACATTCAAAAAATTATTTAAGAGTTTTTCTTGCATTCTATTTCGAATTTTCGTTTTAATAAGATTCATATAACTAAAAATTTTCTCAACCTCAGCATTGCTAAATGGTAAACTATGCGAGGAAAGCACAAATTTTGATAAATCTTCTTCAGACTCCCAACTTTGATCAATAAATTTTTTCTGCTTTGTTGCTTTGAATCCACTTTTAAAAATAGTTAAAAGAAATAAATATTGTTTGCAATAATAGGGATTTTCGCGATGTGGTGCATTTGTGATAAATTTTTGCAAAATTTACAATACTTACAACTTTGTGAACGAACCTTCAGTAGAGTACATATTGTATTTTTAAAATCAGCTGATTTTGGTAAGAACTTCTGTTTGGAAATATTAATTTAAATCGTCATTTAACTAAAGGAAATCATACAAAAATTGAAATCAAAGAATAAATTATATTAATTTTTATTAAATAAACTCACAGCGTAGCCGGTAGCTATATGCTAAGTAGTAATGCTTGTACAATCATCTGATCTAATACGCAACGAAATTTACACAGAATACAATAGTGTTCCATCGTTGCATTTTTTCCACAGGGTTGTATTTTGAAAACTGTGCATTTTGTTTTTGTTATATTACAAAATTTGTTTACTACAAATATCAAATTTATCAAAAATACACAATACAAGGGGACATACAACACATCGTGAACACCCCTTATGTTGTCTTAAGTATATTACTTACTCCTGTAACATAATCCATAAAAAATCCAACCAAACAAACATATAAGCAAATTTACTTCACCTTTTAAGCTGCGTGAAGTTATTAAATAAATTGCAATAAAATTGATAACGAAGAAGTTAACCACAAAACGAATTCCTTATATTGCGTTTTACAAGGTGGTTCAGAGATGAAAAAAATATAAAATTTCGATAGCCAAAAATAACCACTTAGTATTTAAATAGACATTTTTTATTGGAATTTTTGTTAATTTTAAAAAATATAGGAATACGCAAAATATTCCACTTTTTATGCTGCATATTTTTATAAAAAAATATATGCTTCCCGAAGGTAAAATATGCCAAAGTGGAATATAATATTCCACTCTGGTCACACTGACCGCAACCTACTGGCGTGAAGTCTGGACAGCTACTGAAAGTTTGTTGCTTTGGTTTCGTTGTTGAACTCGTCCTAATCAGCCATTTAGAAATAGTGATTGGATTAAGCCAGAGCTACCAGTCCTTTGATACTTCTACTCGCCATTTGTAGGTAACTAAACCGCCCAAAAACCACCAAACCTTTTTTCTTAAAATATTTTAAAAAATAAATAAAACCATAATGTTTACATAACGTTATAAATTTATTTAATTTATCTGTACATATTTACAGACACTCCAGCTTAAGGCTTTTATTTGATGTATTTAAATATATTATATTATTAGTAATATGTGAACATAAAAAATAGTATAAGAACTAAGCCAAGATCCACGACTATATGTATTTCATAAAATTTAAAAAAAAACGATAAAAAAACAATAGAGTAACGGGTGAAAACCATGTATACAGCTCAATTCTGAATACTTTTCCCGGGGAATTGGAAAGGGGAGTTTTTATTTTTAAGATAGCAGATAAAGACATCACTTTTTTTACACTCATGAATATTGATGGTTGATGAAAAAATTTGCATTAAAAATTTCCAAAATGCTCTTGAACTTTATCTTTAATGTGAAATTTCCCTTTTCCGATTTCCCAAGAAAAATTATTCAGAGTCGTGCTGATTGAGAATACCAAATTCAAGAAATATTTCTCGTTTTTAACAAATTGTAAGCATATCATTATATACTTCCAATTCTTCATTGACTTCAAGTTCATAATCTTCTAGTTTTGGGTACATAATTTTAGAGTTAAAACGTTTAAACATCTCTTTTGTAGGCTCAAAACATTCGCAGCATATATTACAATTATTCAAATAAAAGCACAGCTTGCATTTTCCCAGTCTTTTCTATATCTTCTTGTTCCTTCCTTCCTTCCTTCCTTATTTTTTGGCAATTTAGCACTCAAACTGAACAAGCTTAAGCAATATCAGCTGTAAAAAGTGATTTTATGTTTTTTGTTGTGGTAGCACTGTTGCTCGTCGAATTAAATGTTAGAGATGGGAAACATTTTTGCTATGTAAACAGTGTTGTATAACGCACAAAAAGCATTTGATCTTATTTTTAGGGAATCTCGCCAAAATATCGTCAAAAAAAAGTTGAAACCGCCACTTTTTCGTCAACTCGCCAAAGCTAAAATCTTCTCAGCAAAGTGGTCGCTCAAACCGCCAGTTTGGCGAGATATCGCCATATCTGGCAGCTCTGGATTAAGCTTACACACAATGCAAAAACCAAGCCTTTTCCAAGCCCGCTTGTAAAACACTTGCGTAGGCAATAAATTTCCAAGTTGCTTTGTAGAATTATTGCGTAAAAAACAAAAAGTAAGTGTTGTGCAATAATACTTGGAAAGACTTGCTTTAAGTAAGTGTTTTCCAATCATACTTGCAAAATGTTAGCGAAGGTAATAATTTTGCAACTGTTCAAAGTTGCGATTGCTGTTAACTGCTGGCCTGTGTAGTGTAATGGAGAGTACGCTAGACTATCAACATAGACGTCCCCGGTTCGAGTCCGGATTCGGTCGTGGTTCTTTTCACTTTTTTGCTCTTTACTACATTTAAGAATTATGGAAACATAGAAATCCACGAGTTAACTGTGGTAAATATTGAATTTAAAGGACAAGAACCACAACTGAGGGCTTCAAATGCAACAAGGCAAGTTTTCTTGGAGGCAAGTCGAGTTTGATAGTGATAAATGAGGACGGTTCAGCTTCTCGAACCGGCGATTGTTTTTTTTATTCTTATTTGTCAATTTAAAATTTCTGCGCATTGTTTAGTAAATATATTTATACATAAAAGTTGCGTATTGAAATACTTATTTCCAATTGTAAAGAAACCAGTGGCGTAAAAAGCGGGCCCGCAGAGCCCGCGTTGTGGGCGGGCGCAACTATGCCAGGGGCGCCCTCAAGTCCCTTGATGAAAATGATAAATTAAGTGGAGAACGATGTTTGTTTCCAAAAAAAAAAATCATGATAAGCTAAAATAATTTTTGTTCGTTGAATAAAATTCAATTATGGTCGGAGCCGATTTACACGTCACTAATACGGTAAGAAATTTTGAAATAAATTTTAATACTTTTAATACATATATTACCACAATAAAATTGTATTAAAATTAAATACTGGCCAAATATTAAAATTGATTTTAATAAAAATATGTCTTAAAATTGAATGCTTAATTCGTGTTAATTTTTAATAGTGATTCTGTATTAAAAATTAATTATTATACTAGCCATAGTATCAAATTAATACCAAGTCATTGAAATTGAATTTAAAATTTTATTAAAACATAATACAGCATGTCTTAGAAATTAAATACAATATTCACCATAGTATCGCATTGATACCAAGGATATAAAATATTGTTGTAATATTTGAACTGTATTAAAATATATAACAAAATAAATTTAAAAATTTTGTAATCAATTGTGAAGTATGAATTTTAAAACTTTTTGTATTAAAAATCTCTGTAATACTTTGCTTGTATTAAAATTGATTCAATGATTTATAGCCGTGTTTTCATATTTTCAGCAAGTCAGTTACTGATGTTGTAAAGGGTGATTTTTTTAAGCATTTGGTTTTTGAAAAGTGGAAAAAAAAACTTGCAAAAGTGAATAAAATATTTATTTGGGGCGATTCATTAATGCTTGCCAATTACTTTTTAAAAAATATTTCATGTTGGGCCCCTTCTGTTTCTACTTTTTATAAACGATTTGCAATCTGTCATAATGCATTCTAGCATCTTAATGTTTGCTGACGACTTCAAACTCTTCCTTTCTTTTAAAAACGATAATGACGCTGTATTTTTGCAAGCCGACATTGATCATCTTCATAACTGGTGCAAAACGAACCGTATGAACCTCAACATGAAGAAATGCAAGCATATGTCTTTCTCGCGCAAACCACCAATTAAATGTACCTTCAAAATTTGTGGTTATCAATTGGAGTCCTTAGATATTTTCAATGATCTTAAACTAATCTTTAATATTCATGTAAA
Source organism: Dichetophora obliterata (assembly GCA_963920525.1). Classification (NCBI taxonomy): domain Eukaryota; kingdom Metazoa; phylum Arthropoda; class Insecta; order Diptera; family Sciomyzidae; genus Dichetophora; species Dichetophora obliterata. Next base: position 139,025,706 of record OY986438.1, read on the forward strand.
TAAAATAATAAATAGTGCAAATAGTACTTTAGGATTTATTAAACGTTGGGCAAAAGAGTTTAATGATCCACTCATAACGAAAACCTTATTCACTTCCTAGTGCGCCCTATCTTAGAATACGCTTCAGTTGTTTGGTGCCCACGATACGGTTGTTACATAGACGACATTGAATCATTGCAGAAACAATTTCTTTTGTTTTGCTTAAGCTATCTTTATTGTAATACTGATTTTCACTTACCATCTTATGAATATCGGTTACAACTCTTAAATCTTCCTTCTTCAAGAAATCGGAGAATTATGATAAATGCTTGTTGGATTACAAAACTTTTACATGGATATGTCAACAGTCCATATTTATTGAGTTAAGTATATTCCTAGAAGATCTTTTGAGTTACTCCACATGAACTTTTGTAGAACTAATTATTTGCAAAATGAACCTCTTAGAAGCGCTTGCGGTGATTTTAATTTTGTATCTGATGTTATATCATTAAGTGAATCCATGGATTCAATCAAACATAAAATTATAGATTACCTGCAGTACCGACGTTGATTATGTAAAGTTCTTTCAAACATATATCTGATGCATCTGGTGATTTGTAAACACATTATCATTAATATGACAATCTAAATGGATAAATGGACCTAAGCATAAAATGGAAAATTTTGGTGTATAAACACCTAAATAATCTGAATGGACCTAAACCTGGGATCTTCAATTGCCTCATATCTTCATATGATGATTGTGACTACATTTATCGACGGTACCGTGGTGTCTTGGTGTCTTTTTACCTCTTGAAACACTACGTTAGATCGATTTGTAATATATTAATATGAGTGGCCGATAAGACCTAGTTTGTCTTGGTGCCTGCGTTCGCAACTGGTTTTCTTTATTTTATGAAAATTGGTTTGGTGAAGTTGACCTAGTTTGTCCAGTAACCACCCTGTCAAGCCAGGATCTCACTGGCTTCAGGAAGACAGAACGATATATATTATATATATACCTATTGGAGTGGTGTTTTATTGGGTATGAGACCTTGTTTGTCACACGACTCCGCCGTATACAAAAATTGTTGCTAACTTGACCATGTTTGTCTTGAAAACGCAACCCTGCTTTGCTGTCTGATATCATTCGATTTGACTTAACTTTTTTCTTTGTTATTTTTTTATTCTTTAATAGAATTATATACTTTAAGCAATTTATTAAAACTTTTTAGTTTGTTAATAATACATGATTTCAATCAAAATCATACTTTATATTTTTGAATTGTATTAAATATCTTATTTTATAATTTTAAATTTGCTATAAAACCTGTTAAGGTTTAGCAATCAAGTAAATAAATAAATAAATAAAAGAAATCGGCCATAAAAGTAAATGCTTACCGCGACTACGCCTGAGGTGTTCCATCCGTAAGCTCCAATTTTGGCATACTTTTTCCAGAATTTCGGCCGGCATCTCACCAATGACAGCTTTAACGTTGTCTTCCAGGTCTGCAATTGTGGCTGGCTTCTCCCTGTACACGAGAGACTCTATGTAGCCCCACAAATAGTCTAGTGGGGTGAAATTAAATGATCTTGTTGGCCAATGGACTGTGAGAAAGCCGTGAGATAAATTGCTAATGGAACTCGCCTCTTAATAGGTCCGTGGTATCGCGTGCCGTGTGGCATGTGTCACCATCTTGTTGTAACTTCATTTAAGGCAAGTCATATTCTTCTATTTTGGGCAAAAAAAAAAAAAAAATCGGTAATCATCGCACGGTACCTTCTCCCTTTGCGATATTCAAATTTTTCAAAAAGTACGGTCCAATGATGCCACCGACCTACAAATCTCACCAAGCAGAGTATTTTTCAGGGAGCATTGGCTACTCTTTAACTGCTCATGGCTGCTCTTCAGACGAAATTCGGCAACTCTGTTTGTTGACGTACCCATTGAGCCAAAAATGAGCTTCGTCGCTGAAGAAAATTTTTCAATAAAATGTGTATCTTCATCCAACTTTTCTAAGGACCATTCCCCAAACAAACGACGTTGTGGTTGGTTACCCGGCTTCGGTTCTTGGATCAGCTGAATTTTGTATGGTTTCATACCGAGGTCTATACGTGAAATCTTCCAAATGGTCGAATAACACAAGATCAATTGTTGACAACGGCGACGAATTGACATATCGCGATCTTCATTGACACTGACCGATACAGCAGCAATATTCTCCTCGGTACGCACTCTCCGAATTGGTGGGTTGGTGGATTAATGTCCAAAAAAGTTAAACTGATGCAAAATTTGGTCACAATAGCTTGAATAACCTGTTCGGTGGGTCAATTTTGACGACCATAAAATGGATGTAATTTGCAAAACACATTTCTCGCAGAACCCAAATTTTGATAATAAAATTCAATGATTTGCAAGCACTGTTTATTTGTTAGTTTATTCATGGTAAAATGGCAAACCTTATTGAGCATTTTCGGCTTTGCCACATGTTACGAATCACGCGTGAAGTGTCAAAAAATGTACACTGAAAAAACAAATAGCAAAAAAGTATATAGCAGGGCGCTTTTAGAGACCTGGGGGCGGGCGCTCTAAATACAGTTACGCTACTGAAAGAAACACTTGGATAAAGCTTATTCAAATACTAATTTCCAATTGTAAAGAAATACTTGGATTAAGCTTATAGTAAGGAATATTTTTCCAAGGGATCGTTTTCGTATATTCTACAATTACTTGTAAGCATTTTCCAATAGTAATCTAAAACTTTTTCCAAGGATGATGCTTACGGTTCTAAGCTTGTTTAAAGCCTATTCTAAGCTTGATTGACTGATTGGGGTGCTTTTTATTTACAAAAGCTTTACAATACAAACATAAAAATATGTATGTATGTATGTGCGAACTCCTGATTAACTATAAAATATGTTTTTGGAGTGATTTCTATAAATTTTCTGCTTAGAACAGCAACATTTTCAAAACATTTTCTAAATTCTTTTAGATATTTTTGACATCATTTTAATAATTTATTTTTAATATAGTTTTTAAATAATTAAATAAAAGTATTTCAATATTTTGACAATATTTTTTATTTTTTTACAAAATTTCTGCTCGAAAGGAAACTAAAAATTTATAATAATTTTATTTATATAGAGTTTATAGGAGATTTTAACAATTTTTAAAATACTCTAATTCATAAAGCCTTTATAAGAGGATTTTATTCCTATAGATCTTTTATGAATAAAGTTTTCAACTTAAAATGTTCGAAATGCTTCATAAGTATTATTGAATACAACTTTTTCTGTTGAAAATATTTACTAAAACCGTTCAAATAACAATTTAGCTAATTAAAATTATTTATGTTGGCTTAGTTTTTTTCTGAATGTGGTCTAAAGATTTTAAATGTTCTCTTGAAAGAATTGAACAATATATATTTTTCTATTCCATATATACATATATACTACCCTGCAGTATATATATAATATACAGCAGTTGCATTTAAAAATAGCTTTAAAACCAAAACTTATTGAGATTTTTGACATTTATATATTTTGACAAAAAAGTTATCACAACTATTCGTAGTAAAATAGTAAAACAAAAATTTTATTTCAAAAATTTTTTTAAAAAAAAATTATATTCATTAACAAAATTAATTCAACTTAGTTCGTACGATTTATTGTGAGGTCAACGCAGTTCGTACGATTTGTCTTAATATTGTGTAACGTCTCCTGTAGCTGCAATAACACATTGCATTCTCTTGTGTATGGTGTCATAAAGCTTTTGGCATTCTTCTGGCGTTATTTGTGACCAAATTTCAGCAAGCTTACGTTTCAATTCTTCTTTTGTTCTAGGACGAATACATCTCAGCTTTTTTTTTATTATACCCCACAGATTTTCAATAGGATTAATATCCGGACTTGAAGATGGCCACTCCATAACATTAATTTGATGATCATTTAACCATTTTTGGGTACTTTTTGCTGTGTGGCAGCTGTCACCGTCCTGTTGGAATATGGTTTCCCCTTCAAATTCAAGTTTTTGCATTGCAGGGAGCAGATATTCTGTTAAAATATGCTGATATTTTTCGGCGTTAACTATGCCATCAATGAAAGCTAACGCTCCTACTCCTTTGTTAGACATAAATCCCCATACCATTATTCCAGCAGGAAATTTGACTGTCCGCTTTAAGCAATCTGGATGAAATGATTCTCTTTTGTTTCTAATGACACGACCTCTTTGATCTCTTTGGAGATGGAACAGAGTTCCATTGCTCCTGCCTGAGACAAGTAGAAGTCGAAATTTTTTTTTATTCTTTCCGCCCATAGAGTCCTTATTTCGGAAGTTGTCGTCTATTTCCACTAGAATTCTTTCTTAAACAGCGGTCATCACCTGCAGAAGTTTTTTTTTGCCACCGATACATTTTTTTTCTCTATTTGATTTGTCTCTTTGTAATTTTTAATTACATATTGTACAGAACTTTAAGCCATTTTAAATTGTTTTGCTATTTCATTATACGATTTTAAGTTTTTAAATTCGTTAACAATTTTTGAGCGTAAATATATATATAAATATATATATATTTAACATTATTTAAACTGATAATATTGATATGCCAATAATTTTTCTAAAAAAATTGATTTGCTTTATATCATTTCTTTGGTATTTTAAGATTGCCGTTTAATCAGTACAAAAAAGATTCTTAATCAAATTAATGAAAACTATTGAGGAACATGTCGCAAACTCATTAATTAAAATAAAGCCATCGAGTAAGAAGAAATGCTTGACATTGACAATAACAACACAGACCTGCACCTTGCCTCGAATCCACCCTCACATGTCCTACACACAGCAAAAAAAAAAACAAAAATAACCAAAGAAACACCCGCTCAATGTCAAAGTGGTTTGAGCTTGTTTCACTTAAGGTTGCGCTGTCAAACAAAATTTATGTTTTAGACAAAAACAGCAACAACAGCCAAAAAGACCCACAAACAAACAACTTGAATAATAAATTGTTGTTGTGCCTGCCAAACAAATTTCAATATCATCAAAAATTAATTTCACTAATTCGATTAAAACAAAAAAAAAGTAAAAAAAAAACGGTAGAATTTGTGGCATGTTGTTGATGTGTAGGCCAAGAACACATGCCTGCAACACATTAATTGCTGATACCAAAATGGAATGTCTTAGTGTGTGTGTGTGTGTGTCAGTATGGGTGCGTGTATGTTGAATACTAGAGCAATTTGTATGCTTTCATTTTGGCCCATCGAATATAACTATGTCCTTGTGAAGCCAAATAAGGCAGGTAAAACTATTTAACATTAAGAGGTGGGGGCTGGGCTCTCATTATAATGATAGTACAAGTGATTGGGGGTGATGATGATGGGTGGTGAGTCTGTTGCAAAAGTTGCGGCTGTTGACGAACGATGCTTAGTTAATATTGCGTAGGTTTTTGATAATATACTTTTGGGTTGTATTATAATTTGAAATTTATTCATCGAAAGACCCATAAATAAAAGATAAATAAGGTTTTGTTTTATTTAAGAAAAAAAAACCAGTTTTATATCGATGTTTTTTCGTTTCGATGACAGCATTTTCGTATCTGTACGGTCGGGTCTTCGCTGGTACTGTGCTTCATGTAGGGCACTTTTTCCAGATGAACTTTATTCAAAAATAAACCCAGTAGCGGATGGAATATATTCCGAATATATGAAGCATCAATTACCTTGTAATGACCACTACTTCCGACTATATTACCTTACTATGCATAAAAGGCCTTACATTTAACATTGAATGAGACAGGAGGTAAGTGATCGCCTCCCTTCAGCATTACCTAGAAGTTATGGAGTAACATACTACTTGTATTAAGTTATAAAAATCACTGCATTACTTTTCCTTGTATGCTACATCACAGGTAATGAGGTATGAGTTAATTACTTCTGCTATATGCAGACGCATTACTTTTTGAAAAAAGTAATGCTTCCTTACCTGGTAATTTATTCTGTATTAGTTCTATGGTAGCCACTGGCAAATCCGCTGCTGGGAAGCTTTTTGGGGAAAGTCTTAATACGTTAAATAACAGTTTTAGAGAAATCGTCACATTTTTTAGCAAAATTAGAGCCACACCCAGTACCAGCGTCTATGATGAAATATCTATTCCGGAATATGTCCCACCTTCTTTGTCTCAGACTGTTTCTTCCGGAACTCAAACTATGGTTTCATCAGAAAAAGACCATTCTATTTCAAAAATAAAGAGGAAGAACAAAAATAAGCGTCGCAAAGCATCTTTAAAAATACTCCAGTTGCTTCTTCGTCACCTACTAATATTTCTCCTTTGACTAATAGTCCAGTTTTACCTCCTATTGAACCCACAAATCATTTAAATTTAAGGGCAGTGTCAAGGACGAAAAATTTATTTATTTCACGTCTTCAGCCTGACACAACTGTTGAAAACGTGTTGACGTTTATCAAACATAACAACTTGTTGAGTCAAAACGACTTTTTTTCATGTAAAAAAATAGGGAATAAACCTTCCCACGCTTCCTTCATTCTCACAGTTCCAGATGAAGAGTTTGCAAATGTTTTAAATTCTAATTTGTGGACCGATAATATATTCGTTTCAGAGTTTCTGCCTAAGAATAAGTCTAGAAGGGCGACTCAACCTGTTCTTCAAACTCAAAAAAACTGAATAGGCTATCCCTTTACTATCAAAATGTAAGGGGATTACGCTCTAAGACGCGAGACATATTTTCAATGTCTCAAAATTTGTCTGAAGATATTATCGCATTGACTGAAACGTGGTTAAATGGAAGCATTACTGACTTGGAATTGTTTGATAATAGTTTTGAAGTATATAGAAAAGACAGATACGCTGGCAATACTTCTGCTGTCGGTGGTGGTGTCTTATTAGCTGTTATGAACTCCTTCGTTAGTTCCATTATCGATATTCCCTGCTCTTCTAATATCGAACTTATATGCATTAAGGTTGTACATTGTAATTCTAGTGTATATGTATTTAATGCTTATGTTCCTCCAAAGAGCAGTGTGGAAATTTATGCAAGCCTTGCGGATTGCATAGAATACGTTATAAATATTCTTGACGTTAGTGACGATATTTTATTGATTGGGCGATTTTAATCTGCCTGACTTGAAATGGGAATCTTCAGACGATGATACATATTTTAGTGCATCTAATTCGAAGACACGCCAAGAGTATATATTTGATGATAATATATGTTCTGACTTACAACAAGTGAGTTGTATTTATAATAGTCGTGAAAGACTTCTTGACCTGGTCTTAACAACAGACTGTAACAACGTGATTGTTAAGAGGGCCCTTCATGCTCTAACTTCTGTTGATGACTACCATCCACCACTGAGCATATGGTACAAGTCCGACACCGAAAATATAGTGAATTCCAATTCAATAGATAAAGTTTATGAATTCAATTTCAGAAAAGCTGACTTTCTGAGGTTGAATCATTTACTTCATAGTAAACTTAATGTAATTTTAGAATACTTTAATGGTAATAATCTTGAAGATTCAATTAAATTTTTTTATATGGAAATGTTTGCTGAGTCCGTGCCGTATAGCCTCAAATTTGCGAAAAATTGTGCTTACCCTTGGTACACAAGGGAATTAAAGACTCTTCGCAACAACAGGAATAGGGCATGGAAGAAATATGTCTGTAGCTTAGACTTAAATGACCTAGAAACCTACAAGCGTTTGTTTCTGGATTTTGAAAGTTGCTCAGCTACCTTATATAAAGATTATTTAAACAATATTAAGCTGAGAATATTGTCTGATCCAAAGAAATTCTGGGGGTGCATAAACACCAAAAAAAAAATCTGATGGATTCCCTTCATCATTTAAGACTTCTGACGGATTTACTGACGATCCCGTTATAATTTGTGGCCTATTTGCCACTCTCTTTAAAGATTCATTCTGTTCAGACTCTTTTAATCATGATGAAGATTATTTTGAATATATGAACTCTACACCCAGGGTTTCGTTGGATTCTATATCCTTTACTTCAGAGGATATTTTAAAGTATATTGGATCGATCAAAGAAGATTTTAATGCTGGACCTGACGGAATTCCTGCCGCAGTGTTAACGCAATGTGGTTCCGTTCTAAGCCAACCACTCTCCATATTATTCAATAAAACAATTAGGGAATGTAATTTTCCACTTTTTTGGAAAAAATCTTTTATAAGTCCTATTTATAAAAAAGGTTGTAGGAATGATGTAAACAACTATAGGCCTATCGCTAAACTCTCATCGATTCCAAAACTTTTCGAGCGGCTCGTGTATGATCGTGTGAAGATTCATTGTGGGAGGGTCATAACAACTCGTCAGCATGGATTTGTTACTGGCAGATCCACTGTGTCTAATCTCCTCGACTTTACAACATTCTGCTTAAATTCAGTTTATTCTGGTAACCAGGTCGATTGCATTTACACTGATTTTAGTAAAGCATTTGATAAACTACCACACAAATTAATTATATTTAAACTAAAGTTAATGGGTTTTCCACAATTTTTTGTAAGCTGGATTCAATCGTATCTGACAGAGCGATCTTATCAAATACGATTTCGAGGTGTATTGTCTGCTGAATTTATTGCTGCATCAGGTTTTCCTCAAGGTAGTCATCTTGGTCCACTTCTGTTTATTTTAGCCATTAATGATGTAATCCACATCATCAAATACTCTCATCTGCTCATTTATGCAGATGATATGAAAATATACAGAACAGTAGATTCTAAAGACAATTCAGTTCTACTCCAGTCTGATTTAAAATCCTTTGAAGTTTGGTGTTCTAAAAATAATATGTTTCTGAATCCAGATAAATGCCAAACTATGACCCTTTTCGCGAAAAAGGAATAATTTAATTTTTGATTATAAGATAAAAGATACGGCTTTTAATCGTGTAGATTCTGTCAAAGATCTTGGTATATGCATGGATTCTAAGCTATCGTTTAGCGTTTATATTGATAGCATTTGTAAAAAAGCGTCTTCTATGCTCGGTTTTATAAAACGCTGGGCCAAAGAATTTAATAGTATGATTGCAACTACAACGCTGTATTATTCAATTGTCCGTCCTCACTTGGAGTATGCAAGTCAAGTTGGTCTCCAAGTTACAATGTACATGTTGAACGAATAGAAAGAATTCAAAAACGTTTTGTTCCTCTTGCTCTAAGGGCTTAAGTGGGACTGACACTTTAAATCTTCCTCCTTATGAGGATCGTTTAAAACTATTAAAAAACAATCCTTAAATGAGAGAAGGCAGTCTGCTGATATCGTCTACTTACACCAACTCATAACTGGTGTTTTCGATTCACCGGAACTCCTAACTCTTATAAATTTTAACACTAACCGTAGAAGCAGTAGAAACGCTAACAATTAAATTTATTTACCTTTTAGTAGCACAAATTATATGGCTACTGCTCCTTTACATCGCATGAGTACCTTTGTTAACAACTGTAGCTTTTTTGATGTTAACTTATCGAAAGGTCAACTCAAAAGTAGATTGAAAACTAATGTATGATTAGATCTATTTTAACGCATGGTTAGTTGTTATGTCTTGTGTTGTCCCTGAGCCCAACCCATATTATGGTGGGTAAATTTTTCTCACTTTGGATTGTTTTGGACTACTTTTATCTATGTATATCGTTGAGATATTTCAATGATATTAAGTTGGTTCTTAAGATAGTCTAATGTGGAGAAAGTGCGAAAAAGCTGTAGTAGCTGAACTCTAATGTTATTGCATGTGTAAGAAACGGAAAACAGCTGTGATGTGGTGTCTAAACATTGCTCCGTACATATTCAAGTGTCCAATCTCAAATTCTACCAATATTAAGAAAAATGTTTTGGCTTTCCTTTTAACAAAAAAAAAAAAGAAACAATAGATTCAAATTTTAAAAAAATTTCATTATCTTATTTGGAATCTTCAAAATAAATGAAAAACAAACAATGCATATGGGTATTTCCACAGGAAAGTCTACCTTGACCAAAAAATTAAAACTTATTAAAAACTTATTATTTTATGATATTATCTAAGAGAAACATTTTAATTTTATTAATTTAAGCAATTTGTACATAAAATTATTAACCATGATGATCACATCGTCTGCACTGTTTCACAAATGTAGTTTTTCTTTTTCGTAAGTGTTTAGTAAATGTTTCATAAACATTTTTGTTTTATTAAAAATGGAAGGCATTGGCTGAAGACAATGAAAAAATGGTTGATGCAATTAAAGGAAAATATATTGAATTTGTTTTTAATTACCTAATTACATAATTACTTAACTACCTAATTACTTAATTACCCAATTAAATTGCAATGGAAAAAACTGTCCCGTGCGACCTGTCCCGTGCGACCGAGCTTAATATTAAATTAAAAAATAAGTGTTAAATATTATTGGGTAAAATAAAAGCAATTTAAAAGAAACACCAATGCACAATATCCATAAAATAAACTCTTTGAAATATTCCTTCAGACTTCGCTGAATTCGGCGCTTGAGTTGTTGTCCTCGAAAAAAACTTCCGTTTTTGTCCCGTGCGAACCCCGTTGTTTTTGGCAATTATTTTGAAAAGGAAAAATTACCGATAATCAACCTTAGCACCACTTATAGAGCTTACTATGAGTTATAAGTGAAGACCATTATCAAAATATAAATCCGTGTTATTACTACTTTTTTTCCAATTTAACTGCGTACGACTGTCCCGTGCGACACCATGGAAATGCCCATATACTCATCGCACAAAAAAAAGTGACAAAATATTCACATATGATGAAAAAACTTTTTTCTGAAATTTTTTTACTATGTTTGGCACGTTTCCTACGCTGAAGCTTCATGAATCTCGACCACGAGTAAGACAAATTTTGATCGAAAATCTTCATGAGCGGCAACTTCCATTTCTATCTCTGTGGATTTTTTTGAAAATGCCACTGGCCAAACAACTACTGTGGACAGCGAGTGCTACGGAAGCATGCGAGAACCTATCGCTGGAAGTTCTGACAAGAGTAATGGTAAATGCCATACATCGGGCCAGTACGATAATCAATTCTGGTGGCGGCCACTTGACCGAAATAACTTTATCGAATTAATAAAAAAAATTTAATACATCAAAGTGATATACTCTAAAAGCAGAACAAATGTTTTTCAGTCATACAAAAAATTACAACCGAAGAACATCGGATGACAACTTTTGCTCCACCTTGCATAAGTTGGCAGGAGTAACAAAGGCTACAGGCCAGATATTTTAATAAAAAATAGTCACGTTCTTGACAAAAAACAATCTCTCTATGTATTAGAATCTTTCACTTAAACTTGCTAATGAAGTGCAGGTACCGAAAAAAGACATTAAAAAATTAATAGTTTCTAGATTTTTATCTATTAATATCTTTCTTTTGTTTTTTTAATAAGAGCTAAGAAACAATTTAATCATCTGTGATCTCAATAAAAGAAAGAAAGAAGAAAATGATCTCATGGTGGGAAGGACATGTGAATTTGGTACGAATATGGCAGAAAATTTTATTCTTAAGCAATGCTGTAAGAAGGGGCGTCCCTTGGGGCAAGCGAAGCAGACCCACGCCGATGGCGCCAAATGTTAAGGGGCACCAAAATCAAAAATTTTTTATGTTCAAAATATTGCGACGCTTACTTACAGTTGCTCGACAGCTACAATAGCAATCATACCATCTCTAACTAATCAAACTTTGAAAGTGGAAAAAATTTTATTTTTTCTTTAAATGTTTGTCGTGTAATTTTTTCTTATTTTAAAAGGCGCCTTCAGCAGAACCCTTGTCGGAAAAAGCGCCATCAGTTAGCAATTTTTTGAAGTGAAAACTTCTTTAGTCGCGTTGAACGATTTTGGTAGAGGGTAAATCTTTGGTTTGCGTCATTGTCTTTTTCCGAGCAACTCTCGTCATCAATACAGACAGCAAAGATAACAAGATAGGAAACTTAGAAAACAACCTCAAAAAATGTTTGCATGTATTTGTGCATAAAAAAATCAACAATGATCGTCACTCTTGTTCTTAATCGGCCGCAAGCTCACAAAGAAATCACTTGGCGACTCCTGAAATTAATGCATATAATCTGTTTGTTAGTATATAAATACATAAGTTAGGTTGCAATGAGATGTTTGCAACCAAAACTTATTATTAATTCACTTTATATTGGTCTATATATGCTTTTAAAGTTTGGAAATTTCTTCATTTGTTGTATTTGTCAACATTTTTGAAAAATTTGCTTTTACCTAAACAGATGCTATGCATGGTGAGATTTAAAAATCGAACGACCTTTTTCTGCTTTTTTCTGCTGGAATTTCGTTTGCAAACAAGAAAAAATAATGTATGGATTGAGTGTTTTAACATTTTAATCTTTAAGTGGTGATAAAGGAATATGTTGAAAGTTTAAATAATTACATGCATGCTCTTATTTTATTACATATCGTCAAACAAAGTTTGACAATTTTCACACTTGTTGTATTTGTCAGTGGCTTTTTATTTTCACCACTGCGGCATTTTACTTTCAGAGTTGTCAACTATCATTGTTTTATTAATACATTTTTTCATAAAGGGTGTGTGTCAAAAGGAAACTCTTCAGTCATGGTAGGATAGAAAATATCAGGTTGAATAAAATTTGTGTGTTGAAATATTTTTGTCTTTTTTGTTGTGTCAAATGGACGATGAAATTTTGACAGTTACAAATTTTAACGTTTCACATTTCGGTCGTGTTGTAGCGCAAATATTTTATTTAGTTTGCATTTTATTCAATTTGAAATTCGAGTGCTTGTACTTGCAACTTATTTCATAAACTTGTAATATTGTAAACTTAAAAAACTTAAAAAATAACAAAATAATAAAAACAATATCGAAAGTGTATTTTTATACATTTTATACAGATTTTGTATGAAATGTCAACTTCGTTTTGACAGTTTCGGTCACCGACTCTCCGCCCTAACACTACCTTGTCTAATTTTGCCATTTCACCACTTGAGATGGTTTCTTGTTATCAATTTTAATTAAATGAGTTTTTAGTTTTTATTTATGTTCCTATAACCAGGGTTCGTATTTGCTCAAACATGAAGCTTCATGAATATAAGGGTATTTTTTTTCAAAAAAAAAAAACGTGTTCATATTCATTTTCGTGAACAGCTAAGCAGATTATTTTTGGTCATGAAGTGAAGAAGAGGAAACCAGTTTGTGAACAAGAATATTTTTTACTCTTGCGAACAAACTGTTGCTATTCATCTGTTCTTCAATTCTTCACTTGTCGTTCGTTGGCTTTTCATTTATTCATAAATTGTTCATGAAGTGGTGAAGGCAACGGATGATACTCACTTGTTCACTGGCAATAGATGGTTTGTATCAGAGAAGGAATTCGGTGCTGGCGCGAACACTTGGTAAAAATGGGTAGCTAAATCCGGATCCGTTGTCAGAATTTCAAAATTATGTTATTTTGCATAATAGGGCTGCAACCTTATAATTTTTATTTTTACGAATTCGTGGCTGGCTTAGGGAGTCGCTGATTTCGAATCTGCTGTTAGAATTTTAAAATTACATATGGTTAATAGGGTTGCCACATACATTTTTTATTTTAACGAATTCGATGCTGGCACACTAGGTAAAAATGGGTCGCTGAATCCGAGTCCGTTGTCAAAATTTCAAATTTATGAATTTTTCGTAATAGGGTTGCCACCTCATAAAATGTATTTTTTAATAGTTTTAGACATAAATTAACAGTATTAGGGGGTCGCTGATTTCGAATCTGAAGTCAGAATTTTAAAATTCCAGACAGTGGATAGGGCTGCCACCTTAATTATTTTATTTTTACGAATTCGGGGCTGGCTCGAACTAAAAGGTAAAAATAGATAGCTGAATCCGAATCCGTTGTCAGAATTTCAAAATTATAAAATGTTGATATAATAGGGCTGCCACCTATTAATATGTATTTTTAAAAGTTTTTAACATCATTAAATAGTTTTATCATGGGGGAACCCCTAGCACTGATAAGTTATGTTTAAAACACTTAAAAATACATATTATTAGGTGGCAGCCCTATTATTATAAAATTTTATAATTTTGAAATTCTGACAATGGATTCGGATTCAGCGACCAATTTTTACCCTTTTGTTCGCGCCAGCCCCGAATTCATAAAAATAAAAAAATAAGGTGGCAACCCTATCCACTGCCTTGAATTTTAAAATTCTGACTTCAGATTCGAAATCAGCGACCCCCTAACACTGTTAATCTATTTTTAATACTATCAAAAATACATTTTATGAGGTGGCAACCCTATAACAAAAAATTCATAATTTTGAAATTCTGACAACGGACTCGGATTAAGCGACTCATTTTTACCTAGTGTTCGTGCCAGCATCGATTTCGTTAAAATAAAAGAACTTAGGTGGCAACCCATTTCATATGGAATTTTACAATTCTGACCGGAGATTCGAAATCAGCTTTTGACAGACACTGTCAAATTATGTTTAAAACTATTAAAAATAAATATTATTAGGTGGCAGCCCTATTATAAAAAATTAAATAATTTTGAAATTGTGAAATTTTGACAACGGATGCGAATTTAGCGACCCATTTTTACCTAGTGTTCGCGCCAGCACCGAATTCCTTCTCTGATACAAACTATCTATTGCCAGTGAACAAGTGAGTATCATCCGTTACTTTCACCACTTCATGAACAATTCATGAATAAATGAAGAGCCAACGAACGACAAGTGAAGAATTGAAGAAGAGATGAATAGCAACAGATCTTCACAAGAACGAGCTGCTCACTTTGATCTTTCTTCATATTCTTAAATGAATGAATAGAAGCAGAAATGAGCAGTTCATGAATGAACAAATGCGAACCCTGCCTAAAACATACACGCTCAGAAATCTTGGAATTAATTTTAAGCCAAGCGTTGGAATCATGCATTTTTTTATATATTTTTGATTAAAACTTATACTTTCAAGTATATTAAAAAATTGATTTAATGTTATCTGTATTAAAGTATAATAAAAATTGTATTATATACAAGTTATAATACAAATTGTCTTAAAATATAATACAAATATCTATCAAGCATCTGTCAAATTGTCATTCTGATTCTGAAATCTGACATTGTCAAAATAAAACCTAAAGAAATAGTTTTTGTTAACGAAAAACCGTATGTTATAAAAGAAACTTTAAATGAATAAATATTTTGTTATTGGTTGACCAAATATTTTCTTTTTATTTCACTTGGAATTTTAAAAGTAAGTAAACACATAAAAGATTTATAGCTTTATTCCATAAATGTTCCATAAATTTATTCCATAAATGTTGATTATTCCTTTCACCTTTTCAGGACAATATGTATTAAATGTTATACATCTTGTATCACTGTTTAATACAATCTGTATTGCTGTTTAATACAATTTGACACAATTTGTATAACCATTTAATACAATTTGTATTAATATTTAATAAAAATTGTTTTATTCGTATTACTTTTTAATAACTGAAGTATTATACTTTATTACAAATGTATTTTAATATAAACCAGAATAGTATTGTTCTAAACTTAGTTTCTATTCCAATTCTGTATTAGAATTTAGTATTATGAGATTAGAATTCAATTCTAATATTTGACATATATTAGATTCTAATGCAATTCTGGTGTGGTCATATATACAATACAGTTTTTATTAGAATTTAATCCAAGATTTCTGAGCGTGTATGTATCTGCGATTTATTTTAAACTTAATATATTTTAAAAAAGAATTTTATATTTTAGTTCATTTATTTGAAGTGATTTCATTAAAATATGTTTGATATTGTTGAAAAAAAACATGTTTGATATTGTTTAAAATATATTTGGATTTTTTCGATAATTTGATAAGGCCGCCAAAATTATATCTTGCCTGTACTTCCAAAATGCCTTTGGGCGTCCCTGGCTGTAAGTGCTTAGATTAGAAACAAAAATATTGGCTTTGAAATAAATTATAAGTATAACTCCTGAGTCATGAAAAATTAATTTGTTCTAAATAACTCTTGCATATACAGTGATGTGCAAAGAAATAGGGACACCTGTATTTTTATTCTTAAAGCTACATGAAATATATACAAGGTGCCCCTGTATTAATTCCCTTGGGTGGTGATTCTTCTTAATTAGGCGAGTAAGAAAATGCAAGGAATATGATGACCCTCTTTAGGAGATAGAGAGAAAAAACTTAAAAATAGGTGTCATTACATTTTACTCCATATTTAATTTAACTCTTAACCGATCTCCATAGTCAAGAGCATCTTGAAAAAAAGAGACTACATGACTATCAAACCAATGCTACAAAAGCCGTTTTCTAATCGTACCACACCAAAAGCTAACTGATTTACGTGTGGTAATTTATTTAAAATGAAAAAGTAGCTATGTGTGCATTAAGTACTCAAGTACGATGGCAAGATCAAAAACTAACAGCCCTATTCTGGTTGTTAGCTTAACAATAAATAGTTAAGGAGCTCTTGTTAAGCTGATTGTTATGTTATGTAAATGTTGGTATTCTTAAAATTCATTAACAACATAAAAGCTTAAAAAGCTTTTAAAGTTCACCATGCATGGTGAAAATTGATATGCCTATTGAAAGAAGAGATGCGCTATATAAACAGATGCTTTGAGTGCAGCCTGTGACTTTGCAAGCGCTTGAAAAATTTGCCACGGCTACTCTAAAATTTCATTATCAACACTTAAAATAAGTAAAAAATTCTTCCATTTTTCAGTTTAATGTAAGTATTTAAACTTAATATTATATTATAGTTTGTATTTTTTTTTATTATTTTCACAACAACTTTCTATCTAAGCACATACATTTCATTCGTTGTTAAGACTCTTTCTGTTATTAACAAAATTGTAAGGAAAAGAGCTTTTAAATTTGCAGCAGAATACGAAACCTTAACAAATTGTTAATATTAACTATTTTGTTAATGTGGTGAGCTTAGTTAAGCTGCCAGAATTAAAAAGAAATTACATCACAAAAATTATCAAAATATGTTTAAAATTCGAGATAATTATTATCAAAGTTTAATTCGAATTTTTTTTCGAATTTAGTTGCTCATAATATTCTTAATTGTGATTTTATGGAAAAAGGTTTATAAAAATCTTAATGACAGTTTGATTTTCTTCTCAACAAATTGTAAGCTTTGGAAATCGGCCATGAGATACATTAAATGTGGAGTAAAATGTAACGACACCTATTTTTAAGTGTTTGCTCTCTAGCTCCCAAAGTGGGGAGAGGGTCACACTCATCCTTGCATTTCCTCACTCACCTAATCAAGAAGAATCACTACCCGAGAGAGTTAATGCTATATCAGGGGCACCTTGCATAAAATTCATGCAGCTTTGAATATAAAAATACGGGTGTTGCTATTTATTTGCACATCACTGTATGTTGTATATTTTTTTCGTTTAACCGATTACCCTTGGTAACAACAATAACAATTTTGTAATAAATATCATTTCCGCTACATTCAACGATATATTTCGTTACAACAACCAGTTATATGAAAATGCCACATAAGAGAGTCATTCAAAATAATTGCATAATGAATGAGTACCACAAGACGCCGCCTGCGGTTAATCGTCCTGATTAATCTTGCACACAATATCTTTCTATGTCTTTCCTTGCACCACTCCCCCCCTCTCTTATGATTAAACGAAAGGACTCTAAAGACCATAACCAAAACGCGCAAGAATTAATTTAGGCGTAGTCAACATGCGAGCACCAACTGCGTTTGTCCTGTAATTGAGAACTACTACTCATTGTGAGTGACATGATATGCGTCAGGATATCATAAAGTACGAGTGTATAGCAAAGAATGAAATGACAAAATTAAAAGGAAGCCGATTTAGCATTAAATAAAAAGAGAAATAAAAGCAACAGCAAAT
This sequence comes from Dichetophora obliterata, assembly GCA_963920525.1. Taxonomy (NCBI): domain Eukaryota; kingdom Metazoa; phylum Arthropoda; class Insecta; order Diptera; family Sciomyzidae; genus Dichetophora; species Dichetophora obliterata. The sequence continues at coordinate 139,043,601 of OY986438.1, forward strand.
AGTTTTGTCATTCAAAGATAAACTTAGTTAAATAAAGAACAAAATAAAATGTTTCGGTGTAAAAATGGTATAAAAAAGGGGCGACACAGCACAACGTAGAAGTATTACTGTATAACTTAATTTAACAGACTACATCACAGTTGGTGGTCGATTATGATCAAAACTATACTCGACAGTTTAATATACTTTGCGAATTAATATTATGAGTTTTTGACGCCTTGTATAATTTGTAATAACCTTCATTGTTTATAAGGAAACACAAAAAACTGAAAGCTGATTATTACTTTAATACCCGTAGAATCTATTTTAATCATATTTGAAACATTCATATCATTATTCTTCACTCACAACTCCAGCCATCAGTAATCGTTCAACTTTACATACAATATTTTCCTTATTAGTATATATCTTCGCCAATCTTCACAACTTCATTATTATTTGTTGACAGAAACTCTCAGTTTTGCATCATTTAAATTTTGCCCTCAATTAACTGCTATAACCGCTTCCGGTTGCTTACGATACACTCACTGTTTGTTAGCCAAGCACTTCAATTAAGTTATGCATCAATTTAAGGTAAACCAAATAATTTTCAACGCTTTGCACGGATTAGTCAACATGGTGTACTTCCGCAAGCGTCGTCGTGGTTATTTCGCTATTTTCGCTATTAATTTATTAGCTGTGGAAATTTCAATAAATTCCATCAACAACAAAAAACAATTTCGCATGGAACTTGTCAACGTTGCATTTTGACTATGTGAACAAAAATAAAGTGAATATTGAAACGGTCTTCAACGGCGCATATAATGGGCCAAAATATATGATGCAATTGACAATCGATGACAGTGCAGGCACGAGTGATGATTTGCCTGCGTTACTGATGGTTTAAATAGGCTATAGGAAAATTGCATTTTATACTAAAGGCTGAAATCAATTATTTGTTCATAGTTATAAAAATAAAAATTGCAGGACGACTCTATTTAGGCATATTGTTGTGAAATTGGAAGAGTGTTTTTTATATTATTTAACTTTCTTATAAAACATATTACTTCATGAATTTAAACGGTATTTTATTGGAAGAATAAAGTGTGTTTAGAAGAACGCTAACGCTGGTTACTCAAATGAATTCATTCTAAAAATATTTAAATTCAATTTAAGCTGCTAAAGTGATTCCGCCTTTTGCCCCAGCTTCAGTGAGATAAGCCTTATTAATATTGAATATAAGGTCCTGTAGTGCATTTTATGTGAGAGACTGAAGCCCATCGTAAGTTAAGTGATTGGACTTTATAAGTGTAGCGGCAGGTCTGAAAAATCCACTATCGACCAGACATTTACGCTTTGAGAGTCCAATAAGAAACTATATCTAAATTTGGTATATCTGCAAAACTGATCCGTCAATGCAGGATGATACTGAGCAATACCTGCAGCGCAGTTAAAATCGGAAAGGTCCTTAAAACTGAAAGTCAAGTTTAATTCCTATCCTTCTCTTACAATATATAAAACATTTGGATCGGATACTTATATAACTATTTGCATTTTTTAATTATCCGTCCTAGCATAATTTTATTATTTCACCTTAAAGGTTAACCTTGAGGTTAAAACACCTCAACTCAGCATTCACAAAAATTTTATACTAAAATTTTGAGTTTCTGAGTTTGCCATTCGATGGGTATTAATTGACTTAACAATTGTTGTTTAGAGGTATTTTAATGAAATAATAACCATAAAGGAGAAATGAACAAAATTGTTACATTTCATGCTTGAGGTAACCTTTTTTAAATATCAAAATACGGCAAAAAATCGTGGTATTTTCCTGCTGTTTTGAAATAGATATTTTTAGACAGGGTTTTGTTCAAAACTATTTGCAGAATCCGAATTGAGAAAATTACCTTTGGTACCATTTCTAGTGCCCGAGCTATAAAACCTTATATTCATTTGTTTGAAAAAGTTAAAAATTGCTCAAGAACAAAAAAATGCATATGCAAAAAATATGCAAATTATTAAGTCACCAAATTTAAGACAATCAGATAGCAATTAAAATTTCTGTGCTATGTCGAGTGTAACTTTAGATTCGAAAATCCTTCACACAGGATATTGTTGGTAAAAACCAAGAGTTGCATCGTGCTTTCCAAAATATTGTTAGTTTAAGTCTATATTTACTTTTGCTTTAAGGCATATTTAGTTTTCCTTACAAAAATTAAAGCTTCGAGATCGTGACTTTTAGGAGGAAGAGATCCTATGCAATTTTTAAGACCTCTTGGAATGTGAAATTCGGAAAAATTGTAATTTGATACGCCCTAGTATATAAACCCAAATCCAAACCCTTTTCCTTATCTTTTTTCATATCCTTTTCCATATATGTCCATACTCATATGCGTATTCATATCCATATCCATATCCATATCCATGTCAATATCCATATCCATATCCATATCAATATCCATATTCATGATCATATCCATATCCATATCCATATCCATATCCATATCCATATCCATATCCATATCCATATCCATATCCATATCCATATCCATATCCATATCCATATCCATATCCATATCCATATCCATATCCATATCCATATCCATATCCATATCCATATCCATATCCATATCCATATCCATATCCATATCCATATCCATATCCATATCCATATCCATATCCATATCCATATCCATATCCATATCCATATCCATATCCATATCCATATCCATATCCATATCCATATCCATATCCATATCCATATCCATATCCATATCCATATCCATATCCATATCCATATCCATATCCATATCCATATCCATATCCATATCCATATCCATATCCATATCCATATCCATATCCATATCCATATATCCATATCCATATCCATATCCATATCCATATCCATATCCATATCCATATCTATATCTATATCCATATCCATATCCATATCCATATCCATATCCATATCCATATCCATATCCATATCCATATCCATATCCATATCCATATCCATATCCATATCCATATCCATGTCCATATTCATATCCATATCTATATCCATATCCATATTCATATCCATATCAATATCCATATTCATGATCATATCCATATCCATATCCATATCCATATCCATATCCATATCCATATCCATATCCATATCTATATCCATATCCATATCCATATCCATATCCATATCCATATCCATATCCATATCCATATCCATATCCATATCCATATCCATATCCATATCCATATCCATATCCATATCCATATCCATATCCATATCCATATCCATATCCATATCCATATCCATATCCATATCCATATACATATCCATATCCATATCCATATCCATATCCATATCCATATCCATATCCATATCCATATCCATATCCATATCCATATCCATATCCATATCCATATCCATATCCATATCCATATCCATATCCATATCCATATCCATATCCATATCCATATCCATATCCATATCCATATCCATATCCATATCCATATCCATATCCATATCCATATCCATATCCATATCCATATCCATATCCATATCCATATCCATATCCATATCCATATCCATATCCATATCCATATCCATATCCATATCCATATCCATATCCATATCCATATCCATATCCATATCCATATCCATATATCCATATCCATATCCATATCCATATCCATATCCATATCCATATCTATATCTATATCCATATCCATATCCATATCCATATCCATATCCATATCCATATCCATATCCATATCCATATCCATATCCATATCCATGTCCATATTCATATCCATATCTATATCCATATCCATATTCATATCCATATCAATATCCATATTCATGATCATATCCATATCCATATCCATATCCATATCCATATCCATATCCATATCCATATCCATATCCATATCTATATCCATATCCATATCCATATCCATATCCATATCCATATCCATATCCATATCCATATCCATATCCATATCCATATCCATATCCATATCCATATCCATATCCATATCCATATCCATATCCATATCCATATCCATATCCATATCCATATCCATATCCATATCCATATCCATATCCATATACATATCCATATCCATATCCATATCCATATCCATATCCATATCCATATCCATATCCATATCCATATCCATATCCATATCCATATCCATATCCATATCCATATCCATTTCCATATCCATATCCATATCCATATCCATATCCATATCCATATCCATATCCATATCCATATCCATATCCATATCCATATCCATATCCATGTCCATATCCATATCCATATCCATATCAATATCTATATCCATATCAATATCTATATCTATATCTATATCTATATCTATATCTATATCTATATCTATATCTATATCTATATCTATATCTATATCTATATCTATATCTATATCTATATCTATATCTATATCTATATCTATATCTATATCTATATCTATATCTATATCTATATCTATATCCATATCCATATCCATATCCATATCCATATCCATATCCATATCCATATCCATATCCATATCCATATCCATATCCATATCCATATCCATATCCATATCCATATCCATATCCATATCCATATCCATATCCATATCCATATCCATATCCATATCCATATCCATATCCATATCCATATCCATATCCATATCCATATCCATATCCATATCCATATCCATATCCATATCCATATCCATATCCATATCCATATCCATATCCATATCCATATCCATATCCATATCCATATCCATATCCATATCCATATCCATATCCATATCCATATCCATATCCATATCCATATCCATATCAGTATCCATATCCATATCCATATGCATATACATATATCCATATCCAGTAAGTCTGATATGTGACAATTTGAGGGCGACTTACGTTGTAAAAAAGTTCGAACGGGTTTTTCAAAAGGAAAACAAAAATTGATTACCGTGAATTTCCACTGATGAGGTTCAAAACCGAACTTAGACCAAATTATTGGTCCTTTGTGATATCACAGAACGAAAAAGTAATCAAGTGAAACTTTTGTGAAGGATGTTCCTTTTTCTATCACCACCAACTACAACTTTTCGTCGTATGTGTTTTAAAGATATTTTGATTAGAAGTTATTTAAAACTCTTATGTTAAATATTCAGAGTGATTAAAACTTTTACTTCGCTCTATCATATCATTCGCTCGTAGATTGCCGCTCGTAGATTGCGCTCCTCAAAAAACTGAGTTGAACAACGCCTTCTCTTTGTTATTCATTTATTGTTTCTTGATCGCGAGTTTTTGCAAAGATAAACTCATTTCATTGGAATTTTCGCGTTCGCTCATTTATTTCGAGTGATCTTGTTAATTAAAAATAAATACGTATTTTATGATGAACTATAATTTTTGCATTTTTTAATGAAATATTAAACTACTTAATAAATTTTTGAAATGTTCGTTTTTGTATATTAATCTTATTTTCTTTTAATTTCATAAAATATAATGATTTTTTTAGTTTTTGTAATGAAATAAATTATTAAGAAAAATAATTAATATTATTGGTCTAAATCAGCGCTGGGCTCACTGAGCGCTCTCTGCGCGTAACTTTTCACATGTACACAAAACTCATGATACAAAGAACTACAGATGAAGTATTGCGCATGTCCGCCATCTTTGTTGTGATGTTACTCGAGCTTGTCAAAGTGACTTAATAAAAACGTAGTCACAATATATTTAAAGGGGATAATTTATTTATATCGATGAAGAAATATCAACATATTCTTATTGAAACTTAGTTTATTGAAATGAAATTAATAACATTTTAAATATAATTATAAATAAATTTAAGCAAATATATTTTTCAGTACTATTATTAAAAAGAAATGCATATATAAAAGGGTTGTTTTCTCGCATTTGTTTCCCTACACAAAAAGAAATAGCTATGTTGCTTGATGTGTTTGACAGCACTTTCATTGCTTCTTTGTTTTCATTTTGTTATGTTCTTCTCGTTTGTTGGTTTGTTGAAAAAATTGTAAATTCATTTTATGGCCTGAATTAAAATCGTCGTTATTCTCATCAAAAAACTTTAGTACTTATTTTAATTACATAAAATATAATTGAAAATTATAATTTACACGTACTTTAAGTGCACAATATTGTAACTTAAATAAATGAAAGCAATATTTTTTAAATGCTTGCAATTGAGCTCCTTGTGTTTACTTTTTGCTTTTTAACATTTTCTTTTGTATGTATGCACCGCGTGTTACAGCTGAAAAGCCCGAGTGACGTAGTGCGCAGAAGATTTTATTTTTTGCGCACGGAGTATGCTATCTGTATATCTTTATTTCATGCACAAAACTCACAACAGAAGACAAATTTTATGTACACTCTTAAAAAACCAACTTTTTGGTTTGTAGATTCATAATTCTTATGCATATATTTTTTTATTTTATGAAGGTTTAATATAATTCATACCTATTGCCTATTAAGATCCTTTGCATTATTTTGTTCATATTATTCGTATTCATTCATTTTTTGATACTTAATTTTTTTAAGTTTATAATTATAATTTTAATGATTCGTATATATTAGGATGTAATAATATTAAACAAAAACAAAACGCCTAAAAAAAGGTTTGGCTCTGAATCGCAATGCGATTTCTGTTCTGCAGAGAAGCAGAATGTGTAATTTGCCACTACAAGCAAACTAATATTATTTATTTATTACTTAGAAGAAAATGTTGAAGCAATTATGACATAGAAGAAACAGTGAAGAATACCGATGACTAAAAATAAAAATAAAAATTACAGTATGTGTGGGGTATTAACATACAAACTTTCAAATATAGATAATTGTGACAACTATTTTGCTCAGTGTGCGCTATTCGAGAGCGCACCAATACTTACAAGACATAATAATATTTGACTATGTTAGAATGCCCAGCCCTTATCTTAATCCTTTCAAGTTATTATGTGCGAAGTGCTTAACTAAAGTTTCGCATCAAATGAAAGCGAGCGATTCAATGAGTTTATTATTTCACAATTCACGAGCGATGAAAACTCAACATATCTCATCAACACCATGGTATAATTACTTGACAAGGTAGCCGTGAGAGTTTTTTGGCGATTGGTAGTTGTCAAAAAAAGCTAAAGAAGTTGTAGTTTGCTGCTGTTGACTAGTTATGTGCTTATTTTTAACTTTTCTTTGATTCATTAAATTTATTCGCGAAGTTAATTGAAATATTTGTAGTTCGCTGTGGTTGACTAGCTATGTTTAAGTCGTCGGTTATTTTTTCACTTTTCTTTGATTAATTGCATGAACAGCAAATTTTGACAACTACCCATCGCCGCTCGTGAGAAAAAAGTCAGTTTACGCTACTACCTTGTCAGTAAGTAATAAAAATATACACATCAATGAAGACGAATTAATGGTATCATTTGATGTGGAAGCACTTTTTCCGAGTATTCCTATTCCAGATGCTTTAAGTGCGTTAAAGTCTCATTTAAATAAATTTGACATACCAGATGAGAAAAAACAAGTTCTCTTAAAAACAGCCAAAATTTGTATGTCACACAATTTTTTCAAATTTCGTGACAATTATTATAAGATCGAGTCAGGCACTAGTATGGGAAACCCCTTATCTCCTTACATTGCCGATGTTTTCATGTCCGCATTTGAAATTAAATTAAAAGAACAGGCCTTACTACCACGGATATGGATACGTTATGTAGATGATATTTTCAGCGTGGTTAAATCAACCGACATTCAAAACACTTAGGAATACTCAATTCTAAATTTGAAACTATCAATTTCACAATGGAAAATGAAATTAATAACAAATTACCGTTCTTAGATTTACTAATCACTAAGGTAAATAACAAATTGGATATATCTGTTTATAGAAAACCCACAACAACTGAACGATTCATAACGAATGATTCTCACTGCCCAATTCAGCATAAATTAGCAGCTTTCCACTCAATGGTATATCGCTTATGCAAACTACCATTATCGTCCAAAAATTTTTTAAAAGAATATAATTACCTAAAAAATGTTGCAGTTACAAATGGGTACGATGAAAAAATAATTGACAGTTTGATTAAGAAGCATAGCCTTAAAATTAAAAAGTCATCATTATCAACCCTTTTCAAACAAGACAAAATTTTGGATAACCAAAACAATACCCAGCGCGCATCTATGATGTATTTTCCGTCGATAACTGATAAATTAAAATCGAAATTTAAACCCCTTGGCTTGGAAATTGTTTTTTCTAACAATCAAAAAAATATTAAAAATTTACTCGGATCAACTAAAGACAAATCTAATCACGAGGAAATATCAGGAATTTATCAATATGAATGCGAAACTTGCAATAAAAAGTACATTGGACAAACCAAACGAAATATCAAAGTTCGTTTTTCAGAACATATGAGTCATATTAAACACAACAAACCGGAGTAATCTTCAATAGCAGCTCACGCTCTAAGTAATAATCACCTAGGAGCTTCCATAACCCAAGTTAAAATTTTAAAACAAGTCTCAAACAACAACAAACTTGATGCATATGAAAGTATTTTTATACATAAAAACAATAACAACGTAATAAACAGCGACAATGGAAACATAATCTCACCACTTTTCAACTTGCTTTAATTTTCTTTATTTATTTTTCACCTACTGCATATTTTGTACTCCCAATAATTACTGTTAAAAGTTAGAATAATCATGTGTATATTAACAAGTTTTTATTTACATAATTTGTTTTTGTTTTTGAGTGATTTGTCCAATTTGATTTTGTTAATGTCTCTTACTTGCTCTTTTTAAAAAATTTTTCACACTGTCAGTGTGTTGCTGATGATGGTCCGCATTAGGACTGAAATGCATTCAAATTTGAATAAATAAAAAACAATTTAAAGAATTAATATATTTTTTAGTGTTTTTTATTTGTACGTATTGCAGTCATAAAGGAGTCATAAAGAATTTTTTTGTATCAATCAAACGACTGCAAGGACTTTGTTCTTAAATTTCTAAATTACAATAAAAATATGCTGTAATAAAAATATGCTAAATATTCCACTTTCAATTTTTATATTTCACAAAAATATTCCACTTTCAATTTCAAAGATATATACCTAAATAAGTCTAAATATGCAAATAAAAAAAAAATACAGAAGCAAGTTTAAAAACATTTATTTATTTGATTACTATCGCACTTAAACTTATTTTCATCTTCTATAAAAAATTATAGACATTGTAATGGTTTTTTGAATTTTACGTAACGATATACAATATACAAAACTAAAATTCAGGCACATCTTCGAGGTCAATTCTTAAATTGTTGCTTGTATTATTATCATAGAAATTCGCATTTCTAAATTTTTTTATTAAGCCATGTTTTTACATTCAACAAATTATTTAAGAGTTTTTCTTGCATTCTATCTCGAATTTTCGGTTAAGTAAGAAAGATTCATATAACTAAAAATGTTCTCAACCTCAGCATTGCTAAATGGTAAGCTAAGCGAGAAAAGCACAAATTTTGATAAATCTTCAGATTCCGAACTTTGATCAATAAATTTTTGTTCTGCTTTATTGTTTTGAATCCACATTTTAAAATAATTAAAGAAATAGCTATTGTAAGCAATAATAGTGGTATTCACGATGTGGTGCATTTGTGATAAATTTTTGCAAAATTTACAATACTTACAACTTATTGTGATCGAACCTTCAGTAAAGTACATATTGTATTTTAAAATCAATTATATTATTTTTTATTAAATAAACTCACAGCGTAGCCTTTAGCTTGCTCCATGCTGAGTAGAAATGCTTGTACAATCAGCTGATCTAATACACAACTTATATATTTTCCACAGGGTTGTATTTTGAAAACTGAATTTTGTTTTTGTTGTAGTAAAAAATTTACTACAAATATCAAATTTATCAAAAATACACAATACAAGGGAAAATACCACACATCGTGAATACCTCTAATGTTTTCTTAAGTAAATTACTTATTGCTGTAACATAATCCATAAAAAAATCTAACCAAACAAACATATAAGCAAATTTACTTCACTTATTAAGCTGCGTGAAGTTATTACATGAATTACAATAAAATTGACAACGAAGAAGTTAACCACAAAATGAATTCCTTATATTGCGTTTTACAAGGTGGTTCAGAGATAAAATAAAATGTCGATAGCCAAAAAAAAACCACATTTAGTAACCAAATAGACATTTTTTTATTGCAATTTTTGTGAATTTTGAAAAATATAATCATACGAAAAATATTCCACTTTTTATGCTGCATATTTTTATAAAAAAAAAATATGCTTCCCGAAGCTGAAATATGCCAAAGTGGAATATAATATTCCACACTGGTCACACTGCTCATAGCAAAGATAACTCAGAACAGCGGGAGCGCATTTTTATTGCTTTACGCACCCTGGTTCTGGGAATATTTCCATAAATTTTGTAATATTTTAATCCCGGCATCCCGAAAGGAAAATTCCCTGGTTAAATCCTCCATATTCCTTCCCATAAGACTAAAGTAGACATGTTCGTTGTATTTTCTTAGTGTATCAACAAATATATCAAGAAGCCAATTTGTGTGCTTTGTATTAAATGTTTATTATTTACGATAATTATAATTTGACTATTTTAAAGCCATGCATTAAATGAAATTAATTGCATTTTGTTAATGAACAGAAAAAAATAAAAATATTTTAAAGAAAATTGCAAATATTAAAGATTTATTGGCAATGCAATTTTCAAAGCTTTGGAAATTTCAAATGAATGAATATAATTAGAAAGATGCCCGACATGCAATCAATTAAGACACGACATTAAATCCCCACCTGGGATTGCTCAATATGACAGATAGACAGAAAATCAATCGTTCTCTTCAAGTCAAGTGCACTGCTGCAGTCATAACGAAGAGGCGTTACTTTTAAATGAATATTAAAATAAGTAGAACCAATACAAATTGATTGCAATAACTGTGTCAGATATTAAGTTATTTTGCAATCATGACACAGTCAAAGTGTGCAAAATTGATGCATTAAAAAAGCATATGAAAAAATACATCAATGTATATCCAATAACAAGGCCTTTTTTTTCTATAGCGAGAAGACAATAAAGAAACGTGTGTTGCAAAAGGTGGAACAGACGTGCCTAACAAGCATATACAAAGTGAATTAAATTGTTGTATTGGATTAATTGGCGCACACAAACGATAGATTATACGTATTTTAGTGGGCGACACGAAAATAATACAAAGCTGCCAAACCCGTGCAAATTGGCGAGCGTTTTTCTCTTTATGAATTCTTCCTGTCGCAATGTTATTTTGCCACAATATTTATTGTAGATTCAAAATTTAACTAGGCTACTTAGAAATGAAACAATGTTTTGTTTTTGTGCTCAATTATTTCTTAAGTGGTGCCAGCCAACCAACCTTAACAAAAAAAAAACATTTCTCACAAGTACTGCAATTATTTTGCTTTGGTCATTCATTTATTCTTTGGCTGTTTGCCAAATACTTGGAAGAAAAAAAAATATTAAGTGTAATTCTCGCCAGGTGCGAAAATCCTTAGATCATGTTGTGCTTACATTTTTCCCTCCACTGTGTAGCAGAAGATCAAAAGTGGTTCGTTCCATCGTAATTCTGTAGCTGATTTATCGTTATTATTATTATTATTATTTTTATAATTGCGATCAGTGCTTTTTTGTTTTTGTTTTCGTTGTTTTGTTTATTTCTACCACTCAATATGGTTGAATATTTTCCTTTATCAACATTTTCTTTTGGGCTTCTAGCTAGCTTTGCGCTTCATTGATGTCGAAATGGATTTTTGTTTAATTTTGCAGCCTAGCTATTTTTTATTTCCTGCTTTATTTCATTGCTTCACGGTGTTTATAGTCGAAGTTATTGTTACTTTTTGTTTCGTTTTCTGCTTAGCTACTTAATCCAATTACAGTAATTAACACACTTTCATGTGATGAGTTCAAAAACGGTCGGCGTTTAGTTTATTGCACTGTTTAGGCATAGAGTGGAATCAGGGCACAAAAAAGTTTTTTATTGATAGTAGAAATTTTTAGGCACACAGAAATAGCTTTGGAAACTTAGATCATGTGGTGCAAAAATTCAAAATATGTTTTTCTGCGTTGTTTATTCAAGATACCTAAATTGATTGCTCTGAAAAAGTATAAAGTATATTGAGTTGCTCCGAAATATTTGCTAGTTTTGAAAAACAGTTTTTCCCCACCCTCTTTTTGCACTTTTTTGATTATAATAATACAATTTCCATCTGTCTTCACAAAAAAGTCTACATTAGACCACTTTTGACCGTAAGACCACATTGACTAATTCGAATAGTTCCCGGGAAACGTTGATTTCTGATTATACTCTTAAAAACATGAATTTTGGTATATGACACTTTAATACTAACTAACGGTAAATTGCAAAATGCTTAAAGGGTTTCTTACTAAAAATTCATTATTTCGAAAAAAAAAAGAAATTTCTTCTTCAGTATTTTGCATATAACTAAGAAACTAATAGCTTTACTAATTTTTACTAATTTTTATTTGTTAAACAGTTAGTAAGATTTACCATCTTCTACTTTAAGAAACATTGCATTTTGCCTAGTAAATTTTTTTAAAACTCTGCAAAGTGAAATTTTTAACAAAATTCAACTCAAATAACTCACAAGAGTTACAAGAGTTTTGTAATTATACACTGAACCAAAAAATTAATAAAAACCACCGTAAAATTAATATTTTTGGTTTACATTTTTTGGCCGATAGCTAATGAAAGCTATCAATTTTGATATTATTGAACTATAATTTTTGATTTGACTATAAACTTAAAGCCTCGTAGTCTGTTCCTTTGCATGAAATTTCGCTGGCAACATCTATTTATTTGTTGCGTGAAATTTCTGACTTAAAGTTTGTTGCGAGGAATTTCTATGGCAACGTTTCTCAGAGAGACTCAGAGAATAAGTTAGGAGATTTCATATGATATCTCTCTTTTCACTTCAATATATGTAAATAGGCAGTACAATTAAATTGTCGTGAAAAAATGTTGCTCAGAAACATTTGCGATAATTTCACGCAGCGGAACAGAGTACTGCTCTGACGAACATGTTGTGAAAATTTCCACGCTTGTTTCGCAGCTGTTACTTTTTGTATGGAGATTTGAGTGGAATTTCACAAGAAACTGAACAGAGTACTATGTTCTAACGTGAAAAATGTAGAATCGATATCATATTTACGTACAATATTTGTGATGTGGTACATATCAAGTTTACGTGATTTAATTATCATTTTGATATTGTCCACATCACATTGATATGATAACCGTTAAGTATTTAACGAATTTATAATATTTTGATATGGTTCATATCAAAATGATATGAGAAAGCGTTAAATTGATATGATAACATTGTTATTCTGATCTTTTTTGTTTTCATTTATACGGACCTAAACGCATTTTTTTTTGTCAATTGTGCAATTATTAATTTGCCAATTTGTGCAGTTGTAAAAATTGGTATAGAGAACAAAAATTTTTTAATTTAAGTTTTCTATATGACCTTGTTATTTATTATGTTGATTTTCTATGATTTAAATAGAAATTTTAAATGTTTGATAGTTTAAATCATACTAGATTTTAAATACAAATACATGTTGTTTGATAGTTTAAAATCGTTTATTGAGCTTTAGGTCAGGTTAGAACAATTAATTGCTCTAACGAATTTTTCTAAAGAAACAACAATAACAATTTTTTTTTATTTGTACATGTTTCCAAAAACGTTTAGATTTGGGATCCAAGCTTACATTAATTTTATTTTGTGCTAAAGCCTAGTACTCTGTTAGCTTGCGTGAAATTTCGCTGGCAACATCTATTTATTTGTTGCATGAAATTTCTGACTTAAAGTTTGTTGCGAGGAATTCCTATGGCAACGTTTCTCAGAGAGATTCAGAGAATATGTTGGGAGATTTCATATGATATCCAGTGTTGTCAGTTTAGCGATTTTGTAGCTAAATTTAGCTTCTTTTTTTCTCACTTAGCTAAAAATATTGCGTTTTAGCTCCTAGCTACTTTTTTAGCTTTTTTTATTTTGCTTAGCTATTTTTTAGCTACTAAATAATTTCAAAATATTACGTTTATTAAAGCGATAATTTTTATGCTATCGACAGAATCACATCTCTTCTTAGTGCACTATTTTATATATTTTTTTGGCGCGTGTTCAAGATTAGCAGGAAAAATGGATAGGTAAGTTGATTTTTGATTACAATACATTTTATATAGATTTAACTGACGATATGTTTGCAGATATTTGAAAAGGATTGATGCGGTCGATACAGCTAGGATGGAGGTGGTTTCTGCTGTGAACTACAGTTCTTCCGACGACAATATTCCCAGTCCCAGCAATCAAATATGGTTTGCTAAATTTCGAAGCAGAAAATTTGTTTGCTAACACTGTTCACCATACAGCCCTAACAGTAATGTTATCTGATATAAATATCTCTTTTACCCAGTCCTTCAATAACTCCATTGTGTACGATTTTCTTAATGCTGATTACGAAAGCATAACATCTCTTCTAGATGGTATTAACTGGAGTTGCGCTCTATCGAACTTAGACTAAGATAGCGCTGTTTCGAGTTTTTATAATTATTGTACATTTATACAGCTATCGAAAGATATGTGCCTAAAATAAAGAAAAAAAACAAACTTTCAGAACCTTGGCTAAATTCAAATCTCAGATACCTGAGAAACCAGAGAAACCGAATTTACAAACTCATCAAAACTACCGCAAATCTTACCGAAGAAATGAGGGTCAGATACGATGAGCTATCAAAAGAGTTCTCATTCAAATCTGAAGAAGCTTACAAGTTTTACACAAACTTAATTGGAGAGAAAATTGTCCAAGACCCCAAAACATTTTTCGACTTTGTCAATCTGAAACGAAAATCAGCCGGTTACCCTTCATCCATGTATAAAGGTAACATTATCTCTTCCAACCCTCAAGTAATATGTAACCTCTTTGCGGATTATTTTAAGGATGTATTTTGTCCACCAACTACTCAGTCGGATGTTTTTCCCCCCACTCCGAATTCACAACATATGGTTGAAAACTTTAGCTTGTCAATGGGACCTGGACCAGACCTAATTCCCCCAAAGTTATTGGTGCGATGCTTAGACCAACTACTTGTGCCCTTATATATTATATTAAACAAATCACTGTCTCTTGGAGTGTTTCCCTCTTTTTGGAAAACTTCCCATCTAATACCAATATACAAAAACGGTCAAAAAAGTTCAGTTGAAAACTATAGAGGCATAGCAATTTTGTCGGCCGTCCCAAAGCTATTTGAAAAAATTATTTGCGAAAAGCTAACGTACCTTTTCAACCAGAGACTAAACGAGCAGCAGCACGGGTTTCGAAAAGGAAGGTCCACAACCACTAACCTCATGATAATGGTTTCTGACGTTTTATGCAAGATGGAGAAAGGATACCTAATAGACGCTATTTACACTGATTTCAGTAAAGCTTTTGATCGTGTTGATCACGGCATCTTAATACATAAATTAGAAAAATTAGGTTTCTCTGGATCTTTACTTAGTTGGCTATCAACTTATCTCCATGGTAGATCCCAATATGTTAAATTTCAAGGAATTGTTTCGAAGAAAATTGAAGTCTCCTCTGGAGTATTGCAAGGTAGTCACCTTGGTCCTCTTCTCTTCAATATCTTCATATCCGACTTGTCCATGGTGTTGAAGGATATTCCACATCTTATGTATGCGGACGACTTAAAATTGTACCACGTAATTGAATCGCAGGAAGATGTAACTTTCTTACAGTTAAAACTCTCATCTCTTGAGACCTGGTGTACCCAAAATAAACTCTACCTCAATGTAAAAAAGTGTAGCGTGATAAGTTTTTCCCGTAGAAACCAAGTTGTAAATCACAAATACCGCCTTAATAATAATGAACTTAACAGGGTCAATTATATAGTTGATCTTGTAGTGGTCTTGGACAACAAACTGCGCTTTAATTTACACTATGATAAGATTGTATCCAGGGCCAGTAAACTGCTCGGTTTTATTAAAAGACGAGCATACGAATTCAAGAATGTATGGGTCACTACATCCCAGTACTGTGCAATAGTGCGCCCAATACTCGAATATGGCTGCATAATTTGGAATCCAGTTTTTGGATCCCATTGTGATAGAATCGAATCCATTCAAAAACAGTTCTTACTATTCGCTTTGAGAGAAACTTATAACCCCCGCGATTATGGAAGCCTTCCACCATATGAACACAGACTCACCCTATTAAATTTGACACCGCTATCAACAAGAAGAACGGTACTGGATACATGCTTTACTTTCGATGTTCTGAGCGGTGTAACTAACTGCGAATATATCTCTAACAAGATTACCCTCAATGACCCTTTAAGACGTACAAGGCATACTCGGCTGTTAACTGAATATCGGCATCATACTGCATATGCCAGTAACGAACCCATCAACCGTTGCTGTAGAAAATTTAATAATATATCCGACCACTACTCACCTTCCATGTCCAAATTCTTATTCAAGCGTTCTCTATACAAGTCTCTTTCTCTGCCTAATCAACCCAACCTCTGAATTCTCTTTTTTTCTTCTTCTCTTTCCTTTCCTTTTTGGCGTGTTCGTGAAATAATGTCAATTAGGTGGGCGGATTACGCCCACTTCGAATTGCACATCTTTGAACACCAAAACAAGGAAGGGGAGAAAAGGGAAAAAAAAATTATAAAAAATAAAAAAATAAAAAATAAATACCTGTTAGAATAAGTAAATAAATTTGTAAAAACCTGTTAGAATAAGTAAATTGCCTTGGTTGGCCAATAAATAAATAAATAAATAATTATTAAACTATTGTGCCCAAAATAGTTGCATTATTTCATCTCTTAGGAAGTCAAACAAAAACTTCGATTTACTTGGCTTAACGATAAACAGGTTTGCGAAATGGATTATGCAGGATGGAGAGATTGTAATGTGTAAGTACTGCCAATGCCGGTTGCAGCCGAAATTGCATGGTCTCCTTAAACATTCTACCACAAATAAACACATATCGGCAATATCCCCGTTTGCGCAAGGAGTTCAGCCTTCAGTTCCATATAAGCCCGAAAACAGCAAAGAAAAATAAAAGGCTGAGTTATCAAGTGCAATCTTCGTAGCTTCACATACATCAATTCGGTCAACTGATCATTTGACAAAAATGCAGCAAAATATTTTTAAAGACAGCAAAATTGCTACCAATTTGAGACTTTGCCGAAGTAAGTGTAGCGCGGTAATATAAAATGTGTTGTATCCGTATTTCAAGAGCATCCTCAAGACAGATATCGGAACGGAACATTTTAGTTTAATAATTGATAAGTATAATTGATGAATAACATCAGTATCAAAAAATATGTCGGTATTGTAATTAGATACTATAGCAAAAGTAACAAAACCATTGTTAATACATTTTTAAAATTATCAGAGCTAGAGGCTTGTACAGCAGAGGGTATAGTAACTGCAGTTTTAAACACTTTAAATGAATTTAAACTAGAGGTTCAGAACATGGTTGGTCTTGGCACTTATAACGCAAATGTTATGTTTTGCGTAAACAGAGGCGTAATTGCTCGTCTCAAACAGGACAACCCTGACATTAAACTTATCCCTTGCATATGTCATTCGATGCAAATTGCAGTTTCTAGTGCTTCAAAGTATATGCCCAGTGAAGTATATGAAATCATCCAGGCAAAAGAACTATGCAGCTATATTTTCAGCAATAAATGATGGGCTTCAACCATTAAAGATATTAAGAGCGTGCGATACTCGATGGTTATCTGTTGAACCAGCTATCAAACGAATAGTAGAGCAATAGTTAGAGTTAAAAATCCACTTTGGCATTGCTGCTTCAACGGACGCATGCCACAAAGCTAAATTACTGTCATCTATATATAGTGATATAAATTTAGCATATCTGCAGTTTTTGAAGCCACTATTGTCAGAAGTTCAAAAAGTTAACAAGTTATTTGAAAGCAATGTAGCGGATCCTACAAAGCTCTTCTTTGATTTAGTTTCTTTAATATCTAATTTATGTAACATCATTGTATCTTGTCATGAAAACTTCGATCTATTGAATTCTGTATTAGAAACCTATTTGACACCCGTACCTCAATTTTATTATAGCTTCGAAGAATATATTAAACTAAAAATTTTTGAAAATACCATTAATGAGGATTCCGAAAAAATCATACGTATCACATGTAGAACATATTTAGTTCAATTAATTACGCAGTTACGCCAACGTTTGCCACAAAATATTGAAACTTTGAGAAATATTGACTTCTTTTCTATTGAAAACTCTTTAAAAGTTATAAAGCCTGATATTTTTAATTATTTTGGAAAAGAACAATTTACTACGGAGGAAATTACAAATTTAGAACTGCAATGGAAAAAACTTTGTACGTATCAATGGAAGAACGTAACTACTACTCTTGAATTTTGAGTTGAAGTTAGGGAATTTAAAAACGCAATAAACGAAAATCCATTTCGTGACCTGGTATATTTTGTTTTTCACTTATTAATTTTACCTTTAAGTAATGCAGAAATTGAAAGAACATTTTCTGTAATGAATTTAGTTAAAACGAAACAAAGAAATAAAATGAATTTGTTTATGTTAAATTCAATATTAACCGTAAGATGTGGTCTTAAAAGACTTAAAAAATGTTATGATTTCATTATAACTGAAGATCTCATAAAATTAATGAATAACTGTGATATTTACAAAAATATAAATGAAGACTCAGCTAGTGATGAAGATACAGAAGTAGAATATGTATAATTTTTTTAAATTAATAAATTAATAATGTATAATAATTATAAATACATGAGTATGTACTTTAATTTTTTTTTGTTCTGTTTGGTAAATAAAGTTTTTGTTTTAAGAATTAAAAAGTTCCTATTGTATACGTATGTACCTGTATAAGATTATCTACCTGTATGTATAATACAAATAAAACGTTGAAGTATATGTTAAATATATATATTTATTTAAAAAAAAATTTTAGCTTTTTTTTGGCTAAAAAAATTTTTAGCTCTTTTTTAGCTACTTTTCTCATCAGTTTTAGCTACAACCTTAAAAAATTTCTGGCAACACTGATGATATCTCTCTTTTCACTTCAAAATAAATAGGCAGTACAATTAAATTGTCGTGAAAAAATGTTGCTCAGAAACATGTTGCTATAATTTCACGCTGCGGTACAGAGTACTGCTCTGACGAAAATGTGAAAATTTCCACGCTTGTTTAGCTGTCATATTTTGTATAGAGATTTGAGTGAAATTTCACATGAAACTGAACTGAGTACTATGCTTAAGTGTGAATCGAAATCAAGTTTCTTGTAGGATCTCAATTATAATATTTTTTCAAAGAATTTAAAAACTTCAATTCTTCATCTACACCTCAACGTTGATTAATGAAGTTTTTTTTTCAAATTCAAGAGAGTAAATTCAATTTTATGAAAGTTTAGCTGGTGAAAAATCGATTTAAATAGCAAAAAGTACTGAAAAACGGTCAAACCGAAATTAAACAAACAAAAATTTAAGAAAAAGAATACCGACATGATGTTTTGCTAAGAAAGACTATTTATTTGGGACTCTGAAAATTAAAAAAAAAATTGGGAATCTTTTATTCTTGGTTTTCAAGAATATACTTCGGTTTCTGTTATGCAAAAAATAAAAAAAAGAAACGTCACCCATATAAAAAAAATATTCAGAAGTAAATTTAGGATTTAACTTATTCAAAGGTGCAACAATCGTTTTTATTACGATTCAACACCGGGATAAACAATCCCAGTGTATGGATACTTTAAATATGAAAATCATCGCCGAAAATGATATACAAATATATTATTATAAAGGAGTGTTACAATACGTGATTTCAATTTATTTAAGCAAGAAGAGAAATAACTTTCCTACAAAAAACACTAAAAAGAACTACAAACCGGGATAGATATCAAACCCTCACGAGCTTCACGTCTTCACTCCGTCACACTAAACAAGAAACTAAGGAGTCTCGTGCCCTCGCCCTAAGGATATTCGATATACATCGATGCATCAGATTTACTCGATGATTACAATTCGATACATCGACTTGATCCGATGTTTTGAAAAGCTTTTGATATACTCGATGGATCGATGTATTTTCATATAACATAGAATGAATTTTAACCACCTAATGAAACTATTACAAAAAAAAATTAATGAAAAAAATTATTAAAAAGGAAAACACCAGGACATTAATACTGGGATTTCTATGATTGTAGAGGCTTTTTTGTTTTTATTTTTTGTAAAAATTATAACCAATATTCTTATATATTGACCTTATTTTTTAGAATAACCAATATTCTTATGTTTATTGCGTTTATGTTTTTTAATAAACAACAACAGAATCAGAGAATGATTGTAAAAAATGTTGTTTTTCTTTTGCGGACAAGGACAGGGGTTTTGTAGGAGCTTTTAATAAATTAAAATAGTCATAGTTTAATTAAAAATAGTTAAGGAAGGGGCTGACTTTACCATTGTGATGCAATGCAAGAAAAAGTACTCGATTTTTTGAAAACATCGGTGTTTCTCAACGATATATCGGAAAGTATCGATGCACTGTATCGATGCATTACATCGAAAAAAAATCGATGTATTTTTCAAGTGGACACCGCTACCTCGCCCTATTGCTAGAACCTTCATACCTATTACTAGTACCCTCTTGCTAGTTCCGTGAATGGTATTTTACACACAAAAATAGATATGTAAAATTAAAATTGCATAGGATTAGAAATCGAAAGAAAGTGTCTGCAGGTACACTCAAGTAATATGCACAACTAATACATGGGATATATTTTTGAAGGCATACTTGTAATTATATTATTGAAGTTTGTATTGGTATGGTTTCTATTCAAGGACGTCCGCAGGATTTGTTCTAGGGGAGGGGAGGGGTGGAAGGCATAAAGTAGTCTAGAATGCACACAAAGAAAATGTAACCTATATAATTCTATTTTCTGAGATTTTTGGTACTAATTTTGTTATCATGATACACCGGTTGACACACGCTTGTACACATAAGAAAATTATATATATTTCACAGAGTTTTAAAATCTTGCCCGTATCATGCCCGATACATTTTCAAATATAATTTGTTTTTTCATGTAATTTCAAAATTTTTTTCTCAACAAATATTCTTAGTAATTTAGTAAATTAGATAATGTGATGTCCTTTAGCCTTAAATAAAATCGCATTAATTACTATTTAGCCCAAAGTTTTCCCTCTTTTCAAATAAGAATACAAAAATTTCTTTTTTAAAAATGAATAAAACCAACAAGATTTTCAGACCATTTTTTCCAGTTTTGGAGGCCTATAACTCATAAACCAATTCCGAGCGGCCTGAAATGCATCAGATTTGGACCTAGGTGGTAAGCATCTATATAATCCGCAAAAATTATGAATAAGAGTTGTCGCTATACTTGAAATGTTCCCCGCATGGACATCAACTGACTTATTTATTTTTTCAACATGCATCAGTTCTAGCATGCAAATTACTAAAATCGAGCTTGAAAATAAACCTTTTGTATGAAATATTTAAAATATTTTTTT
This sequence comes from Dichetophora obliterata, assembly GCA_963920525.1. Classification (NCBI taxonomy): domain Eukaryota; kingdom Metazoa; phylum Arthropoda; class Insecta; order Diptera; family Sciomyzidae; genus Dichetophora; species Dichetophora obliterata. The sequence goes on from OY986438.1 coordinate 139,065,282, forward strand.
TATTTCAAAACGTATGAATAAATTTATAAATAGGTGCATGCATAGTAAGGCGCCTCGCAAATGCTCAAAATAATCCTTGTTTTATGTTATGATGATTTCTTAAATATTTCGACTCTAGCGATAGCCATCCGTGAGCTGGAATGGTTTGAAAGAGCCTTTTAAAATCGAGCTTTTTGTAAAAATATTGTCTGGTGTAATAATTGTAAAAAAATTAACTGTTAGAAATTATTGGCCAGAAAACGCTCTTACAATCTGCATCAAAAAATTGTAAATGTATGCATTCAGAGTAAAGGTAACGCTGTTTTTCATGCATATCTTTCATATCTATTTATCTTTCAAAATTTAAATAACTTCATTACTTTTGATTTTTTTTTTTAAATTTCTTAGAATATTTTTTCAGTAGGTGTTTATTTTATAATTAATATTTTAATTTTAATATATATCAATTTAAGCAAAAATAAATTTTAAAAAATACATGAAAAACTGTATTACCTTTAATCCTAATGCAAAAATTTCAATTTTTTGATGCAGATTGGAAAAGCTTTTTCCGGGCTGTAATTTCTGACAACTTATTTTGTAAAACTATTACGCATAAAACCATATTGGTTACAGAAAAACTCGATTTTTAGAGGTTATTTCTAACAATTCCAGCTCACGGATGGCAATCGCTAGAGTCGAAATACTTGGAGAATTATCATAACATAAGCCAAGGGCTATATTGAGCAACAGTGCCAAACAATTTTCTTTCGTAAGGCACCCTTATGTATAGATGGGTTTTGGGCTCCATATATTTTCTAAAAATATTCCAGAACCTCCCTACAAGGCTTGAAAAAATCCAGAAAATGCTCAAAATGGGTAGACGTCTGTAAAAAACGTGAATTTGAAGAAGTATAAAATAAATGTTTCAAATCGAGATTCCTATTTAAATTTTAGTCATAAAAAAACTTTTGATCTTAAGATATTCTAATGTAAAAGCGTTTTTTTAACAAATATTTTCCATCAGATTTTTTAAAAATTAGTGCTCGATCTAAAATTAGCCTACTTTATTCAGAATTTCCTAATTTGTTTTCGTTTTTGAATAAGAAGCTTTGCCCCCGCCTAGATTGCTGCAATTTTCTCAAATAAAAATGCTGCAGGATTGTTAGCAATTTTATAAAGTTTACAAAAAATTATTCAAATTGGATCACCTTTATGACAGAAAAACGTATTTGTTTAATTACTTTAAAAAAATAATTTTGCTTATCACCCAAATTTATATGCGTTATTGGTTTAAATGCCACTTACCATATGTTGGTAATCTTCCAGCCTGGTTTGTTGAACAATTACCGAATACAAGGAAATGTATGATTGCAAGGTGGGCGTAGTCTACTGAAAGAGTACATGGCTCGTCTGTTAAAAAACCGTGGTTCAAACCTCAGCTCAGCTCAGACAGAATGTTTTGTTTTTCGTCATTAGTTAATGTAACAAATGTATTCGTACAATATACATTCGTTTTTGTATGAATACGAATAAAATATTTTTAATATGTACCAAACAACGCCCAATGTACGAATCTTATTCGTGACTGAATACTACGAATAATACTCGTAGAATGGACGCAGTTTTTAGTAATATTTACTCGCAAAATTTTTTGAGTGTAAGAATACGTATTGAAAAGTTCCTGTGAAACAAGGGTAAATGAAATGGCATCGTAACTTATTACTGCGACGGGTACAACATACCATTTAAAAATGCATTGCTTAGCTCAGCTTTAGTTATATATATACCTTAAAAAAGTATTTTTGAGTTCTCTTCAAAATATATTAACATATATGTATAATAAAATTATCGTCGCATAAAATCAAAAAAGCCGTAAGTTGCAATAAACTCAAAGTCGACTTTTTATTGATTATTGATGCACCTTATCAAAATACTTTTTCCTGCTAAGTTTTACACTCCTACAACTAAAAACGACGTTTTTATTAAAAAAGTTCTAAAATCCCTAAGTTTTTGATTTAATACATATGAAGATATTTAAAAAATTTTCACTGCCTAGAAGGGGGGAAAGCGCCCCCTTCTTCCATCCTGTAGACGCCTTTAAAAACTTAAAAACTTTAAAAAAGGGGGGAAAATCGGAAAATGTTAAGGAAAGAATGGGAAAAACTTATTGAAATGCATGAACAAAACGGCAATGATCTCTTCCAAAATCTGGCAAAACTTTCTGAAGATTCAATCAGAAATGCATTTTTCCTATAAGCCATGACAAATTTTTATGCATTTTTTATTTCTACTTAATCTGTTATAAATACGGAACAACTTTTAATACATCATTATTTTTTATTTTATTTCTAGGTAAGCTTATGGATAACCAGCGCTGGCAATAACACTCTGCAACAATTCACAAATCTGCAGCTGGATTGTGAGACGGAATTTAAAGACCACGAATATGATTTTGAAAAATACAACTTTATATCAATGGTAGGAATTTCCTAAAGTTTTTTTCTGCCAGCTTAATCGCATATTCCACTCAAAACCATGTTCTTATTCTTGTTATTTGCTTAGAAACACTTGGCCAAGGGAAGCGATCTGGACGAAGCAACTGTTGATATTGGCCTCATTCAGCAGAAAATTTGCTACGTAGCTGTTCCACAACTTTCGGGCTGAATGGTATGTATCATAATGCGCTCAAACAACATGTTCCCCTAGAGGACGCCATATTAGGTATCGAAAAAATTGTATGCTATACTTTGGCTGCTTATGCTCTTTTCATTTGCTGCAGATTGGTAATTGTTGCTGAAGTTGTGCTGTGAAGTGAAAATAGATAATTATGAACTATTAATAGATTATTATATCATTCTTCAATAAAGCTGTTAATTAATGATTTCTTGTGTGAAACGAATGCACAGTAGTATAAACAAATTTTAGATGTTAACGAAAAACCACGAATGGCGAACAGCTGTTTGCCGTTTGACGTTTCGCAAAAAAACCTATTCAGCAGAAAGTATCACTTTATGCTACTTCGCTACCTGAGCACTTTTTCGGCAGGAATGCGGCCATTGATGCACTTCACGAGAGTGCTGCGCATCTCAAGACATCTCTGGATGCATTCGAAGAAAAGCTTGAGTTTGCTAAAAAACGCATTGAGGGTGCTGCAAGACTACATCAACTGCTGAGCTTAAACGGACAGGTCGACGACGACATGTGGCAGCAAATGCAACGTTTGGCCTAGAAAATTGTACCTAATCGAATTTTGGAGAAGTGTCGAGAGTTTACATCGGCTACGCATGAGAACGCTAACGAGAGCGGAAACGAAAATGAAGCCGAACGAAAAAAAAAACTAGACTGAATCTACAATTTATTCTCAATCTAGTTGTGGTAGAAATGCCAAAGGAACATATCAAACCAAATATTAACTAACCAGCACCCCGTTACCGAAAGTAAATGCCGGCAATGGCAACAACAACAAGTCAAGCGTCAGCGTGAGTGTCATACCCCTTTTCCGCACGGCAAGTTGTCTTGCCAGCACGTCGCAAATACAAAAGAAAGAACAGCACAGCATCAAAGAAAGAACAGCACTGAAGAAAAACTTGCCAGTACAAACTTGACTGTACCGCCGTCTTGCTGGCAAGAAAACTTTCCGTGTGGAAAAAGGGGTCTCAGCGGTTTTGGCATAGGAAGTGACAGTGGTACCGGTGGCAGTGGTAATGTCGAGGAAGTGGAAGCAATGCTGGACGAGGAAGATTTGGTGGTCAAGGAGGTGGAAGAAGAGGAGCAGTCAAAAATCGCTGACTCAGGTCTGGGTGGCTGTGAACGTTGCAAGAGGAATCCAAAACTTTCGCGAATATGTTCCTGTCAGAGCCTAAGTGAGACGGGCAATTTGTATGACAAGGGGTAAGCCGTGCTAAGTGAAATTTTTCTTCAAAAATACCCACTATATAGCTTTCGATTCTGTTTTTTTTTTGCTGGCACAGCCATAACACCGATGAGCTCGATGATAAATGCTTCGAGAGACCATCCAAACGTTTTCTCAACATGCACTCACTCATGAGGGCGAACGCTCATTTGCAATGCCATGCTCTCAACATGGATTACTAACTACTACTACTAATTGCTTTCTTGGATTAAATTTGAACTTTTCTAAGTATAAATTTTTATTCGCAATTTCCAATGGAATTTCTGAATTTTAATTGATCGAATTTGAATTTAAAATGTTATTTCTGAATTTCAATTGATCTTTTCTGAATATCAATTAATCGATATTTAATTTTAAATATATTTTTTCTAAATAGCAGGTGTAGCAAAAATAAATGCATTATTTTGCATGAAATTAAATGATTTATTTAGCATAGTTAGAACGACATAGTTAGAACGACATAGTTAGAACGACTAAAAAAGAACTGACAGTTAAATTGACGGGAAATTAAATGAAAATGCTATTGATTTTAAAATACTATTAAAAAGGAATAGGTTTTTGATTTGAACGAAATGTTACAAATTCAAAAGAGTTTTGTTTTTGGTTTAACCGTTTCGGGACGAGAACTTTTGTAGCCATCAATCTTAAAAAAGAGTTTAGATATAGTCTCCTAATGTTGTTTTAAGAAAAGTAATTTCATAATATATTTTTAGGACGTTCCGAAAAGGAGATATCGTCCTGGGACAAAAACATCCCAAACACACCTGAAAAGCAAAATTTGAATAATAAAATCAGAATATATTTTACTTTATTTCAATTTATTTTATTCTTTTATAATATTTATTGTAGCATAAAATTATTTTAATTAGTTTCTATGGTAAGGTGTGAAACATTTTTTACAAAACGCCAAGTTGCAGGCAATGCAAAGCTGATTTGTGCGACTTTCTTTTCCGTTTTTACTACAATTTACGCACCGTTGTCGCTTGTTTGTTCGTGTTGGTAAATGGTCCCCCAGATTTTGTTTCATACGTTTTTTCATAGTGCTGAGGGGTCCTGTTCGAACTTTGCGTCGTATTTTCGCTTGCTTGCTTCCTTCGTCAATGAGAGATTCGGAAAGCTCCACTAAAAATCCCAAAAATGGTTCTCTTTTTTGCCGTGGATGATTTGTTTCCGCATGGATTATCCACGCATTGACAGCGCATGTCATCATAAGCCGAAAGAAAACTTTTCGCCACCATTTCGTTGACTTCCGGTCAAGTTCATACAACGTACTCATTTTGTCCGCCAAATCTACGCCACCCATTAGATTTCTGTACGTTTTTACAATATCCGGACGTGTTATATCTATTTTTTTGCCATCCTTCTGTTTTCTTGTAACAGTGTCCACTGAAGCTTTATGGCAGTTGCTAAGCAGCATAACCTGTTTTGTGTCTTGCCAAACCACTGCCAAAGTACCAGACGAATTGCTCTTGAAGACATATTCTCCTCTGCTTAGTTTCTCAGTAAAAGTTGGTAAATTTTTTCTGTTAGATATACAAGTACCTAAGGCTGGAAACGGTATATTATTAATTAATTTTGCTGACGTGAAAAAGCGATCAAAGCACAACGTTGTGTCAGGGTGTCTGATAGTCGCTGACAATTTCATGACAACGCGTTCGCCTAATGTGGATGATTAATAGGAATGGTCTTCTTTTCCGGAATATATATTAAAATCGTATGTATAGCCTGTCAAACTGTCGCATCGCTTCCATAGTTTTATGCCTCTCTTTACAGGTTTTAGTGGCATATACTGCTTCAACGTAGAGCGGCCTAGAAATTTTGTCATAGATTCATCAATGCTTTGGAACGGAGAGTCTGATCTATATTTTTGAAAGTTTTTTTTTAGACAATCTACCAAATCATCAACGAAATAAGTTTTTGGTTTTGGATCAGGTTGGAATGATAAGGAAGAATATAAGTATTTCGCCGAAATCGGTTTTTGCACGTTTGTTTTTAGGATGGCTGCTATTGAAAATATCAATCCTTTCATTAGTAGAATGAACAATGTGATGAACAAAACTTCTAGGCAGCAGCTTGAAAAATATTTCCACAGGCTTCAATCCTCGAGGTATTTCTCCATGGCTAACGGTGCGATCTTCACTAACTGTAAATCGTGGTGTGAATGTTGGTAGGGGGTTTGACCAAATTATAACATTGTTTGGCCAATCAGAAACAATTTCTTCATCCAGACGTTCCACTTCAAATATTTCTTCGTCAGAGTCATCGGAAATATCATTTGCAGTTTCATTCGCATCAACAATTTCCATTCCTTCATTACTATGATCCGTGTCTTCTTCCTCTTCTAAAGCACTACTGCCTTCCTGACTGGGACTATAAGAAGAATCACTAGCAGCAAATGGATCATCCTCATCATTGCTTGAATTATTAAGAAAATCCTCAATTTCTGGAGTCGCCAGTTTACGTTTTCCGTCCATATCTTTCTAAGAAAAATAATGTGAATGAGTACGGTTGGGATGTTAACGTCCCACAAATAAACAGTTTTGGGATGATTTTATCCCACGAAACTTACCTTAGCCGCAAATTCAGAAAAATATCTTTTTATTGGTTTTCGATTATATTTTCTATGAAATAACAACTGTTTGAGTAAAACTTTACTAAATGACACTTTTTTCCACAATTAAAACACTTGTTTTTTGAGCTTTTGTCGATGGTCTTTTTAGCAACTCAAACCGCGCGAACTGATTTATGACTTTTGACATAAGCTTGATGTGTTATATTGACAGCTATATTAAATTTTTTGTAGAGAAGAATATAAATAATGATTTGGGACGGTTTTCAACCAAATCGTGTGAGAATTTTCAGAGATATGATTTTTCAAATTTTTCTGGGATAAAAACATCCCTGTCGTCCCGAAATGGTTAAGGAAAAGCTCTCTTGAATCAAAAAACAATAGCAACGTTTTGTATTTCATTAGGGGGTTTCAGACGAACATACATGTACGCTGACTCAGACATGCTCGATGACATGTACGATTATTCGAAAGCAAAGGAGACAGTCGGACAAAATTAAAATGTTTGTTTTTTCTGTCGGTCGGACCGACAAGTTGGACATGTGAACGCAAGTTGGTTCGACTTTTGATGCATTTTTTCTTATCATAGTGTTTGAATTTTTTCAGGCGGAAAAAAGAGAGGGACAGAAAAACGCGAGCAGGAGAAGTTTGAGATGTATGGTGATAGGAATGAGGCTCGAAAATTTTTCGAAAAAATAAGACGCTTTGCCGATGGTTTAAAACCGTGTCCTCTTCCTGCAAGGATGAAAGCGGGAATCTAGTGACAGATGTCCAAAGTACACTGACGTTATGGAGGCAACACTTCTCTAAGCTTCTAAATGGCGACGCTGACAACAATCTCGCCAATACAGATGATATTCCGGAAACCCCAATTTCGTATGACAGCGTCGAGGTTCCGCTGGCCGACTATGATGAAGTTCTGACAGCTAGAGCTCGGCTTAAAAATAACAAAGTCGCGGGAGCTGATGGCTTACCTGCTGAGCTGTTTAAGAACGGAGGCGAAGCTCTACTTAAATGCATTCACGAGCTTCTATGCAGAATATGGTCGAAAGAATGCATTCCGAACGATTGGAATCTCATTGTGCCAATTACCGTGGGATAAGCCTTATTAATATCGCATATATGGTCCTGTCGAGCGTTTCATGTGAAAGATTGAAGCCCATTGTAAACGAACTGATTGGACCTTATCAGTGTGGCTTCAGACCTGGAAAGTCCACCATCGACCAGATTTTCACGCTACGATAAATCTTGGAGAAGACTCAAGAAAAACAAGTCGACACCCACCATCTTTTTGTCGACTACAAAGCCGCCTTCGACAGCCCAATAAGGAAGCACCTGTACTCCACCATGTCTGAATTTAGTATTCTTGCAAAACTAATACGACTTTGCAGGATGACACTGAGCAATACCAGCAGCGCAGTTAAAATCGGGAAGGACCTCTCCCCACCATTTATTACCAAACGAGGTTTCAGACAAGGTGATTCCTTATCGTGCGACTTTTTCAACCTAATGATGGAAAAGATCATCCGAGCTGCTGATAGACGTAGTGGCACAATATTCTACAAGAGTGTTATGCTGCTTGCGTATGCTGATGACATCGATATCATTGGCCATAATACGTGCGAAGTCAGTGCAGCATTTTCCAGATTAGAAAGAGAGTCAAGTCGAATAGGTCTGGCAGTGAATGCAGATAAGACGAAATACTTGGTATCAACAAACAAACAGTCCCAGCGTCTTGGAACCCACGTTGCAGTTGACAATACCTCCTTCGAGGTTGTAAAGGACTTCGTTTATCTGGGATCCAGCATAAACTCAACCAACGACATCAGCATTGATTACTTTGGGCTCAGTAGGCAATTGAGAAGCAGAGCCCTCTGACGAACGAAAATCACGCTCTATAAATCGCTCGTCATGCCCGTTCTACTTTATGCATCACAAATCTTAACGCTGAGCAGTTCAGATGAAAAGACTTTTGGAGCATTCGAGAGAAAGAATCTTCGTAAGATCTACGGACCAATCTGCGTCAATGGCGAGTACCGAATACGGTGGAATGATGAACTTTACGAGCTGTACGCTGACATCGACAAAGTCAAGCGCATTAAAATCGAGCGGCTTCGCTGGCTTGGTCATTTTCAGCGCATGAAAGACGATGCTCCAGTTAAGAAAACATTCGATTCCGTACCCAGCGGCGGTCAACGCAGAAGAGAACGACCGCATCTTCGTTGGAAAGACCAAGGAAAGGACAACCTCACAAAGCTTGGAATTTCCAACTGGAGCCAGCAAGCGAAAGACAGAAATGGCTGGCGCGAATTCTTAGATGAGGCCAAGACTGACATACGGTTGCAGCGCCAACTAAGTAAGTAAGTAAATATTGTTCAGCCATTATGCCGATGCGTTCTATTTGAGAGCCCGCAATGAAATTAAGACGTCGTACATATACGATTGTTTAAAAGCTCAGCAAAATATTCCCGTTAGTTTGTCGTCATACATGTCAGTTGACATGTACTTTGGTCTGAAACCCCCTGTTCAAAAGGGGGGTTTCGGACTATGAGACATGTAGGACGGATTTGACAGATCGGATGGACATATAGGATGTTCGAATGCAAATACTGCGGCCCGTCCTACATGTAGGATGAAAATCAAAAACTTTTGATTTTTTGTGCCGGTCTATCCTACATATTGTATGTCCGAACGCAAGCTCATCCATTTTCATGCATTTTCTCATTCTAAAAAAAACGTCGTGAAGTGAACATATAAAGAAAAACGTAGGTAGGTGGTTCGCGTACTGTGTTTTGGAAGGAGTTTGGAAGGACTTTATAGAAGTAAACTTTATAAACAGCAAAAAATTGATTTGCCTTGCCCAATGCTATCTTCTTGAACGCTGAAAAATAATTAAGTCCATCCGACATGTAGGATAGTCCAAAAGCTCGAACAGACTTTCCCGTTATTCTGCAGTCCTACATGTGCATCCTACATGAAGGATAGTCCGAAACGCCCTTATCACATTGTCATTGTCAGTCAAAGTCATATTCAGTTCCTTCTTTGCAGTTTTAGAAAAAAACTTAGAAAAAAAGATAAATGGGACTTTTTTAGAAGTTTGTTTTTTTATTTTTGCGCTATTTTTAGAGAATTTTTGACAAGCTTAGGCATTGGATAATCCAATGTCCTACGAATTTACTTCGAATTTTCGTAATTTACTCCAATTTTATGATCTTTATGAATTTGTGAATTTATGATTTTATGAAATCTACACAAACCAAAAAGCTAATTAGGAAAGCTTTCATTTAAAAAAAAATGCCTTAAAGTACTAGTAATTGTTTTAAAAACAATTGTTTTTCAATGAAAAACAACCTGTTTTTTAATTTAAAGCAAATGTTATTGAATCAACTTCTATTACTTTAAGTTAAAACTATATTATTTTTAAATTTTTAATTGAAAAACATTTATTTTGAAAGAATGACTTATATTTTAAAACATTTAGTTTTGATCTAAAAGCGTATTCTTTTGATTTAAGGGTACTTTTTTGGCGTCGTTTTATGTCGAAAATTTTTTGATTTGAATGCGTTTTCATTTGATTCCATAGTTTTATTTTTCAGTGTAGTTCAAATATTCTCCGTTTTGTTCGAGAACATATTGCTTTTTTGAAGGTATTTCATTACGCCTCTCTCATAGAAACTTTCGTTCCTATTGGAAAAAACTGTGACATACGATTTTCACAAGCTTCCCTCGAAAAGAATGTTTTACCAGCAAAACTTTTTGCCATGGACAGAAACAGGTGGTAATCCCTTGGTGTAAGGTCCAGACTATAACGTACATACATAAAAAATTCTTAACTAAGAAGCTCCCGGAGCTTCTCGTGAGTCACTTTCGAAGTGTGTGTCCAGGCGTTTCCTTGAGGGTACACAATTCTTCTCCTATTAACAAAAACTGGCCACTTCTGGGCAATTTATTTCTTCAGACGGTCCATTTCTTGACAGTATAGGTCTGAATTAGGAGTTTGGCCGATGGGGAGCAGCTCACAGTAGATGATTCCGTGACAATCCCACCAAACACACATTAAAATCTTCCTAACAGTCAATTCTGCTGGTTTGGCAAAAATACTTTATTTAAATTATTTAAAGATATTGCTTATGTGGCATATCATGTTCTTACAAAAGGCCCTTCAATTATTAAAATAGATCCTCCTTATTTCGGTTTCTAGGTCTTATTCCTTTTCTTTTTCCTGTGGCGACCGTAGCCTAAAGGGTAGAGTGCGTGGCCCCTAAACTAAAGAACCACGGCAGCCTGGGTTCAATTCCAGCTCTCTGCAGACAATGGCAAACCTCAGAGAGTAAAAATTGCCATGTAAAGCTTCTTGAGAACAGAAGCCGTTCGGAGTCGGCATAAAACACGTGTAGGTCCAGTTCTCGATCATTTGTGATCAAACATTTAATAACACGCACAACACAATTGATCAATAGAAGCTAGGTCAAAGTCCTTCCAGGGGCTGAAATGGCCAGTTTATTTATTTATTTTTAGGTCTTATTCCTTAAAATGAAAATCTCCAATTAAGTCTAATCAGTTTTACACTATCTTTTATTAAAATGACTGCAACATTTTCTGAAAAAAAAAACACTACTCAATGTTCAACTTCAACGCATGCTCCTTACAGCTTTGCATTAATAACATGTGTGATTTTTCAGCAACATTTTCGTAAACATAAGAAACATATTGCAGAACATTGTTGCAAAATCAAAGAGTAAAATTGGTTTATTAGAACTATTTCGAAAAACTTTCTTTGAAAACAGAAATTAAAAATAAATTTATATTTTTTCAATTATAAACAAATGCAAAACAATTGAATTGAATTTTAACTGTGACAAAAGGAATCTTTAAGGACAATTAGCTGCGAGTACAAGTATGCCAACACTTACAATTTTTGTTTATATATTAAAAAAAAAGAAATAGAGAAGCATTTTTCACTCTCACTCAACAAACAGCTTCCACAAACAACATAAACGAGTGCTTGGCAACATTCGGCAAGAATGCGCAACATAAGCTCCACCACTGCAATGTTTACATTTATTTCCCGCCAATTATGAACAGCAATATAAAACAACAAATAACCAAAGCTAAGTACAACAACGACACCAACGATTTAAGCCCAATGGCAAACACAAGAAAGCGGAAAGCTGAAAAACGCATGCCGCATCGAAATGCTGCAAGCTGCAAACAACAGTGTACTTTGCCCCACCATTCCACCCACCCACAGGGTCTGTGCACCAACTACCGCTACATGTGGCAATGTTTACATTTACAGTGTTGTTTATATGTGCCGGCTTACAAAGCCGACTGCGAACACGAGTCGAACGGCCAAATGCAATGCAGCCAACGAATACTAAATTTGCCGACAAGTGACGAAGTTGCTCAACAATTTTTGCCTTTCTGACGTACGTCGGTTAAGAATGGTCGAATGAAAAATCGGAAAATTTAGTTGGCAACGACTTTTCCGTACGTTTGGACGTGTTCGCTGCTGCGTATTCGCAAAAGTTAAGATAAGCCGTGCGTTAAGTTTTCAGTGTGCTTAACTTTAAGTTTTAATGTAATTTAAGGAGTTTCTATACACAACTATTGTTTGAAAAGTGCAAATAAAAGTTAATAAAGTGTTTTTAAGGCAGTTATTAACGCTTAGTTGAAAGAAATGAAAAGTTTTTAAACATTTGAAGCAGTCAGTTTTTTTATATTAAACTGAAACATTCTGCGTGATTCAAAATCAAGTTTGTTAATTTTGATAAAAAGTGTACTTAGTAATAATTGTTTGTAAGCAACAACATCAACAACAGAGTGCTGCCTCCAAGGTTCGTAAATCATATGCAATTTATGCTAATTTAAATGGGGAAACGTCTTCAGGGCATAATAGTATGGTTATAATGCCTGACCTAGGCTTAAATGATACTACAGCTTTTAATTTCTCTACAGAATTTCTAACTTCCACAACATAAATAAATAACATATATTCTTTGACTCTGATTTTGTGCTTAGTAACTTAAGTTCCAAAAGTATTTATAAATTCTAATAATTTGTAAAGAAATATACAAATTTTTATACATGATTTCTCAATGCAAAGATCAAGTAAAAAAACCCTAAATGTCAATAGGAAGTGCTTAGATAGAGAAGTGACTCAGATAGAGATAAAGAATGGACTTGTATACACGCTGAAAAAACCTTTATATGTAGAATCTATTACATATATAAAAGGATATTTTTCCACCTACAGTGTTGTGCAAGAATTATATGCAAGGTGCCCCAGATATAGCATTAATTCCCTCTGGTGAAGATTCATCTTGATTAGGCCAGTATAAAACTTTATGGATGAGAATCACCCCTCCCTCCCTTCGGAGCTAGAAAGTAAAAACTTGAAAATATGTGTCATTACGTCTTTCTCTGTATTCTATTTATCTCTTAACCGATCTACAAAGTCAGTAGCATCTTGAAAAAGGGCCTACATGACCTTCATACCAATGATACAAAAACCGTTTCTAATCGTACCACACTAAAAGCTAAATGTTTAACGTTTGGTAATTTAAAATGAAAAAGTAGTTGTGTTTGCATTGAGCATTCAAATACTATGGCAAGAGCAAAAACCAAGTCAATAGAAAATTTTATCATTAAAAAAAAATTTCATCATAAAAATATACAAAAAATGTATTTAATATACGAGATATTTATTATCAAAGTTGAACAAAAATTCTTTTTTAGAAAGAAGATAATCATAACTTTCTTGTATGTGACTTAATGCAAAATGTTTTATAAGCAACTTAACCTTTAAGTAGGGACGTGAAGTTTTATCTATTTATTGTTATTTATTATATTAATTATTATTATTTATTTATTATTTACTTACCAATCTATTGACCACTCGACCTTGTCTCTTCACGATCGTTTAGCAACTAGAAGTACTGTATTCTGTACTACTTAACCAAGTAGGTAGGGAAAAATCTTGTGATTCTCGGAAATCGCGGATATGTTGAGGCCTCTGAGACCCCACATCCATAGTTAAAGGTTAATGTTAATTTAATTAGCTTCTCAATTAGTTACAAACTTAGGAAATCGGATCAAAAATATATTAAATATGGAGTAAACTGTAATGACACATGTTTCCCAAGTAACATTGTTGGAGCAACTAGGTGCGAGTGAGTCCTAAAAGTGTTCTATAGGTGTATAATATGCGGTTAAAGCTTTACCGCAGCTTTGTTTGCTGCTAGTTGCTTTTAATTTTAAAGAAAATGCTCTAAATATGATTTTTTTACCATTTTGAGCTTTAATACTTTATACAGCTCTGTAAAGGATTTTATCAAATCTGCAAAAGAGCAGAACTCTAAAATTTACTACTTGCTCTGTAAAGGATCTTTAAAAGTAATAATAATTACTATACAGCAGTTTTAAAACTCGTAGATTGAGTATAATATTTGCTTTAATGTGTATTTTTGTATTGCATTTTTAAAGCGAATACATATAAAATACTGTAAATTAATGCAATAAATTTTTTGGGAATAACAAGTGACTAAAAAATCTGATAAAGAGCTTCTTTGAAAAAAATGGCGATCTTATAAAAAATAGAAAATCTTCGGAGTTGAAGCAAGCTAAATATTAGTGTTTACAATAATATTTAAAACGAAATTGATGATTTCTATGATACATATATTTAAGAATAAAGTATTAAATCATTTTTAGTTGATCTTGAAGAATGTTAAAAATCTTCCAACTATTTTTAAATAATTAACACTTCTTAATTTTAATTATTTGTTAAGCCCGTTGTAGTTTTTCGAAGTACTACATTCACGTTTCCGATAAATTCAAAAGCGCACCGAAATTCGCAGCATATAACGAATACACGAACATGAGTCTGATATAATAATCACTTTATTATTTCTTTAATTTATTTGTCATTCTTATCATCACAAACACTTGTCAAATTTTATATATTTATTGAGTTTATTTTTAACACATACATACTTAAACGAATAGTAAAAAAGAGCTTTGCAAGAGCTCTTATTTGGGTTTGACAGGGACTCTTTTAAAGGTTTACAGCTACTTCTACTCCTCATATGAAGTAAAAATAGTGCTTTTAAACTAAAGAAAGTAGCCTTATATATTCTCTGCAAGAGCTTTAGTAGCGCGACTAAAGCTATAGTTGAAGCTTGCTGCTATATAAGATAGCACTATAAGCTCTGCAAGAATGAATATATGGCTAATATTGTTACTTGGGTTTCCACTTTTTAAATATAAGAATAAAGGTGTGCCTATTTCTTTGCACATCACTGTATATATATTTTTATTCAAAACGTAAATTAAAGTGAGAGAGTATGGAGAGATATTGAGCAAGACTTCATCAAAAACAATTACGTGTTTGACTTCCAAAACTTTTTCTTTATTTATTTACTGCAATAAAACAAAAATCCATCAAATCATTTCGCTTCACCAAATATTTACTTCAAAAGTATTATTTTGGGTTTTCATTTGCAATTTTTGACATGTAAAATATTTGGAATCTTTTTAAATAATTTGTTTTTTTTTTAAGTTTGCGCCCAAATGAGAGAGAAAACCTAATTATGTATATAATCAAGAAAAATGTTAATCATATGATTATAATGCTATTCAATAGAATGCATATTCAGGTGCTATTAGGTTAGGTAAGGTTAGTGTGGCTATCTCAAACGAGACACACTTAGGCCAATGAGGCCCATTGTGATACCAAGGGTTAGTTCTTCCTATCTCTATTTAAACCAGTTTGAGCAGTTTACTAAGCCTAGGATTCGGTTAATCGAAGATTCCGAGAGTTCGTCTTTCATGAACATTACTGTCATGTCTCTTAACAAAATCAAGCAATAAGTAATGTAATTGGATTAACTCACAAAACTACAATGCAATAGTATCGCCTGCGGTCGAAATTTGACCAATTGTCTGTAAAGCAGTGAACAAAAATCAACACTTACATAGCGCATGTTGAGGTACTGTAGCGTTATTTTGAGAAAATAGAACATAAAAGATACAAAGCGTAGATAAAAGCTACACATTTTTGAAAGTTGAAGTTTGTGTACTTTAACGCCAACACAAACACAAACCCTTTACTATTATCGCATGAAAATTAACACAACCTTTTTCTTTTTGTAGATTCACTTGAAGAACAGCTTGGCAAAAATGTGTCCAACAGAGTTCTCACCCGAATAAACTTCTAGAGAAGTAAAATGTATGAGCTGGTTTTATTGTTAATCCTAGCAGCATTTATTTCAAGCATATTCAGCCCTTTTCAGTCAGCCTTTTAGGACAACCCTGCAAAAACTGAATAAATGAAGAAAATTGTTAAAAAAAGAGTTCAAAGTTGTTATTACCCCTGAGCACCTATTGTTCACATGCCCCGCGCTACTTATATCGAGACTCAAATACCTACACAGTAAAAAATATGAGCATAAATTTTATACTATTTTGTATATATATAAATCCAAACCAAAAATGTTTTAAAAGTTATACCATCAAATCTTATAATTTTTTCCAGACCATTTTTTTCGTCAGACCAATCGAAACCACTATATTCTTAAATTTCCCGATTTCGGTGAATTTTTTCCTTTCCAACCAGAATAGATTTTGATTTACACATGATATCGATATAAAATTTTTAAGTAATATTTGTTTTATTATTTTTATAATATTGAGTGGTATAAAATTTATAAATTATTTATAAAAATATTATATAATATTTATAATTAATATTATTATAATATTTATAATAAAAAAAGTTTATACCCCTCAAATTTTATAAATAAGATAAATTTTACCCTCAAATTTTTTACTGTGTAGGCTCATCGACGTTCCTGTCGATAAAAGATGTAGCCAAAGTATCTCTGGAATGCCTCCTAAGGTTTGGAATGCCTGCTAAATTCAGCGCAAATCTTTAAAGACTTCACTTAACACAAAGGTTCCTTTGTTTGTAACCGGCACCACTAAGGACCAGAATTGGTCCATGTGAGCCTTCATTAGAAGGCACCCGGCTTTACCTAACTTAACCTATTACCCCTGAGGTGATTCTTAGAAGAGTCGAAGTTATAAGATGGTTCTATTATATATCCTCAACATTTATATTAAATATCTATCTGCCTCTCATGGTTTAGGGTAGGTTCTCATCCAGAGGTCCAAAAACACTGTGATGTTTTTGAACTTGTTTTCATAGGAGAAAGTTAATGAATACCTTAAGTTTTTGGTGGTTATTTATTGATTTTTTAAATGAAGGAAATTTTTTTTGTTGGTGGATAATGGTGTAATGTGAAGTGGCAATACCATCTGTTGTTGATTTTATTACAGGATAACTCATGTGTACGACAGTGTTTGTGCGAGCGAGTACATCTGCTTTGCAGTTGCCTAGAAAGTCTTTATGTCCGGGAATCCAGCATATACAGAGATCCCTTACTAAAATTAATATAAGCTTTCAACTTTCATATTTCTGGTCATAGGTCATAAACTTAAAATCGAACATGTTTCGGCACATCTATGGTGCAGTACCTTCCGAATGATATATCGGTGATTCCATGTCAAAGCGCCCACGTTTCTGACATCACTATTTTTGAAAATTTTGAAACTCTCAGGTGGATAGTTCTCCTGAAAAGTATTATAGCTGCGTCCTTTTTTTTATTTAAAATTTTGTTTTAAAGATATACACTGTGAAAAATATCAAAAATCCAAAAAATACACTAAGTGCATGCATTCAAATAGATGTAGTTTTGAAACCGCAAGTTGTACAGAAAAGATGTGTATATATATTTTATTTTTATTTTATTTTTATATTTATATTTAGAATTTGTCTAATTTATTTATATTTTAAAATATTTATATTTTGAAAAAATCTTTTTTTTAACCTTTAATTTTCAGTCGCATTTTTCGTAGTCTTCGCAACAAATTTTTTATATATTTCGTTTACTGTTGAGTTAAAGCATTACTTTTAAACACAAACACACAATTCAAGGTTAGGATTTCAACGATTGCTATTTTTAAGAATTTTTTTAAAAATGCCTGCAAAAGATTTTCTATTTTTATACCAATTTTTTAAAATTCCAATTTTTTATGTTAATACCAATGAACATCAAAAATATTATATGCTATTATTCAAATAACTCCATTAGTATTCAAATAAAGCCAACAATTTTAAAACTAAACATTTTTTATTTAGGATGATTTTTTAAGTTTTTTATTTCCTATTTTTATACCAATTTTTCAAAGTTCCAATTTTTTATGTTAATACCAATGAACATCCAAAATAATATATGCTTTTATTAAAATAAATCCATTAGTATTCAAATAAAGCCAACAATTTTAAAACCAAACATTTTTATTTTTTTATATTTTTAAAAACTGTTACGATATTTGAAAATATGGAATTTTCGGTGTAAAAACAAGAAATATTTTGTAGAAACTTTTTAAAAATTCATTAAAAAAAGCAATCGTTGGAATCCCAACCCACAATTGTGTATGAAAAATTGTACTATGAATAATGTGACTGAAAATTTCAGGTTAAAATAAAAAGGAAAAATTCATAAAAATGCTGCAAAAAAATATAACACCAAAAAAACAAACTCAAGATTTTAAAAATATATGTACTCTTTTTTCTGAGTCCGAGTTCAATCCCAGACTATGCAAAGCAGTTTTTTTATTTATCTTTAATGTTGTTTTCGAATTTAACTGCATCCTCAAAGCTTACCAAAGATGCAGTAAAAATGCGCCTACTTTTGCGGACACGTAGAACAAAAAAGGAAAGTAAGCTTCATCAAAAAAGATGCGCCGCTTGCTTAAAAAACAGCGCATCATCATTAGTGTTTCAGCGCTACTTTTACCCGCTGGGTTAGAGTCAAACGTCTTAACACTGTGCTATTTTCTTGATTTATTCTGTATGAAAAAAAGGTAGATAAAAATATGCGCTCAACAACTCTGAAGTCTGAAGAGCGCGTCCTTAAAGCGTATCAAAACTGCGCATAAAATGCGGTGCTTCTACAAGCGCTTATTATTTTTCCGCTGGGTTAAGTGTAACTAATACCTGATGTAGTATCTACGAATGTATTCGTTTAATATACTTATGATGTTCGTAAACAAAAAAAAAAAAAAATAATTCCTATTAGTGCATTGTACGAATGATTGTGTACCTACGAGTATAAATAATAATATTCGTTAATTTTTCATACGAATAACTTCGGTATTTATTTCATTACATTCGTAGTATTTACTAATGCTTTCGTACTATTAACGAATGAAAAATAATATTCCACTAATGTAGAAAAAAATTCATTTGTAGGTTATTCATAGGTTACGAATTATTCATACAAAGTACGAATTATTAATTGAGTTTAAAAAATATAAAACTGAAATTGTTCAGACTGGTTTGTCGAATATCTGCAGAATATAAGGAACTGTATGATTGAAAAGTGGCTGTAGCCTACTGGTACGAGTACGTGGCCCGCAAGCTTAAGAGCCGAGGTTCAAACCCCAGCTCAGACACAATTCGTATTTTTTGCCTGGCTGGTAGAACAACTACAGAATATAAGGAACTGTATGATTGTGAAGTGGCTGTAGCTTACTGGTGGAATGCGTGTCCCGTAAGCTAAAGAGCCGAGGTTCAATCCAGCTCAGACAGAATGTTTTTTTTCGTAATTAGATATTATGATCATTCGTAAATGTAACGATTAAAATATTTGTAATATGTACTAATATACGTCGATTCTACAAATCCTATTCGTAGCTGAAAACTACGAATAAAATTACACACAAATATTTTTGAGTGTATATAAGATTAGATACTGAATGCTGTCAGATCTTATTAGATTGGCAGAATAGTTTTCTATGCATTCATAAGTTTCGTCTTACTAAATGAATAGGCAATTCCGTAAGATTTATAGCCTCACAGCATACTGTAAAATGGGTATATTTATTTTGCCAATCTATTTAAAATGCCAATAAGAAGATTTGGCAGGTAAACAACCGTAATAAGGAAGAGTGCGACATCTAGCATGAAAATTCAAATTAGTTTCATTATTTTTTCTTAATCATATTTTTTCCATCTTCAAGAAAATAAAATAAAAAATACAGTTTCTAAAAAAACAGATATAAAAAAGCGGATACTGCGTTGTCCCTTTGCATTTAAAGTTATGCAAATAAAGTTTTTTGTTTTTACTATATAAAACGAACAGTTGATGTAGACACGATTTTTTTAACTGTTTGTGATAATTTAAAATTATATATAACAACAGTGGCCAAACGCGGCTCTATTTAAAGTAAAGTGTGGCTCATTTTATATTTTGATGTTTCAAAATAAATCAAAAAAATTAAAAAAAATGCTATATATGTGTCTCGTCAAATTCCATGGAAATTCATGATGCTCTGACGCTCGGTTATGTAACTTTTCTCACGGCAGTTCTCACCAGATTTTCTCATTTTGACGTCATTCTCACTTGCACTGTTTCTGTAATGAAATGAGAATAATCTGTGACTTTTATTCAAATGTTTCCATTCTACTTTCACAGGAACTCAATAGCCGAATTGTTGCTATAAACTAAAATATGCGACTCAAATCAAGTTAAGTTATCACTATGTTTTTACCGGGTAAGAAAAATATTTGAATTTTGTGAGTTAGGGTCTGTTTGGAAATGCATCACAATTTGCAGTATGCGAACAACTCGCTTTTTTAAGCGTCCAAATTGCAGCTTGAATTTTTTTGATGCTAATGATGAGTGACGGTTGATAGAAAAATTACATTGTAGAAAGTTTGACGTTTGGAGTGCAGCAGAACGTTATTTATGTGGCCAAAATTTCGAAAATTGGAGACTAGCAGTGCCTAAGGGTTAATATTTTGGGACAAAAATTTCAGTAGGTGCTTCTGAGATGTCATTGAAGCTATTTTTCAACATGCCTAAAAAAACCCTTCGCCTTTTTGGGTCGGTCTAACGTATATCGGTCATTCCATGTCAAATCTGACGCTTTTGTCCAAAAACTAGTTTTGACGATTCAGATTTTTTTCAAATTTTGCAGGTCGATAGAACTTTAAAAACAAAAAATATTTGCATACTTTTTTAAAATTACAAAAAAAAAAATATGCAAATATTTTTCTATTATATTGCAAAGTACCAAATTTTTACCGAAATGTGAGTTTCGAAAAGCGTCTGATTTGACATGGAATGACCGATATGTGTTTGTACATCATTAAAATTAATGTAGATTTTATTTTTAGTGAAAATACCTTAAGTTATATTAAAATTCTTAGTAGGTTTTGCCTTTATTTAAAGTACGGTGTGGCTCTTTGAAAATCTTAATATGGCTATTAATGG
This sequence comes from Dichetophora obliterata, assembly GCA_963920525.1. NCBI lineage: Eukaryota > Metazoa > Arthropoda > Insecta > Diptera > Sciomyzidae > Dichetophora > Dichetophora obliterata. Next base: position 139,086,085 of record OY986438.1, read on the forward strand.
CCTCACTTTTGTCCACCCCTGTTGTATAGCAAGCAATCAAAAAAGCGGCAACTTCGGTCTTTGTTTCACAGTTTTTGCATTTTTTATTAAATCGGAAATATCATTAATATTGAAAGCAAACTTTATTACACTATACTAAAGAACAAAATATTTATAACTAGGTATCGGATTTTTATGCAAAATCATTTTTAAGTGAAATCCTGTGTAAAGATATTATAGCAACATAAATTATATTTTCCAAAAATATTGATTAAATGAAAATGTGTTAAAATTTTGAATAAAATTGATAAAGTTTAGATTTTTGACACTACTTTTTTATACGTTTTGCATTTATAACCATCCAAGCCCTAATCAGTGAATTTTTGATACATTCGTTTATCTTAGAATATTGAAATATGCATGCCGCACTCTTCCTTATGACGGCAGACTAGGTTTTTAAAATGATGTATAATTTATATACCTTACATTCATACTGAAAAATTTTTAGGTAAAACAATGAAGAGTTTCCATAAGCTTTATATATGACTAGCTGAAACCCGGCGCGTTGCTGCCACTCTCCCTATTCAAACGCCCATAAAATGTTATCAGTTAGACAGCATGTCTAAATTGAGGTCAAATACTGAATTCCGAGACTGTGCGACCTATATCCACAAAGCTATTCGATATAACAATTTTGGGTTGTATAGGAAGTGCCACGCCCTCTTGATCACCCCTCATAGAATGTAATCAATTAAACTGCATGTGTACATGGAGGTCGAATACCGAATACCAAAACTGTGCGACATATAACTCCAAATATATTCGATAACACAAATTTGGGTTGTATGGGAGGTGCCACTCCCCTTTTCCCTACGCCCATAAAATTTTACCAATGAAACTGCATGTGTAAATTGAGGTCGAATACTGAATTCCGAGGCTGACCTATAACTCCATAGCTATTCGATATCGCAAATTTGGGTTAAGTTGGAGGTGCCACGCCCCCCGACAAACTCTAAAAATTTTATCAGTAAATCTGCATGCGTAAATTTTGGTCAAATACTGAATTCCGATGCTGTGCGACCTATAACTCCAAAGCTTTTTGATAGCACAAAGTTGGGTTGTATGGGAAGTGTCACTCCCCTTTTCCCTACGCCCATAAAATGTAAGAAATGAAAGTGCATGTATAAATTTAGGTCGAATACCGATTTCTTACGCTGTCAACCTATAACTTCAAAGCAATTCGATATTGCAAATTTGGGATGTAAGGGAGATGTCAGGCCTCCCTGTCCAACGCCCATTAAAAAAATCATTGAAACTGTATGTGTAAATTGAGGTCAAAAACTGAATTCCAAAGCTGAATTCCTATAAATTCAAAGCTATTCGATATCACCAATTTGGGTTGTATGAGAGGTGCCCCTCCCCCTTGTCCAACTCCCATAAAATTTCATCACTGAAACGGTACGTCTAAATTGTGGTCGAATACCGAATTTCTAAGCTGTGCAACCCCTAACGCTATTCGATAACACAAATTGTTTTTATATTAATGGGAGGTAAAAGAAGGTGTGGCATTTCTTCTTAAACCATCTCGTACTCAAAGCAAAGCCACTTACAAAATTTGAGCTCAATCGGACCAATAGTATCGGAGTATTGTGATATTTTCAAAAGTAGTCGTAGATGAAGTGTGACAACGCCCGTTTTTATTAAAGTTAGTGACAGTCATCATAAGAACTTATTTACCAAATTTTAATTTAATACGACCAAAACCTTCTTAAATATAGCATTTTTATTGATTTGTGGGCGATAAAAGGGGTGTGGCATTACTTTTTTCCTAAACCTTTGCGTAGCAGTTACGAACAAACCAGTAGAAGGAAGTATCCTATTTGGTCTAGTCGTTTTCAAGTTTTAAGCATCCGAGCAAATCACGATTCATTTTTATATGTACAAATATTGATTTGTGGGCGCAAAAAGTGGGCGTGAAAACATTTATGTATCGTGACTGCCTCTTGGAGCACCTACACAGCAAGTTTCAGTAAAAAATGAGTAGAACTCCGGAATTGCCATGATTTCGAAAAAGTGGGCGTATATATATTGCGACGACAAACTGATTTCTGTACAGTTACTGACAGTTACCATCTGAACAAAATGATAATATCTTAGTTTTTACGATCGAAACCGTCTGATATATATCCCTTATTTGGTTTGTGGTTGATAGCGCAAATTTGGCTTGTATGGGAGGAACCACGCCCCCTCGTCCGAACGTTACCAAACCTCACAGGAACAATCTATCTCCTCGGCAAACGTTGTTCTGCCACAGACCGCCTTACTGATATACACAAAAATGTCAAGAAATGTCAAATATATTCACCATTTTCAGTACAGCTGCCGAAAGTAGCCATGTGCACTAAATAACCACATTTTAGTCTAATACGATCAAAACCGTGCGAAATATAGCATTTTTGTTGTTTTGCAAGCGGTAAAAAGGGGTGCGGTAAAATATTTCCCTTGAGCCATCTCGTAATCGAAACAAATCGACTGCCCAAATTTCAGCTCAATTTAGGTTAAGCCTGGCGCACTTTACTTCACTGGACCTTAACTCCCCGAAAAGTGAGTTTAACTAAAGTAGGGCAGGCCTATTTTTAGTGCACTTGCCGAGAGTAACCATATGTACCGAATTACAAAATTTTTGTCTAATACGACCCAAACCGTTGAAATAAAACGTTTTCATTGGTTTGTGGGCGGTAAAAGGGGGGCGTGGAGACCAATTTTTAGTACAGTTGCTAACAGTAACCGTACAAACTAAGCCAACATTTTAGCTCAATCGACCCAGTAGTCAATTTTGATGGTTTCTTAAAAAGTGGGTGTGGCTATATAGCGATGACGCCCTTTTTTAGTACAATTTCCGAAAGTAACCATACAAACTTAAGTATCATATGTTAGTCTCATACGGCCAAAACTGCATGAAATATAGCATTTTCACTGATTTGTGGGCGCAAAAGGGGGCGTGGAAACCAATTTTTCGTACAGTTACTGTCAGTAACTTCACAAACCAAAGTACCAAATTTAAGTCTTATACGACCAAAACCGTCTGAAATAAACCATTTTCATTTATTTGTGGGCGGTAAAAGGGGGCGTGGAAACCCATTTTAAGGACAGTTGTCGACAGTAACCGTACATACTAAATTACAAAATTTTAGCCATATACGACCCAAGCCGACTGAAATATAACATTTTTATTGATTTGGGGGCGGTAAAAGAGGGGTGTGGCAAATTTTTTTCCTCAACCATCTCGTACCTGAAACAAATCGACTGCCGAAATTTCAGGTCAATCGGTTCAGTAGTTTTGGAGTCTATAGACACCACACAGCCAGACACACATCGTTTTGCTTTATATATATATAGATATTGATTTGTGGGCGTTAAAAGTGGGCGTGAAAACATTTATAAATTGTGTTCATCTCTTGGAGCACCTAAACAGCAAGTTTTACTGTAAAAATGTGCAGAACTCCGGAATTGCCATGATTTCGAAAAAGTGGGCGTATTTATATAACGACCACGCCCATTTTTTGTACAGTTACCGACAGTAACTATCTGAACAAAATCACCAAATCTTAGTTTTTTACGATTGAAACCGTGAAATATTTTTCTTTTTTTTTTTGTTTGTGATCGATGGAGCAAATTTGGCTTGTATGGGAGGTACCACGCCCCCTTCTCCAATCGAAAACCTCACAGGAACACTCTCAAGATGTGGCTTTATTTTCCCTGAAAATTTCATAAAGATCGGTTCAGCGGTTTTGGAGTCTATACGTGATATAGCCACATACCCACCCACATACCCACATACCCACATACCCACATACCCACATACATACATCCATTTTTATATATATAGATTCTAACTTAAAATGCAATTCCTAAATAAATTATGTGTCATGAAAAATTTCATTTACCTCTAATAATAAAAAGACGTGATCAATTTTAAATCCAAGAATGTATAAACAATATGGATCAGTAAAATATTCATAAAATTTTTAGTTTCAAGCATTTAAATTTCCATAAAAAATATGCTTTTATATATTAAAGGCCTTATAACATAATTTTTATACCAAAATTTAATTATTTTTTACAAATTATTTTATAAAACTAAAAAAAGTAATTTTTTTAGAAATTTATTTATTTTATAAAAATTGTAATACTTGTTAAAAAACCCAGCAAACCAAAGATTCCGAATTCGTTACGAATTTTTCGAAATTATTCCGGAATTGGAAAATTATAAAGGATTGGAGTATCTTATTCGTAACGAATTCGTAACAAATTCGTAAAGAATTGACGTATCGAACTCGCAACAAATTCGTAAACAATTGAATTATCGTTTTCGTAACAAATTCATAACGATTTCTTTACGAATTGTAGCACCGAACTCATAACGTAATGAAGCATCAAATTAGCAACGATCTCTTAATGATGATTACCGTATGTAATACAAAATTAAATAACAATTTCGAATCAAAGTTAAGTTAATCAATCCGCTTAAGATGCCCCAGACTATATGTTTCGTACAAATGACATGCCAAAAATGACAGATCCTTTGCAACTACTATTATGAAACATATATAAATGTGAATTTGACATGTCGTTTGTATTTGCATCTGTTTAAAAGAAAAAGTTGTTTAAAACTAAATTATTTTACAAATGGCAAATTATTTAAAATGCGGCTAGGCTCATGGCCTACCAATTTTTTCAACTCAAAATATTTAAAACACCTCACATTTTAAATTTGAAAATTTTGATTTCGGAACTCTTTCGAGTTATTTGGAAATGTTCCGAAATTTCTGTTGCGAAATAGTTACAAATTCGTTAAGAATGCTCTAAATAGTCACGAACTAATTGGAATTCAGACAAATTCAGAAACTTTGGTTTGCTGGGAAGTTAATATACTTCCTACTCAGTACGCTTGGAGATATAAAAAGCACCTCATCAATTAAGTAAATAAAAAATTTCTGACTTTTTAGCAGAAATGATGATGAGGTAACATTTTTCAATAAATCTTACAAAGAACATTTCAGTTGCAGAATTTTGATGAAAAAATGTCGCATGCAATATAAATTTCTTTTGACCTTTTCTTGTTTTGTTGTAACCTTTTTAAAAAATTTTTGAAGGCAATTGAAGTTACTTGTTATTTTTTGTTTTAAATTCAAGCACTAAGGAAATATATAGGAAAAATAGATTTGTTTTTATTTTGTTAAATTGCGGAAATTAAGAAAGATGATGAATGTGCCGAGAAAGATGATGACTTTCAAAGACTTTAGAAGAAATAAAGGCCCAACCAAGTTATGCTTGAAGCAAAAGTGAATTGAATCAAAATAATAAAAGTAAAGTAAATACAGCAAGTAGAAACTGCAACAAATTAGGTATAAGTGCAGTTTACGGCCCACGCGTAAATAATTTTTTAATCGTTTGTAACGCCGATAAGGAGGCGTGGCCGGTAAAGAAAAGTATATTTATTCCTGATCAGCATCACCTCCTGAGTCGACTTAGCCATTTCCGTCTGTCCGTCTGTCCGCCTGTTGTCACGATAAGAGCCGTAATTTTTTAGCTATAGCGTAAAGAAATTCAATATATAAGCTTTTTATTCAAAAATAGAGGTCAAGTTCGAAAATGAGCCAAATCGGATGAAAACCACGCCTACCTCCCATACAAAGTGACAACCAAAATGGTAAAGTCTCTTTAAATTCCACAAAAACCAATTTAATGACTTCAAATTTTGCACAGTGTCTTTAATATTTAATATAAACTTTGAGTATGAAATTTGTAAAAATCGGATGAATGCCACACCTACCTCCTACACAAAGTGACTTACCCAAAACGGTAAAATCTCTTTCAATTTCACATCAACTTATCTAATGACTTAAAATATTACACATGAGCTTTAACCTTTAATATGCATTTTTAGTATTTAATTTGTAAAAGTCGAATAAAAATCACGTTTACCTCCCATACAAAGTGAGTTTACCAAAATGGTAAGATCTCTTTCAATTCCACAAAAATTAATCTAATGACTTTAAATTTTGCACAAAATCTTTAACAATTAATATAAACTTTAGGCATGAAATTTGGAAAAATTATCATCCGTGGGGGTATTTTAACTTCGGCCTAGTCGAAGATAATTCCTTACTAGTTTTTTATTAAAGAAGTTTTCATATGCTTATTAAACGTATTTTGCACTCCTTAGTCCAAAAGTGCAAAAATAAAAGACATAAATAAGTTAATTGAGTTAAGGGAACACACGCGTAAGTAATTTTTTTTACTTTTTATTAAACGTATTTGGAGTCTTTAGTACAAAAATGCAAAAATAAAATGTCAGCCTCGAATGGCTTAGGAGATAAAATTCACGAAAGTTTCAAAATTCAGAGGAAAATATGAAGTTTCTGAATTAAAACCGAAAATAAACAATGGCTGCATTCAGCGCAAGAAAGGAGTGGAACTGGAATGCCTTTATTTAGTTTATATTTTTTTTTAAAATAAGTGAAAAAATCAAATTAAATATTTTCATTAATTTATAAAAACAAGTATCGCCTGTGGCCGAAATTCGACCAACCTTAGTTCTGAAGCATGACCTTGCTTTAAGAGAATGTGCTGTACTAAGAAAGTCTTAAGTTTTGATATAAAAATGGTCTTTATTTTTTTAAAAATATCTGTAAAAACATTACCCATGAAAACTTTTGTACACCGTCATTTTTCACAACCAGGGCTTTTCATATAAAAACACGTTGTACTGAGAAAAGTTGTAATTTTCAAGATATCGCCGTAACTTTGATGTCAAAATAAAGGAAATTTTTCAGAATGTACTATTTATAGGAAATTTCACCATCACAATACATATTCACACATATTACATACAAAAATACTTATTGTAGGGTATTCGTAACGGATAGCGAAAAATGTTTTTTGTACATTGTATTAATGTCGAAAATTTCCTCTTACACCATGTTCTTCCATTTTTTATAGTTTAGGTTTTACTTAAGAAATATTATTATACCCTAATACTTCAGGTCAAAGGTCACAAAAATATTAAGTGAACTCCTTCTCCCTACTCTAATTTCTTTAAAAAAAAAAATTTCAAAATTGGTTCAGAAACACGGAAGAACTGTTTCACCCACGCATATTTCTATATATACCGAAACGGCTTAAAACATAGATTTGTGTATGTAACTTTGGAGTTGTTTGAAATATTTGAAAATTTTTTTTAAAAAAATTAAAATATAGCATAGCTCATGACTTTCGATGATAGAAACTGTTTATTGAATTATGTGTCAAAATGAGGAAATTTTTGCAAATAAGTTTTATGTCATATGAAAGAGTGTGAAAAAAGAAAATGTAATGAGAAACAAAAATTACAACAAAAAAAAAATTTGTCTTATTTCATGAGCAAAACCTTAATATTTTAGAGGTTTTTCTTTAAAACAATATAAAACATTGAATTAATGAGATAACGGTTAATCTTTTCTTATTCCTCCAAAGACATTTAATTGATCTTTTAGACAAAGAAAATTTGTTGAAAATCGATTAAAAAATGGCTGAGATCTTTGCTTGCAATGTCAAAACTTGAAATTTCAGTAGTTTTTCTCATTCTGAGGCGATGGCCTTGCTTCAAGTAAATACGGTCTACTGAGAAGATAGAAATTTTTCGAGATATCTAAATAATTTTAATGCCATTTTAAGGGGATTTTTTAACATACTATCCGTGTAAGATATTACCAAAAAAGCTTTCCTATACCGTTATATTCCTCAACCAACGACTTTTCATACAAAAATACGTTGTACTGAGAACAAATATAGTTATCGAGATATCGCTATAATTTTAATGTCAAAATAATGGAAATTTTTCATAATTTGCTAATAAGAAATTTCACCATCACAATATATATATACACACTTTTAACATAAAAAAAATGCTTATTGTAGGGTATCCGTCGGAAATGTCGCAAGTATTTTTTGCACACCTTATCAATGTCTAAAACTCCCTTTTACATTAAATTCTTCCACTTGTAACAGTTTAGCTTTTATTTAATAAATGCTCTTTTACGCTCATATTTCAGATCGAAGGTCACCAATCTAAAATACAATCATACTGTGCAGCCAGATCTTTCGTTTGATAGCTCATTCACAATTCTACCTATTCCTAGCCTTGAGTTTCCTTACTAAAAATAATACAAACTTTCAACGTTAATATGTCGGGTCAGAGGTCATAAATTTAAAATCTAAAATAATCCTGCACATGTAAGGCGCAGTACCTTTCGAATGATATAAGTTTCATTGCCCTTATTCTAAAATTAATATCGAAAAAGTGTACGACAACATTTGATGTTTGCCTATTAATATATAAGATCTGTAAAGAACATAATTCTCATAATTCATAATCTTCTTTTAAAGAACATAATTAATGTATGCAACCAAAACGCTTCAATTTAGTATTTGAATAATAATATACTTTTATGAAAATGTGTAATATTTATTAGGTTTAAAATTATTTTCATTGATTGAAAAAAAAATAACTGGAAAAGCTTTCTCTTAAAAAGCTATTTCCTTTTTCATTTTGGATTGGAGATTGGTTAGAGGAGGACCTTGGATATCAAGTGGAGATCCAGCCCTTTTAAACTGGAGATCGAAGGTCCATTTCCCTTTAGAATGGCTTGAATCTCAAGTGGAGGTCAAGTTAATATCCAGCACTGGAGGTTGGAGAAACGAACTGGAGCTCCACTTGGGGTCAAGCAGATCTCCAAGGTAAATGTTTGTTGGGTTCCTTTCGTTCAGTTTTCCAACTTTTGTTTAGTTTTGAAACTTGAAAGAGAGCTCTTGACATCGTAGTTTGCTAAGCAGAATAAGGTTGCTTACAGCATTGAGAATGTGTTTATTTAAAATGTTTTTATTTGTGTGCCAAATTTTTCAATGAAAAAGATGGTATTTTTGTGTTTGTGTCTATTTAAGCAAATTATGGAATATTTGTATCTTTTTGCTGTGAAATTTTACGTTTAACACAGTTTATAAGCTAGTCAGCGCAATAAGCATATTTTTTGTGTTAGCTGATGGCAATCCTTTTAAACATATTTATACAATTTCTTTTTATCTGTCAATTGAAAAAATACGTTAATTTATTGATTAAAACGTATGCAGAAATGCATTGATTGAAACGCAAAATGAATGCAGATGCCAATTTTGTTGAAAACATTTTTTATAAAAAGTGTCCTAAAACATAAAAACTAATATGAAAAAGCTGACACGCACTACTTTAACAAATTTTTCAAAGAACTTTTGAACTTTTTTAATATTTTTTTGTCAAGATTTTGTGAACGTTTGACATTTTGTTAAGCATGAACTCTGTCAACTTAAGCTTAAGCAAACTAAAGTCTCAGAGAAAAGTTGACGAAAAGTATGATGAAGTAGAAAAGTCGCCCAAGTTTGTTGATTTCATGCTTAGCAAAATGTCAAACGTTTACAAAATCTTGACAAAAATATATTAAAAAAGTTCAAAAGTTCTTTGAAAAATTTGTTAAAGTAGTGCCTGTCAGCTTTTTCATTTGTGTTTTTATGTTTTTTAGCAATTTTTATTAGATTTTCAACAAAATTGGGATCTGCATTAGTTTTTAATTAATAAATTAACGTATTTTTTCAATTGACAGAAAAAAAATTGTGTACATATGTTAAAAAGGGTTGCCATCAGCTAACACATAAAACATGTTTATTGTGCTGATTGGCTTATTAGATGTGGAAAACGCAAAATTTCACAGCAAAAAGATACAAATTTTCCATGATTTGCTTATATACACAAAAAAAGAAACAATATTTTTTATTGAAAAATTTGCCATACATATAATACAATTTTTACTTAACACATTCTCAAACTATTAGCAACCCTATTCTGCATAGCAAACTACGATGTCAAGCGCTCTCTCTCAAGTTTCAAAAAGTAAACGAAAGTCGAAAAATTGAACGAAAGGACTGCCTTAACCAAACTTGGGCGACTTCATATATTGCTGTGTAAGTGCGTGCTTTTGCTCTCAAACTTTTGTTTGCTTAAGTATAACTTGGTTGGGGCTTAAGCTCAAAACTTTAGCTCTTAGTTGGTATAGGTTTTGAATCTTTTTTAATTTTTGAAATTTGAATTTTAAATAACAAAAAATGGAAGTAGATTATCTAAATTATAGCTTTATTTAGCAAAAATGATCAAGAATGTTTTATCTTTCTGTTGGCACAATGCGGTTTAACTGTGTAATCAAACTAACAAAAAAAAAATTAGTTTTTCTTCTTGAAATTTCTTAAAAGTACATATAGTACAAAGAAAATAAATACTTATAGCTTACTCGAGTGCAGAAGCTTCAGCTGTCCGATTTATAACAGCAACATCCTACTCTTGGCTAGCAGGAAATGTACTGATTAGTTTATGAAATTTTTAGCTTACTTAAGAACTGCATAAATTTTCTATACAAACAAATTTGTATTTGTTTAAAATTGGAATGAAAGAAACCAGTGCTTGTACTTGAAAATGTTTATTGCACCTGTATGTTTTTGTTTCTGTGGATGTTTAAACCACAAATTTTTGTGGTGCTAAGGAAATATGTTTTTTTTTTTTGTAAAGAAATATTTCAAAACTTAGTCATTACCAAAATATTCTCAGTAAATTAGTGTGAAATAGAAACTTATTTTATAATATTCCTAGTTTTTGCAGTTTGGTAGAATGTAGATGAAACGTTATTCTATCCTATCAAAAATGACGAATTCATTAAATTCAACTAAATCGAAATAGAATAGTTTTTCGAACAGTCCGCAGGTATGACCCAAATCACGATGGGCGACAGCCGAAATGTGTTCCAGTAGCCACTTTAGGCTCCTTCTGTGTGTATTATAACCCTTTAGCTACTAAAATAAAATCATTTTTATTGTATGGATCACTTTTTTAAAGTGTTTTTTAAATCATTTTTCGAAAAGGCGCCCGTACATTTTCAAGCACAACTCAAGAACGAATTAGCAGATTTTGTTTTCAAATCTAACAAAAGCACTCCAATTACAAAACTGATGAATAATGTCTTGAAATATTTTTTTAAATTTTTCCTTTTTTTAGAAAAAACTTGAATTCGAAATTTTTTTTTTCAGCCAAATTTTGTACAAATAAATTTAAAAAAAATACATAAAAAATCCAAAGTGAATACTTTATAACCATCATAGCCTCCTCAACCGATATTGCCATTTCAGCTGGCCTGCCTGTCTGTTTCACCAGTTTGTCCTTTTGTGATTACAACCGACTACAAGCGTTATTTAAAAGCTATCATTGTGAATTTCGAAATGCAAGTTTTAGTTTAAAAAATAACACCAAAGTAAAAAAATGAGTCGAATAAGATGAAAACAACGGTTATCTCATGTAGACAGTTACTTTATTCAAGCGGTTTTATCTCTTAAAACTCCATAGATATTTCTCTATTGACTTAAAATTTGGCACATAAACTTTTATCTAAAACACATCGCATGTTTGAATTTTCCCAAAATCGAACAAAAACCACACGCACCTCTCATACAAAGTGACCTAATTAAAATGCACTTTGCAAAAGGATGGTAGGCGCAGTTTCCATCCAATTTTATTTTTACTTTTAAACAAAAGCTTTTATATCGCATTTAATTACAATAATTTTAATAATATAACTTTAAGGTAGTAATCTAGTGTAGAGGCCGATAAAAAGCTAATTAATACTTGTACTATCTAAGTTTATATCACTTATTTATTCATATCTTAAGAATTTATAAAAAAAAAATAAAAATATTTTTAACGAAGTTACACGCTGTTGAAGTGGAGGGGAGGGGGAAATACCGTGTCCAGTATTCTAGTCATCTGAAAAAAAGGATTGTTAATTAGTGAGAATGTCCCCAGTCAGGGATATAGCGACATGGTCATTTTTCGCAAAATAGTGATTGTTTGAAAAAAAGTCATTTTATGTCCTTTTTTTCAAAGATTCGTATTTTTTAAAAATATTAAAAACCAAAATTTTTACAATATTTTAGTTCGAGCCATAGAGAAATCTATAAAAAGGCCCAATTTAAATTTTAAGTTAATCGATTCATTAGATCTTGAGTAATCCTCTCAAACGTGTTGGAAAAAGTAGTTTCGAGAAAAACACTTTTAAAGTTTTTTAGTTTCAGACAATCTAACTGACGACATTTAAATGGCAATGACTTTTTAAAATAATTCGAATTTCGAAAATCCTTTTTATGGATATATTCTGGAACATATAAACCATCGAAAAATTAAAACAACTTTTAATTTTTTTAAATTTTCTATACTTAAACGGACGGATGGATAAACAAATGGATAAATCGACTCAGGAGTTGATTCTAGTGAATATTGAGTAGTGTACCAGCCACGCCTCATTGGGAGCGTCTTTTGTTATAAAAATATTCTTCAATTAAAAATTAAAAAACTTTTTACTCTGTAGCAAGTAATAATTAAAAAAGTGTGTTATCATTTGTAAGTGTGCTTAAATTATGATGTTATGTATGGTGTAAAAATTTTATAGGTGTGGTTAAAAAGAAATTCTGTTCTCGAGTTTAATTTAAAAAATGTACAAAAAATTTACATTTTATATGAAAAAATGAAAAAATTAATAGAATGTGCTATTAAAGTCGTCAGTGGACTTTTTCATAGCCTCGAAAATAAATTTTTTTTTGTTTTAAAATTGTTAACTTAAAAAAATGTATAATTAATGGAAGAAATTATTTATATGTAGTTCCAAATGGCAATTTGCCTAAGAATAGAGGAAAAAATTATCAGGAAATCCTTATTAGATTAATGGAAGAAATTATTTATGGTTCCAAATGGAAATTTGCATAAGAATAGAGGAAAAAAAATGATCAGGAAATCCTTATTTTGATAAGGTACTGGTTTCAAAGAGTACGAATTTTTTGACATTGTGATGTGAACAGATTGTGATTAGTTATTCTTAAATAAGAATAAGCTCAGGAAAACGTAATGGCCACCTGATATCTATGTATATAAGGTTTTCCTTAAATAATGTAAACTCAGAGTATTTATTCGAAGTTTTTGTTTTCATATATAAAATTACTATACGTTTTAGATCTTGGTATAATTTTTTGTTCAGCTCTCAAGAAACATATTTCTCATATAAAGAAATGTGAAATGTAATCAAAAATTTTTTTCTTTAATTAAAATAACTTAAAAGTTGATCGATTTTGCAGGAAAAGTTTTTATCTATACTACTCTTTTTATTGAAAATCGAGCATAAGAACACTGTAAATAAAAATAAATAGATGCGCTACACTCAAAAATATTTGTGTGTAAATATTAATAATAATTGCGTCCACTCTACGAATTTTATTCATAGTTTTCAGCTACGAATAGGATTCGTAGAATCTAATATTTTATTCGTATTCATACAAACACAATTGTGTATCGTACGAATACATTTGTAACATTTATGAATGATCATAATACCTTATAACGAAAAAAAAATTCTGTCTAAGCTGGGTTTGATTCTCGGTTTCTTAGCTTACGGGCCAAGCACGCTACCAGAAGGCTACAGCCACTTTACAATCATACAGTCCCTTATATTCTGTAGTGGTTCGACAAACCAGTCTGAAAAATTTCGGTTTTAAGCTCAACTAATAATTCGTACATTCTACGAATAATTTGTACGGCCAACCTACGAATGAATTTTATTCTACTAATATTAGTTTTCATTCGTAAAAAGTACAAAAGCAATAGTAAATACTACGAATGTAATGAAATAAATTACGAAGTTATTCGTATGAAAAATTTACGATTATTATTATTGTTGATATGTACACAATCTTTTGTACAATGCGATAATTCGAATTGTTTTATTTTTGTTTAAGAATATCATTAGTATATAAAAGGAATAATTTCGTAGATCTTCCATCAGGTATTAAGTACAAATACTTTGTTTATTGTACGAATATTCGTAAAATGTACGAATATTTTTATTACGAATATGATTCGTAGAAAGTTTACTAATAAATGTTTTGAGTGTAGTCATTGTTTCTTTAAGTAAATTTTTTAAAAGCATCTTGCAGATTTATTTTTTTCTTTAATGTAATAAGCCCTTAGAAAATCCATGAGACTACGCTCGTAGTATCGAAAATTTATTTTTCCTAATAAGTCAGCTAGTTTCAGCTGTATCCATTATGTAGTCGAATTTTTGTTGTCGATCGAATAAAAAAAAACTTTAATTTAATCGTAAAGAATAAACACAATCGTGTGGGGTGACTTTAAGGCTGTTTTGGCGCTTTTCTGTTGCAATCCAGAGCATTTTCTACGTCGATGCTTAATTAAGTATGAAAAATGGAATAGTTAGTGAAAATGGCTTGGAGAAGGTTATCGCCCAAAGATATGCCTATTTTGAGGAGCTTCCGAAATCCTACTTTTTAAATGGCTTAAGTAATTAAAAAAAAAACACTTAGAAAAATGTATAGAGCTGAAAAAAAATGATATTGGAAAACACAAAAAACTTACCCAAATAAAATATTTTTACTACTTTTTTCTAAAGCCTTATTGAACTATCTTCGTAGCAATAGTTTGATTAATGTAATAAAGAGGTATAAAATACATTTAGTGTAGACATACCTACACGTTAAGAAATCTTGTACTAAAATTTAAACTTTTCTGTACTACTATAAGTACACACCAGCTTCGGTTTCAAATCTAGTATTAGCAAAATACTTCAATATTGTTTTAATACAGCTTTATTACGAAAGCTTAAAACTATTACAAAAAAAAAAAAAAAACAAATACCGTGAGATTCGAACCCACGACATGCAGTTTGCAAGTTTTGCGCTATGCATAATATAAACAATAAACAAACATATGAACTAAATTGAGTTTCAGCAAGCTAACTATTTACTGGCTCAAATCAAAATTCATTATCCAAATGTACTAGAATTTAGTCTAAATTGTATTAAAAACAAAACGTAATACAGAAGTGTTACCAAATTTAAACCAAAAAGCTAAAAAGAACACTGTAATATTTCTTTTGTACTTAAATTTGAGCCAACTGGCACTACTAAGGACCAGAATTGGTCTATGTGAGACCTCATTAGAAGGGACCTGGCTTAACCTAAGCTAAATTTAAACAAAAAAGCTAAAAGGGAATCGATAAGATTTCTTTGGTTTAATACAGGGTAATACATGATTTAGTACAGTAGAGTTTTAAATATGAGTTAGTATTTAAAAGTTAAAATTTTACAAGCTTTAAAGAATAATTTTACAAGGCAATGTTTAAAAAATGCAGTAAAGTTATTCAAATCCTATGTTTGAGATGAAATCCGGTTTAAAAAAATTTAGAATACAGAAGATATATCCTTACCACATAGATAGATTCATATTCTTTATATACAAATAATTCCATATACCTTACTAATCTTTGAGAAAAGGTTAAGCTGAAATTTAAATACCTGATGTAGGACATAAAAAAGATACAATGACGCACCGATAATTATGATATATTAGTCTATTGACTTAATATTATTCAAAATAGATAAAGCTCAATATATAACAACGGTGGGCAAATGTGGCTCATGGAGTCGCATGCGGCTCTTTGTAAAATACGGCTCTTTTTTATTTTGATATTTTAAAACATGTAAAAAAAAATTGAATATTTTTATTTCTGTCAAACTCCATAGAATTTCATGTTAAGTAAAGTACGGCTCTTTTTTTTTTTGATATTTTAAAACACATAAAAAAAATTGAATATTTTTTATTTCTGTCAAATTCCATGGAATTCCATGTTGTTATATCGTTGTTGTTAGACCAACGATTTGAAGAAAAATTTGATAATGTGTACACTATTTTTCTTTCCTATACGTTCTCTTTAATTATGTTGTACTTTTTTTTCATGATTCCACAAAAAAAAAATGAAGATAATCACTACGTATAGATTCCATTTTTTATAGTTATTATTGAAAGCTGTTACTTCTTGAAAAAGCATCTCATCGAAATTTTTAAAGGAGCATTTTAAAGCTTAAAGTTTCTAGTTTAAAGCCGATAAAATTTTCGAAATTTCTGATTTTTTGATGCAAAATTTTAAGAAAAATAAAATATAAATTGTTTTCTTCAATCATCAATAATTGATTTTTAACAAGATCGCGTTTTGCTAATTCAAAGTTTGACGATTCAGACCAAAAAAAAAAACGGCTAACCCGATCCGGACTAAAACTAGTCAGGGTACGAAAAGAGCTAAAAAACTACAAACAATAAGACTTTTAGGCAATACCCGAAAAAGTGCTTTTTTACACTTTTTCCAAACTGAAATCAATAGGCGTATTCAAGGGTTGTTGCAAATTGCAAGAGTGTAAAAATGAAAGATATTTTGCAGTTACGCAATAAAAGTATATTTTTCAAACTGGAAGAATTCAGCTTATTGCGTTTTTTTGAGCAAATGCAATTCAAATCTGAAAATATTTGTTCGCAAAGATACGTTGAGCGAAATAAAGATAAACACTTCAATGAAATCTTCTATATTTCAGGATATATTGTGCCATCCAGATTTTTCCAGAATTCTATATTGATAAAATTATCCAGGAAATGTAATTCACTTCGAAGTATAATAAGTTCTGTTTGGATTGGAAATTCGTACTTTAATATATCGCATTTAAAAGGGTTTTGAAAAATATCCAGTAAATGCTGAATATTTTCAAAATCCTTAAATCTGTCATTAAAGTTATTAAAAAGCGTTTCTAATATTTCCAAAAGTTCAAACTTTTTCAAGATTTTCTCCTTGTCGTAAATAACAGAAGTTTTCGGAAAGTCCGAAAAGTCTTCAGAATCAATTTGAGCTGCAAGTAAAAATAGCTGAGTTTTAAAATCTGAAAGAGTTTTAAACATATCAGAAATATAATTGTCTTTTCCCTGCAGCTTCAAATTCAACTCATTCAAAATGTTACAAATGTCTGTTAAAAACCCCATGTCTAAAATAAATTGATAATCTTTTAAATATTATTTTTCGGTTATTTCGATATTTTCAGCTTCTAAAAATTCAAATACTTCATTTATAAGCTCAAACAATCTATTAATGCTGTTATCTCGGCTTAACCAGCGTAACTCAGTAAACATTAATAGATCGTGGTGAGAAGCATTTGAATTTTTTAGAAATGTCACAAATTTTCTATGAGTCAGTGAGTTATGGCCGCCCCTTATCCTATTAATTATCCGCTCAGTAGCCTTCATGACCGGATGCTCAGATATAAATTTAGAAGCAAGAGCAGCCTGGTGTATTATACAATGCAAGGTATGAACCTCAATTTCATTTTTTTTTTTCATCTGGCCTACAAATCCATCACGTTTGCCTGTCATAGTGTTCGCACCATACGTACAAACTCCGGCTAATTTGTTAGAATCAACAACGGAAAGAAGTTTTTCGTTGACGACATCGAACAATAATTTGCCGGTTACATTGCCAGAAAATGTTTCAACAGAATATATTGACTCGAAAACATTGTAATCTGAATCAACGCATCGAATGCAGATTACAAGTTGACAAAGGTTATTAATATCGGTGCTCTCATCAATACAGAATTAAAAAAAAAATTCGCAATTTTTTAATTTTTCCCTTAATGCCGATTCCACAAAAGCACCCAAATAAAGAGAACGCAGGGTTATACTATTGCGGGACAAAGCTAATTTTCCAATAAAATTAGTTTTATAATGAAGTTTTGCAAAAACTCTACTCAATATATTTTTGACAAATGGCCCATCTGAAAATGGCCTTCCTTTTTTTACAATATCTAAACTTATTAAGTTACATAAATTTTTACCCATTTTTAAATTCTCCTCCACCATATCTTCATCATTTTCTTTAGATTGATTTACCCATTCCTTCAACTTTTCAATAAAAATTTTCTTATAAATTTTAAATTGTTTTTCTTTTTCTTCCCTCTGCAAATAATTCATGTCTTTGTGAATATCTCCAAAATGTTTTTTCAAATTATATTTCTTAGTTTTTTTAAATGTCTTATGACAAATAAGACATTGCATGTCATCAAAAGCATTTTGTAACGTAAAATACTTTTCGGCTGACATCATTAATATATCGTAATAATTTAAATTTATGTGTTCACTGACAGCAGTCTCGATGACGATTAAAATGTCAAATAAGACACAGAAGTTCTGCAAGTGCAGTTTGTCTCTCCCACTCAACATGCTGATTTCCTATTGGTTGATTGACGATCAAACAAAAGAGAGTAAGTATACGTGTGAGTTTAATTTGCTGATATCAGCCACTACTGGGCATCTTTGGTTTAGCATCACTGCTTGTAGGTTCTCGCAATTGGTTTGAGCAGTGCGAAATTCAAGAAGAGTTGCAAAATTGCTCCCAATGTGTTTGTTGTTGAAATGATGTGAAACTTCGCAATCATGAATTTTTGTACCGTCGCAACTGCGTTTCGCATCAACCCGTGAATACCCCTAATGATTTATAAATGAAAAATCAAAAACGAATGAATAGATTTTGTAGGAAATTAACATTGGTCTTAAGAACCGTACTTTAATTTTCTGTGCGATCATTAGTTGCTGAGATATTGATTTTCAAAGGCAAAGCTATCACTAAAAAATTAACTTGGAAAAATTAAAATAAGCCAAATTCAAGCTAACGAACTTTGTTCCGTGCTTTTTCTTGTGATTGTGCCATAATCGTAGCTGATGAAATTTTTTGGCCAAAAGGCTATTAAACTAGAAACTTCAAACTTTAAAATAATTGTTCTTTAAATCCCGGCACGATAATTTTTTAATAAGTTTCAGCTTTTCAAAAATAACTTAAAAAAATTACAACTTTTCCAGCTCCCTTAATTTTAGGAGTTTATAAAAATTTGTTAAGGTATTTTTCTTTATTTGAAGTACTGTGTGGCTCTTTGGATGGTATTGAAAATCTTAATATGGCTCTTTTTTGCCTCACTCATGCCCACCCCTGATATATAATACAGTAACAAATTTTTAAGAAACAGCAAAATGAGCAGCAAAATAATATGAGAGACATCTTAATATATAAAAGGCAACCTCGCTCCTCCGTGCCCAATATCTCTCAAACTGTTCAGCCTGAAAGTAGGCACATCTTAATACATAAAAGGCAATCATGCTGCTCCGCACACAGTATTTCTCAAACTATAGTTATTTTTTGACAGCAAAGTACTTTTACAAGACATACTGTTTTCAAAAATGCTCAGCCTGAAAGTATGCTCAGAAAATATATAAATATATATAAAATATATATGAGGTTTTTACAGTTATACGTTTTTGATCTAACTACCTTTTCAACACTGCTTCAATACGAAAAGTGGTACATTTGTATTTTTCAAAAATTAATTGAATAAAAAAATTTAATTACGCTATAAAAAGAGAAAAACGTGCTGTCGGAAAATGGCTCCAAAAAGGAAGTGTGTGGAGAACCTGCCGTAGGACAGGCTTTTATACTAGTAGACAATTAGCAGCGCAATCGATGCATGTAAATTTGTTTAGCATTCGTGAAATAGAAGTGTAGATATTAAGGAGCAAAACGGAGCTACGAGCAAGCGTTTCTGTTCCCTGGTTTGTACTAATTCCTTAATGCAGCATCAAGTGTTGCTGCGGGTTTCTTCTATTCTTCAAAAAGTTAATGTTGTCCATGCTGTCGCTTATTCGTAATAAGATTATAGCTTGTAGATATACAGCAACACTCAATTTAACAAATATTGTGAAGTCTTAAGCAAAAAAATATTTTATTCTTGTGCGTTGCCAAATTTACCTTCATATTTTTTTTTTACTCAAGAAATATAAAGGTACTAAAACCTTTGTTCAGTAATTACTTGAGAGCTGCAAAGAGGCCTGTAAGAACAGTAAATTTTTAAACTTGTTACTCAAAAGTGTTTATTTAAGATAAGATAATCTTATGAAAAAAAGCATTCTAATATTTTGGTTTATTAAGAAAACAGCAATAATAATAACAAATTTCAGGAGAATATCCCAATTCCAATTTATGAAATTTCATAAATGAAATTAAATATTTTCCAAATAACTCGTGACAGTTTTCTAATGATATAAAATGATTTATCTAAAATTAATATTGCCATTCTGAACAAAAAACTCTGAAGCTATGTTGAAAATTTGTTAATTTATTATTGAGAAAAGTAATTAATATATAAACTATAACTAATTGAGCGATTGTTTTCGATACATTTGGCATTATTAAATCTGCTTTATGCTGTATTCTGTATCAGTCTCTTACAAATTCCGCCAGACTAAATAGTAAAAGTTTTCATAATTTTTAGCAATTATAAAGTAAATGTGTTTTAAAACGGAATAAAAAAATCACTACGTGCTTTTGCAAAAAAATATGTATTATTTTATATAATAAAAATATTATATACGTAACAATTATGTCGTCGAATACGTTCGTCCAAAATGACGAAGTCTACAACAGCAACAACTCATTTTCATATGCATTTTAATACAATATCAACTTTATAAATTATCAATTTTCGCATATAAATGTCTCAACTAATTAAATTAAATAATTAAATTTAATTATGTCAGAACGTATTGTTGTGCATATTATTCAGAGAAATAATGTAGCTGTTGTGAGCGCACAATGTTGCTGCAGCTGCATAGCAATATACATATAACGAATAAGAGACAATACTTAAAAATGAAAATATTTTGCTGTCCTTCTTTGTGCGAATTGTGTACACCGTGCGACAATTTTTTTGTTTCTGCCTTGTTGATGTCTGTCCACTACCGATCCATCTGTCTGCTTGTAAGCGTTGAATGTTGAGCGCTGACAAGCGACATTGTTTTCTTTTTTTTCACGTACTAATGTATATATCTAGGGATTTTATTTTCGTTTTTTTATCTTTAATTATAGCAAATGCGAGGCATAGATATGAGCTACAAAATACAAGCTACAGGATATAGTAAGTCTGTTCATGTGTGTGTGTGAACATTTTTCATGTGTTTAATTTACAAAAAGTTTATCTAAGCAAATGCACAAGTTTTAGATAATTAACGAGGCGCTGTTACTAGTTGTTGTTTCTTAATTTTTTTTTGTTTTTTTTTTTTTTTTGATAATTTTCTAGAAGTCGATTTTAATGCTAAACACAGAAAAACTTTTTGAAATTAAATTTTACGAGTTTTTTACAATAAAACCTTGTTTTTTCTCAAAAGCCATCAACAATAACATCATCAAATAAACAAACAAACTGACAAAATCTCAAAGAAACAAACAAAACTTTAAAATTATCGCATCATAAACATTTAAGTAATAGCATGTTTAACCCTTTAGTTTGATTTGATTACAGCAGCAACAAAGCAAAAAAATAATAAATACATAAATAGAATAAATTTTGTTTTGATTTTATCAGTCACAACAACAACAACAATAACAACAACATTGCGAAAAGACAGACTAAATAATTGACAAAACAAGCAAAACTTCGCTTAGCAGCGGCCTGCCTGCAGGCACGAAACACGCAACACTTTTGCAACAAACACAACAACAACCGTTTTTTGTACCGCCCTAACCCATGCCGGCATATTAATTTTATAGCCCATTTTATGCTGATTCAATCAACAAGCGTCTGCCGGTACACGCTGCTCTTCATGCACCACCCCAAATCGGTTGCGGGCCACCCTATAACAAGGACTCGCAATAACTTGTGTTGTAAACATGTCACCATATTACCGCAGTATGGTAAAAATATGTCTATCAACATAATATTTTATAGTAATTTTTAGCAAGCAAAACATTTTGTGAAGTATTTGCAAGTAACAGTTTTCTTTTGAGGCAATAAAATTTTGGAAAAACGTTTGCCCTATTGTAGGGTGCTAAGAAGGACAACAACTTTTGTTGTTTCAGAGATTTGTTTTATTAAAAATTAATTTCTAACTCTTCCAGCAAAGTGCGGTGTAAGAACCATGTAAACTACAAAATTTTGTTTTGATCTGATTGTATCTTCCTCCTCCGGTTTGCTCTTAAACTTAGGTCATTTTTAAAAAATTAATTGTATGAAAAATCTTAAGAAGTGATTCGGTTAGTACAAACATGAAACGGAGCTACACAAAATTACGTCCTGTTCTGATCAAAGCTTTCTGTTCTAAAATATCCTTAAAAATGACATTAATAAAAATAAAATATTGCAAAGATTTTTATATGAAGTTATAGGTACTAACCCAAATATTGATTATATGAAATCTTCTTATTCCAATGATTCCAAAATGAAAGATTTTCTTAAAATCATAAAAATCATTTGAAATTAGGGCCAAATCAGCTGATAATAGGATAAACTACACACATACAAAATTTCATTACGATCTGACCCAAATGCCTACTTCAGAGTGCCCTTGAAAATAACATATTTCTAAAAATTATTTATACCGTAATAAACATGAAGTAAGGGATCAATAACACTGTGCATGAATCGGTCACTTTTTTTGCAAGCTAAAACATATCATTTCAGCATAATTCGATGACGCTAAATTCAATGGCGTTTACCGATTTTTAATCCTTCGGTCAGTTTTTGAGAAATTGAAGGTTCAAGGTCAAGTACATGTTGATACAGTTTTTGTTAGGATAACTTTTTCTCATTAACCTTATCGACTTCATGTCAATAAGTGAAGCATTTAGAATTACATGGAGAATAATTTCTTAGAAACGTTTAACCCTCGAAACCCAATCCTTATGGTCCAAATCATCGATTCCCAGCGCCTTACTCTTTCCACTCTTTTAATATTTTCTTAATTGTTGTAATTCGCCGAATTCAGTTTGCAATTTGAGCCTCGCTTCATAATGTTATGTTTTTTTTTTCGAACCATCCATAGCTGTTATTCGTTTGCATGTTGTTGTTTTTGTTCTTTGGCACCATCGATAGCCGCTGTTTTGCATGGTTTTTGGCATTCGCATTGTAGACGTCATTTTTCGTTGTGCGAATCAGAGATTTGCATGAGACCATTCGTCAGTTTTTGCCACTAGAGTAGCAATCGTCGTCAGCCGTAATCGCACACAAGAAAAAAATGCCGCTCGAGTTCGTAAACAACGATTGCTGCAAATCACACTTTGTCACGATTGCGAATTGATGCAAAGGCAGCCTCCAGACCACGAAATCATTCGGATGCTTCGCTTAAAGCTCGAGTGTCAGCTGCTTCATGAATTTTTGTTGTTTACATACTTCTCTGACCTTCTCTAGCAGCGCGTTCTTCTTTGTGCTGTTTGTTTCCTTTATCTTTATTGTTTTCTTTTCTCAACTGTGGAGCAATCAGTATTGCCAGTAGCAAGTTTTATGACAGTAAATTTTTAAATTAACCTAAGCTAAAATTTGGACCAAGAGTGCATGGAAGTTAATCTTGAAAACGACCTAAATTAGTAAACAAACTATTATTGAAAGTCGGTAAAATAACAACAATGTTTTACTTTCAATGAACATTCCTTATCCCTTCAAGACAAGCGTAACCAAAACCCCAACACAATTAAAAAATTTTTGATGAAAACCAACATAAACTTGTCATTAATTTGTTTTATTTTATGAATGTGAGAAAGTGCAGGTTTAGCAAATGTCACGAGCTGAGCTAAGTTGTGTAAGTTAGAAAGAGATCATTCTAAAAACTATTGTAAAGAAGTGACGTGTGCTGCAAAGTTTTATTAAACAATTTTATAGAAAAAGCCCAGAAAAATGAGTATTCAACCCAAATGTATGGAGTTTTTTAAAACGAGCAGGTATTTATTAATAAAACAAATTTTGTACAACTGTTAACTTGTCAAAGAATGGCTAAAATTTTAGGTTATGTTGTACAGTCGAACTGATAAAAACACTTCAGTCTTTAATTTTGTGCCAGAATATGTTAAGAAAAGTCCAAGAAAGGCGTAGAATATGATTTGATCAAAATTATAGGTGCCTGTGATATTTATCAAAAGCGGCGAATATGGACAATTTAAAATTATGTTACATTTATATTAAAATCGGTTATGTTTAATAGTAGATACAGTAAAACTGAAAATAAAAATTAGTTTAAGTAATAGTAAAAAGAGTTTGCTTAACCCTTGAGTATTAACCTTTGAAAACACCCGTAAATGAAACTCACAATTATAAGTGTATAAATCTTTAAAATTTTTAAATTAGAAATGAGTTAAACCTTTTTATTAGTTACAAATAGTTTTTTAATTAATTTCATTCACTAATTCTATGCTTAGAATAATTTTGAATGTAGTGCTACTAGGTGTAATCCACCCTACTTGTGAAATCACACGTATACGTTAGTTTAGTCAGATTTTTCACATCAGCATCCTAAAACTAATAGAAACTTTATTCTGAAAACTTACTTAAGTTTCTTACAGCAATACGTGTTTAGTAATGTTTTATTTTTAAGGCTTTTTTCTTTACTTTTTTTATGTAATTGTTTGCGTTTTTTATGTCACTTATGTCAGTTTTTAGGTCATTAAACTACGAGCCCTGGTTATTAATATATTTATTATATTTTTCCTATTATATGCAACTGTTTTATTGTTTCTGTAATAAAAATATTTTTTAATACATAATAAGAAATAATAAAATAACATTTTAGATACAATATAAATATCTTTTAAAAAAAATTATATTAAATATTTTATAAGAATATTTAACAATATTTTCGTTACATTTGCCACATAACTCATTATATTTTATTGTATATTTTTTCTTTGTGCGATGCACATTAAAGGCTGATGGTTAAGTTGTTTGTGTCAGTTCCTCAAAAAAATCCATAGATAATTAACATAAGATAATTTTATCGATATACTAATAAAATATTAAAATTAAATTGAACTAGCAATTTACTATTTTTGAAGTGAAAACTTCTTTAGGCGCGTTGAGCGATTTTGGTAGAGGGTAAATCTTTGGTTTGCGTCACTGTATTGTTTCGAGTAATTCTCGTCATCAATACAGACAGCAAAGATAACAAGATAACCATCAATAAGTTCCTCTGCTAACGCATCGTTCTTTCCCCTCCCTTTGCTCCGCTTCGAAACATTAGCTGCATTCCCGTGGCACTAGAACAGATCAAATCTCAGTAAAACAACGTTAGTTCAACTTTATATCAATTTGTCATCACAGTCTTGAAACAGCTATTTTAAGGACAATAACAAAAGAAAACAACAATACCAAAATGCCCATTGAGAGGTGAAACGTCAAAATAGGAAAATGAATAGTTATTTAGATTTGCCAACTATGTTCGTTTAGATAAAACATGCTTGAAACTTGGCAGCATTTTAAGATCAGAAAAAGAGCTAGAATAAAATAGAGCCGCGCTCTAGATCAACGAATACGGGAATGCAGCTATTGAATGTTACGGTTTTTTCAATGTATATGAAGAGTTAGCTGTAGGCTAAAATAAATGAAATTTTACAATTTTGATATTTGCTTTTCTTTTAACTGGCTGTGAAGTTTTTTTTTAATGCCTCCACTTGAGATCGTGCTACCAGGCAAACAAAAAACCTAGGCCCCTTCACATTGGTCAAGAATTGAATTCAATTTTCACAGTTTGTAAGCAATTCGCCGCAAATCGGAAGCGACGAAAGGGAGAAAAAGTTGACGGTACCGGTGTCTCTGTACCGTAAATTTTTTGTGTTCCTTTTGTTCTTTTTACATTTCATCAGATTGCTTCATTTTCTTTTTTGTGTATCGGCGTGCGTTTGTTGTACTGAAACTTCAATGTAAGTTATTTTGTTGAATTATTTTCGATATTTATTTATAACAAGCATATTTCCATCGCTTATAATTAATATAATTAACACTAACAAATGTAAAAGCTTTCGTCAAGTCCAAAAGAGAACGTAAAAAAAATTGAATTCAATTCTTGACCAATGTGAAAGGGGACATAGCAAGCAAAGATCTGTTTATTTTCCGCCGCCAATTTGGTTCATCCCCTCTAACGTTGCGCAACCGATGTGATACTGCTCTTCTCTATTCATCGTTAGTATATTTGCTTGGTAATTGTTGTTGTAAATGTATTTTAGTTCAACTACAGATCTACATATACATTGACACAAAAACAGTAAATATCCTTCATGATTTCTTTGTGAAAGAACGATTTGTCAGCAGATAAACTTATTGATGGTTGCTTGCTGCCATAGTAGAATTAGACAAGGTAGTGTTAGGGCTGAATGTGTTCTCTTTCTAAGTGACCATAACTGTCAAATTCATCCATTTTGATATATTTGCCAAGTCTTGCTTTCATGTTGCATTCTCATTGGTTGCAGATTTTGTATGAAATACCAACTTCGTTTTGAAAGTTTCGGGCTCTCCAATATTCAAGAGCGTGTATTTGAGTTTCATGACCAACATAAAAACATTTGTAGTTTTATAAATGCCGCCAGCATATTCTCTGACTGGGACCATGGTATAATAAGTAATAGGTAGGAGCGACATTTCGTGTTTCGACCATCGAATGTCAAGCAAAAGAAAACAAAATAGAGAACGTGTGTCACACACATTGGCCGCATTCAGAGGAGTCACCTGCTGTGAATGGATCATTTAGTTGCAAAGGTTTCTCACTCAAATTTAAAAAAAAACAGTTGCCAACTATTGACTAATCTTAAAGCTGCCAATGTGTGTGACACACTTACTTCATATTGTTTTCTTTTGATTGAAATTGTAGCTCGTGAGAAAATAAGTAGTTGTCAAGGCTACTTACAAATTACTGACAAATTACAAGTTGTCAATAATTTTATCGTGAGTGGGCCTGCATCGTTCAAAATTTTTTGTTTCTTATTTCAGCTACCATAAGCCTATAGCATCTTTTTTTTTAAAAATATAATGCAATGATTAATGACGCAAACAGTGAAAATAATGTAAATGAAATTCAATGAAATGTATGTAAATACAAACTTTATGTATGTGTAAATTATTATGTATTTTAAGTGCATATTAATTATTCAACAAGTTTAATTTATATTTTTGTTTATGTTTTACTTTGTTTCTTATATTAAAACCCATAATTGAAGTGATAAACGATAAACGATGATAATGAAGTGATAAACGATGAAAATAATGTGCATTAATGATGAACCAGATGTACGGATGAACCGAATCGGGGGCAGAAAGTACACTTCACTTTGCTTGCTATGTTTTCTGTTTTTCTTGTAGCAAGATCTCAAATGCAAGCATTAAAAGAGACTTCAAGACCCATCAAACAAAATATCATATATAAAAAAGTAAATTTATTTTATTTTAGCTACAGCTCTACATATGCATTGAAAGAAAAAAAATTAAATATCCTTTTTGAGGATTATTTTTCATTCAATAGTGCTCCCTGTATTTTATTTTTATGTCAACAATATTCAATTTAAATGTAATAATATAGTTTGGTGTAATAATAAAATAAAAATTCTATCTGAATAAAAAATATTTTGAAAGAAATAATCAAAGGTTGAGGGGTGAAAATATAAAATTTTTTCCAATTAGCATGAAAATTCTTATATAGCAGTAAGGACCGCCTTACAACAAAGTCTTCCAGAGAATACTAATATTTTACATATATGTTTTCACTTCGGTCGGCAGTCCCCTCACTGCTATACTTTTTTTTTAGTCGTTTCAGCACCAACCCGCACATATGTGCTGGCCCTGTTCTAAGTGTCCTTTGGGTGATATCTTAAAACTATGTTACATTTTCCTTTTTCCATTTCATAATGAACCAGTGATAAAAAATTTAATCAATTCTAACAAGTTTTCAGAATGCCGGTATTGAAGGAGTTAACACATACGCCATGCGCTGCTAATTTTTTTCGTTGCAACCAAAGCCGACTTTAAGCCAGAACTTTTTGTAATACCCACTCTGTCTATTTGTTCATAAAAGTTGTTGGTCAGACAAATGGGAACAACTTTGCTGAAGAACGATGAAGAATTATCAAATACAAAGAAAGTAGGGTACTGGAAATTGCTCAGTGTTAGCATTAGTTTTACATAAAAACTGTCATATCTTTGAAAATTTCATAGAACCAAGAATGAAATATCTGTGTCGATTAGCAAAAACAGCTTAATTCTAATTTCAAAGTTTCGAGAAATCTTGCTTCATAATTTTCAATCGCCATATAAGTTATATGAAAGGGTCTTTTGTTTGCGTGAAATAACTTTGGCTAGAGCCATGCTAAGAGCTCCAGATTGTGTGTGTTTATAGTACTTTATGCGTAGAACACAGTTACATCAATAACCCAGTTCTGTGTTAAGTAGACTTAAGCGATTATTGCTTACCGACACAGATATTTTTCGCACATAGTAGAAGTATGTAAAGGTTCTCTGAATTTTGAAAAGCGAATATTGGTGAGGACGTTCTTAAAGAATTAATTTTTAAAAATGTCTACAGTTGTTATTCATTATGACCTTTTGATAACCTTGAACTTTGTCTCTTGTGTAATATTTGTGTTGCCTAACACCAGCAAATAGTATTGCATAGAAAAACTCAAGACTGAGCGAAACCAGCGTTAGTTTAGGGTGTTTTTAATAAAAAGTCCTTAAGGGAGGTTGTAGACAAACAATTTTATGTATAACTATTCAAGAATATGAAAAAAAAAAATTTAAATGAATCCTTTGTATAATACAGATTTTACATTCTAGCGGTGGTCAATCTTTTTTTTGACCGATTTGACAAAATATGTCCCATATATAAAATAATCTTTTAATGCAAAAACTCTTGCAATTGAATAAAATCAAAGATATATATAGCAAATGATAAAAAATATATAGTTTTTATTTAAAGAAAGAATTCAGTGCTTTGGTAACTATAACCAAATAAGCATTTGCTCAACTAATATACTATTTTTTTCAATAAACATATACTTTCGCCAAAAACAAGTAAGCCGTTTGTTAACTTTAACCAAATATTGGTAGCAAGCAATATATTTCTTCAGTCTAACTCTTAATAACTCTTAAAAAAATTACTTAAAAATACCAAATAATCACATAAAAACAAAAAGAGAAAAACATAAAATTGTATTAGTACACTACTATTTGTTGTTTTAGCCAATATTTTGCAGTAATATTGTTTATATTCACATACTTCATGCTGCATTGAATTATTATCATTTTGTATACAAAACTTGATTAATGATAACCATGAAAATTCTTCAGAATTTCACAGTTAATACATTAAAACAAAAATGACCAAAACTGTGCACAGACAGAAAGAGTGTTTAAAGAAAGAAAAAACAAAAATTAAATATAAAAAGGCAAATAAAAATTTAACGTTAATGGTTGTTAATTTTTTGGAATGCAGCGCTAAAATTTAAACAAATTTTTATGAGTTTTTCAAAAATGTAAAAAACCATGACCATTAAATGCTGCGTTTACATTCCAAATACCGCTATGAATTCTGAAAAATGCATGAATTTCTTTTATATATCAATGAAATGTGAAATTTTTCAAGCATTTTATTTAAGAATATACCACTTCAGTTTTAGTTTTTTAAATTCGAATTGCATTGAGTATCCTTTAAATCCTAAGCTTACATCTTTGTTTTGTTTGTCAGCGTTACAGCAATCCTTAGAAAACTTGAAGGACAAAGTTTTACCTAGAGTAAAGTGCCTGACGTTGCACATGCAAGCTGACAAAGTTCAGCCATATCACGTGAGTCACAGCCAGTCGTCCTCGAAATTCATAGTTCATAACTTTCAATTTATGTTCGGCATAACTTTGCCCAAGAAAGATATCCCTGTTATTCTGCGGCGCAGCAAAGCGAAGGATTCCAGCCAATTGTGTGCCGCGTTTCTTCGTTCTTTGCTTAATAATCTATTTAGTTTTCTAGTTATTGACTCATTGACTCAATTGAAACTCAATCAGACATCATTCATAATTCATGTGATTCATTTTATCGCTTAATATTCTGACTAGTCTTCGTTTGTAGTTGCTTTCAATGACTTGCTCTTCACATATCATCGAATTACTATTAAATTTTAATGGTATTTTTTTTAAATGTCTTACTGAACTGATGTTTTGATGTAATTCTTTATTGATTTTGAGTGCTAAAATTGAAATCAATGTTATTTTGCACTAAGTTGTTTTTATTGCGTTTTGCTTGATTTCTTTAATGCTTATAAAAATTGTTTGGTTGTTGTTGTCTTGCTTGTATTTGAACTTTTTGCTTGATTTGCCGTACATGTTTCTGTTCATGCTTCAAGGATTGAGCGAATGATTTATGTTTTGTACTAAATGCAGCTAGATCCTTATTATTTAATAAGCATTAGAGCAAGTGTTTGAAATAAGCGACTCCTCTGGAAGCATGATATATGTTAGTGTGCTTGGCTACAAACAGTAGGGCAGAAAAAAGCTAGTTGTATTTGGGGTCGTCCATAAACTTACCAATTTAGGGGGGGGGGAGGGGTTTTGAAATGCACTACGATAAGTAACGGTAGGGGGGGAGGTGTTTAGATATTGTAACGTTACCAAAAATTTAAAAAATCGACGAAAAACCTCTAATTAATAACACAATAATTTCAAAAATTTTTAACCTTACATGTTTATGTTTGATTGTCTAAATTGATGGTTAACTTTTGTGTCAACGATTTCTTCCACCACCTTTTCCCTCGACACAGGAACCTTTTGGTATTCCTTCACCAGCACACGTCTGAAAAATTTGGGTCTTTGCTTTTGCGACAGGTTTGACGTTAAGGCCTCAATGTTCTTGATCAAAGGAGATACCGTATGACATGTACTGTCCTTCTCAGAAATCGGTTCAAGGTCGTGTCCTACCTGCGGCTTGTATTTCGTTTTTAAAACATCTATGAATTGCCATAAGTTTGTATTATATCGTTTACAATAAATCGGAATAAAAAATACTATTTAAATAAATCAATTTTCAGAAAGCATTTACACAAAAACACAGAACTTGGTGCAGCTCGGATGCAGCCTTTAAGGGTACTCTGTCAAAGACCAGGGGAATTTCTTTGCGTTAGAAAAGAGGATTCACCTGAATGGGTCGACATAGAATCCGATGAAAAAGTCTATTTTGAAGAATCCTTAACAAAGCTACCAGCTTCTTCTATCCCAGTGATTGAATAGCTTTTACAGATGATATTAATTATTGATTTTTTTCCAATTGTTCCTTTAATGTATCAAGTCATACTAGTCACTAATACTAGTGAAAATTGTCAGAGCTAGTCAAAATATATAATCATTCGAATGAATTAATTTCATATGAAACGTTACTTTAGGGGGGGGGGGGAGGGGTTTTGAAAAGCACTACGAAAAGTAACGCAGGGGAGGGGGGGGTAAAAAAAACCAGAAAATCAGTAACGTAGTTTATGGACGACCCCTTTAATATCACAAGCACTATGGGAAATTTGTTTAAATTTAGCTACAATTTTGTTTAAATTCAGGTACTATATGGGCATTTCCATCGCAACTCACGCGACATGGGTACGACTTAAAGCTTCGTTTTCTCGAAAGTTTATGTTATTAATGTAAAAAAATGTCTTATGTACATATGTCTTACAAGACATAGTAATGGTATGATCTACCAAAATTGTCATTCCTGTAACTTATTCAAAATGGCAGTGGTAAATATGGGCGTAACTCACGCTACAAAAAAAGGAAGTGTGTTTTACAAGCATGTTTAGATTGTAAAAACTCAGCGAATTTTCCCATATAATTTGTTTTTGTGTTTAATTTTTAAATAATGTATAAGGAAAATAATAAGGGAAAACGGTGAAGTCTTATAATTTACGTATGGACTTTGCTTATTTTGCGACAAAATTTCCTTAAATTTATGTTAGGTAATTAAGTAATTAGGTAGTTAAGTAATTATGTAATTTAGCTATTAACAAACAAATTTAATATACTGTCCTTTTCTTGCCTCAACCATTTTTCTATTACCTTCAGCCAATGACTTCCATTTTTACTAAAACAAATCAATAAAATCAAAATGGTTCTCTTAAATAATATCATAAAATAAAAGTTTTTAATAAGTTTTAGTTTTTAGTCACGGTTGAGTTTTTTCTGGAAATGCCAATATTTAAAAGTTTTGCAAATCTTGAATTAGATTCCAAATGGGATCTACAAAGTGTACAAGATCATTTTAAACTTCCTTTTTTTCGTAAGCTATTTCATAGGCTTAGAAAGATTATGTTCCAAAAAAGTCACAGTTTCGATAGTATCGTAAGTATAGACGTAGAATTCCTTTCATACAGTGTAACGGTGCCCCGTACAATAGTTGCACCCCACTCACTACGCCACTGTCTCGCTACACCACTGTGCATAGAGCCAATGCATCAAGACATATGACAACCACACAAACACATCATGGTCAAAGCAGACAACAGCCAATGCATTAAGGCATATGACAACCACACAAACACATCATGGTCAAAGCAGACAACGGCCACTATATCAAAGCATACGACAACCACACAAACGCAGTACACCCAAAGCAGACAACAGCCACACGGTAGCGACAAACAAAACAGGCGAATTTAACATCCACATGATGAGTGGCGCTATAATTCACAAGAGGTTTTCAACCGAAGGTATTTAAGAGTGCGCTGTTTGGCTGACTTCAAATAAAAAGACATAATAAATAGATTTGTACATATGGAAATTGAAATATACAAACTCTTAGTTTAAACTACTTGATTATAAATAAAGCAAACTATTTTTTAAATAAAGCAAACTATTTTTAAACCTTTGAAGAAAACCCCCTTACAACAGTAATAGAGAAAAATTATGGTTTTTTTACTTATATCTCTCAAAAATATTTTAAAGCGTCTCGGAAGCGTAGTGCTTTGTACCGTCCGACAATTGTTACGATTTAACGAGTAGTTGTTTTCCGACGAGCTATCGAAAGTGTGCTCGTTACTAATACATGTAGTTTTTAAGCGTTATTAGTATTGTAGGTATTTTAAGGTTATTTGTGCGGATTACTACATCGGCTTTAGTCGGTCCTTCGTTCATCGTAGTGCTAAAGCGGATTACTACATCGGCTTCGGTCTGTCGTTCATTCGTCTAAAGTGCTCGGTTGAATTACTACATCGGCTATAGTCGGTCGATTGTCCAGGAGTGATTGTTCGGATTACTACATCGGTTTTAGTCGGTCGTTTGTTCATCGCAGTGCTAAAGCGGATTACTACATCGGCTTCGGTTGGTCGTTTATTCGTCTGAAGTGCTCGGTTGAATTACTACATCGGCTATAGCTCGGTCGATCATCCGAAGGTGTTCGTTGGATTACTACATCGGCTTTAGTCGGTCGTTTACTCATCGCAGTGCTAAAACGAATTACTAGATCGGCTTAGGCCGGTCGATTATTCGTCTGAAGTGCTCGGTTAAATTACTACATCGGCTATAGTCGGTCGTTCATCTATTCGAGCATAGATCTTGATATTTATATAATAGGGTAATTCACGCAACTGTAGATCGTAAAATGCGTAATTAGAATTTGTAATTACTAAATCATACCGCTTTAAAGCGTAGAAGCATTCAACTTGTTTTGTAATAACGTAGAGTTTGTTTATTTGCCGAAAGCATCGCAGTCGGGTACTGCCTAAGCCCAGCCGTCACCGCCTCTTACTTACTACCGCATCACGCCAAGAATTATACTTCGCATCTCACCGAACCCGAACCGAACCGAACCGACATCAGTACGGGCCGAAGCAGCACTCGTTTGCACGACACAAGCGACGACAACTCTACGAACCAGCGTATTATTATTATTATTGAATTATTGTGTATTGTAATAAAAAGACATAATAAATAGATTTGTACATATTGAAATTAAAATATACAAACTCTTATTTTAAACTACTTGATTATAAATAAAGCAAACTATTTTTAATCGAGGCATCGAAACACCTAGTCTTTTTATTTATTTGACGAAAGTTCGAGGGTCTTTCGTTTGATCCTGGAGCAGCTGAGGATACCTCAGCCTTTGAAGAAAACCCCCTTACAACGGTAATAGAGAAAAAATATGGTTTTTTATTTATATCTCTCAAAAATATCTTAAAGCGTCTCGTCTTCTAAACGAAAATTATTGAAAAACAAATTTGTTTCGTATAATAACACGGTGTTACAGTAAAAAAAAAACTCGGGTCGAGACATAGTAGAGGTTATAGGTCTGGTTGAACATATCTGGTTGAACGATTTAATTGTTTGTATATATTCCTCTTTGTATCGATTGCGGCAATTTGACCAGCTGTCCTACTAAATCTAGATTATTTAAACATAAAAATCAATAGTAACATATAATTATTCTAAATTGAGCACAAAATATTCTTAATGTAAAGATTGGCCATTGCAAACACTCGAAACGAAAGTCAAGTGAAGTCACGTTCTTGCCAAAACGCTAAAATGTCAATACAAGGAAAAAATGTTGCAAGGATTTAGAAAGAATAACTTGAATACACAGATTAAAGCAATAAAGACGAAAGCAAGAATTGTTGATGTTTATAAAACATTTAAAAAAAATAATGCAAAATACAATAAAACAAAATCGCGGAAACTGAATTTAGCATGCAGCCTCTTTCACGCCCATCCACCAACCGACTCGTAATCCACTGAAAATCACAGTAAATCCCTGGCAATTCGAGATACTGCAAAACGCACTTAAGTCGGCGCGCCATTGGAAATGACAAATGAAGACTGACATTAACAAAACAATGGGGAAAAAACAAAAAAATTATGAAGAAATGAATGACATAAAGAGACACAAAAAAAAACGAGAACAACTCCTTGTTTATGCATTGTTAAAATTCCATTCCGCGCGCCAAGCATCAACAAAAGCTACACTGACTACGAAGTGTTGCCGCTTTACGCGCACTATTTAAAATAAAGCAAAAACGAAAAGTGTAAATATCAAAAACAACTTTCCAAAATATCGTTTAAATTTGTATGAACACGTACGTGAGAGACTTGAAACAAAACCACTTAATTGTTGGCGTTACAGTTGCTGGCACTTTTATCCACTCAACTTAGCTAGAAGCATAGCGGCAGGATGCGATACTTCATATAAAAATATGGCAAGGGGTTACTTAGGCAACCCCGTTAAAATGGGAGTAAAACAAGAGTAGAATTTTCTTCAAGTTTAACTGATCATGAATGGAAAATATTTCTTTTTTGGCTAAAATAAAAGCAAACAAGGCAATTCGTTTCAATGCCTTTTTAACATTCTGAATCATACAATTTGTTTTTTTGCAATTTTTTTCGTATATAAAATATCGTATTTGAAAGAATGCAATATGGCTTAAATTCCACATTCACTTAAATTGCAAGACGATAAAATATTGATTGAGTTGCTGACTCATTTATCGGCGGGTGTTCTTTCTGCTCAATTAAGCAAAATAATTTAAAACTAAATTAATTAAATTTTTGAATTTGTGCATAAAACTAAACGCTTAAATGGCAAGCAAAAATTCCAAATGCAACTAATAATCATGAAACAAAGAAGCGGTAAGCGGCATTAAGTTTTAGTTTCCGTTTCAAAAACAACGCCAACGCTGTTATTTTAAAATGTTAAATACTTGAAATTTATTTTTGCCACTGCAAAAGTGTTTACGAAATCATTTTTGTTGAGTGAAAATGGCATCGTAAACATTGTATAGGCAAAAATATGGGTTAAAAGTACGCTAAATGTTTACTTTTCAATTTCAAATGCCAAGAAAATCCAACAAAGTGATAGAGAAATGTTCACAAATATGGTACACACCCTGTGAGTTGTATAGCAAACTTTGGCTTTCTTGTGAATGCGTACTGAACAGCCTTTGATCAATAAAATTATTCTTTCACAAAAACGAAAAATATAAAAATTCTATTCTCTTTAAGACCTAACCTGCATTATTTCAGTTACTCCCAAACTAATCTTTAAAACTTTAAGCCCAATAATTATAATCAGTCTGTTACTAGCAGAGTTCTCTCTTTTCAATACTTTTCCTCACTTGCGGCAACTCATTTCATGCTTCATTTATTCGGCTTAACATCTTCAAAGGTTTCAAAGGCATGTCCTTGTGGTGGTGATTACCTAACAATAACATCAATTAAACGAAACTAGTTGAAGTTGTTGTTGCAAAACTTTTTCCCACTCGATGACAGTGCAAGCGATGAAGGGCTCTGCGTCACCATCATCGTCATCATTTGCATTTTTTTACTTTTATCATCGATTTTTATTCGACAAACGTATTTTAATTGTGAGTGTCGATGACAGCAACAAGAGTTAAATCAAGTCAAGAAGAAGTCTTACAAAGAAAAAAAAAGAGAGTTACTAAATCGATGAAAATCTTTTATTATACTTCTAAGAGACTGATTTGCAATTCTAGTTGACTGGGATAGTAAACAATTAATACTAGTTTCTGAATAAAAAATTTTGACTTTGACTCAGCATAAACGAGTTTAACGAGCTACTTCGTAATATTTACTAAAATTTGTTTAAAGCCAATAAATATTATTAGACAATAATATCAATACACTAAGTTTATTAAACCACACTCTTTTCCCAGTGTGTCTGAAAAAGTAGTGATTCACAGGATATTGAAAATAGTACATTAAGTTTATTGGAGATGTGGCTTTAAAAATTGAAAAATATCACTTTTAATAAAAAAAATTATAATCATAGCTTTTTTCAAAAACTCACAAGACAACACCAATTAACTATGTTCAGCCTTTTTGTAATGAAAAAAAAAGTAGAACTGCCAACACAAGCAACTCCAATAAGACCAAGAATGGTCGGACATTTAAAAGAATTTTGCACTTTGCTTCCTTCTTGCACTTGCAGTATTCTCTATCCTCTATTTTTATCGAAGGAAGCAATCATGACATAAAGCTTACCGAAGAACTTTACGTTTGTGTGGGTATCCGAAATGCCCCAGTGGGCATTTAAGTGAGTGCTCCGCAAAAGAAGGCATGCTACCACTGCTATCATTGGCGTCAATACACTTTCCGTGATCACTGCATTGATGAGTACTTCTGTAAGGCCTACCTTTTGAAGGTTCTGATTCTTTTCATATTATTTTATATGAAAAAATTTACAAAAAAAATTCCGAAAAAAATTTCAAATGCACAGAACAGGTTGTAAAAAAATTGAAGATTTAAAAAAAACAACAAAAAATTTTTTTGTCCGGGTTGGGTCTCGAACCCGGGCTCCCGAAAACTAACACATTATATATTATACGTTGCCAATATTCGAAGCGCCCATCTGGCAACACTGTAACTTTCCGCAGTGATACCAAATCGACTAATGACATACCGCGTTTGAAGCGCCATTCCAAGCAAATGTTTACAATGGAACAGTACACGCCACGCGAATGCTCTAAAATTGTTGAAACTTACATTCAACAAAACAAGTCAATAGTGAAAACTCAACGTGCTTTCAAAAAAATAAATAAAGTGAAAAGTGCGCCTTCCAATAAAACAATTTATCGTTTGTATGAAAGATTTACAACTGGTAATACTCTTGGTAACACAAAGAGTCCAAATAAAAAGCGACCAAGGCGATCGGATGAGAATATTGCAGCCGTACGAGCCAGTATTGAGCAGTCACCAACAACATCCCAAAATCGCCGTTCTCAGCAGCTCGGCATTCCCCGATCCACTTTACAACGCATTTTACGTGTTGATTTGAATTTGTTTCCGTACAAAATTCAATTGGTAAACAAATTGTTGCCTACCGATAAGCCACGTCGATTGGAATGGGCCCAAAGAGTCATCGAAATGGCTGAAGAAGACGAGCAATTTTGGCATAAAATTATCATGAGCGATGAAGCTCATTTTCAGTTGAACGGAACGGTAAACAAACAAAATTGCCGTATTTATGCCACTGAAAATCCACAAGAGATTCAAGAGGTACCTCTTCACGATGCAAAAGTCACTGTTTGGTGCGGCGTTTGTGCTAAAATGCTCATTGGGCCGTTCTTTTTCGAAGATGATAATGGCCACAGAGTTACTGTCAATCAGGAGCGTTATCGCGATATGATAAACAATTTTTTCATGCCAATCGTTCGTGGAAAGCGTATCAGGCACTACTGGTTTCAACAAGACGGCGCGCCACCACACACAAGCCGCACTACAATCGATTTTTTGAAGCAATTGTTCCCTGGCCGTTTGATGTCAAAAAATGGTGATTTCGATTGGCCGCCAAGATCACCAGATTTAACACCTCCAGACTTCTTTTTGTGGGGTTATTTGAAATCAAAGGTTTACGTCAACAAGCCAAAGACCCTAGAAGAGCTGAAAACCAACATCCGTCAAGAAATAACCGCCATTCCCATCGAAATGTTGAAGAAAACCATGGAAAATGCTGCAAAACGGGCACAATATGTCGTAGAGGCCAATGGCGACCATTTACGAGATATCATATTCAAGAAATAATGTAGGCAAATCTACTTGAACCCAATTAAATGATATTCATGACGAACAGACAAAAAATTGTGGTTTCTTTGATTTATTTAAAAATAAAATGGGCGCTTCGAATATTGGCAACCCTGTATTATATGAAAATATTTATATGAAAAAACTCCAAGTCTTTTTTTATATTTTTGTATGAAGATAATTTATAAAAAATTAAAAAAAAAATGTTTAAATACACAGAACAGTTTATAAAAAAACCTAGATAAAAAATTTTTTTTTCCTAGTTGGGTCTCGAACCAGGGCTTCCGAAAGCTTACTTTCGTTTGTATTGATGCAAAATAAGTAATTGATTTTGATCATCCACGATAGATGAGTCGTCGGACCTTCGCACGGTGGGGCGAGCCCATACAAAGGGTTGGACATCGCATATCGCTTGAAATAATTGATTGTAACTTTGGAACCATTTGATGAATTTTGACCAAATTTTAAACATGTCTTCCTACAACAATTTCTCGTGAAATACTTTAACCTTTATGAGCGTAACGGGTCTAGGAGACTCAAAAAATTTACGGTAAAAAACATTTTTTTGTGTTTAGCGATATTTGGTATCTGTATTTTATTACAAAATATGTTTTTAAACAAAAATTTATTAGCTTATTACATTTAAAAGATGTTTAAAGACAGAATACATTTCACACAGAAAAATTTTGCATAGTAAAATCATTGTGATGCATAGTTGATTTCATTTTACATGATTTTATATTTCATGGTGGCAGCGACATAAAAATCATTATGATTTCATGTAAAATCATTATGATTTCATGTAGAATTATTATGAAAACCAGTAAAACCATTATTGCATCATGTAAAAAGTTAATCAACACGATTTCATGTAGAATCATTATGATTTAAAGTAGAATCATTAGGACATCATGTTGAATCATTATGAAATCTAGTAAAATTATTATTGCATCATGTAAAAAAAAAAATTTTGCGTGCTGAAGAAGTTCCGTTGTTTCTAGCACATTAGAAGTTTTATCGCGAGAAGTAGCTTCGTTAAAAATTAAAATAGTTTGTAATAGCTGAAAAAGTAAAACAAGTGGAATGAAAAGTAAATACAAGTGTAAGTAGTCGAATCCATAAACTTTGACGCAGATGAACAAGGTAATGTGATATGTGACTTATGTTACTATAACAAAATAATATCAAAATGCTGTATTACTTTTCATTAGAAACAGAAGCTTCAGTTGACTAGAAAAGTTTAAGGTACTTTTCTAAGGAAGATAAACAGGAAGCTATACCACCCATAGGATTTCGTGCACGTTATCGAGAAAACTATTTAGTTGGAGATAAATTGAGGCATGTTTTGTAATTATAAGTCGTATTTTTTTTCATTTTTCAATAAAAAAAAACTAGATAAAACCTAAACTTGAAGTTCTTTTTATTTCAAGCTGAGATTAGGATTCAGCTGCATTTCATAATGATTTCATAATGATTCAACATGACCATCATAATGACTTTACATGATTTCATAATGATTCAACATGACCAGCATAATGATTTAACATGACCATCATAATGACTTTACATGATTTCATAATGATTCAACATGAAAATTTGTTGCGATTTTTACATGAAAATCACAATGATTTTACTATAAATCTCTATGAAGCAAAATCATAGGGGAAACATGTAAAATCATTATGTTTCTAGTTGATTTTACAATGATTTTTTTCTTCGGATAACTGACTATGGGTACTATCGCTTTTTGAACTATATCCGCACTGTGCATTAATATTGACAATCATAAAGTTGAACGCATAATTTTGCTGTTTCTAAACAATAATTTTTGAATTTTGTGATATTAACTTTAAGACCAGATGCTATGATCTGAGATATATTAAAATTTTTACACATTAAGAAAAACAAAATAATTCATATATGTAAATATTAAAATTTTTTACCTGTAGTATAACATAAAATCGTTTTATTAAATTAAACTTTAAAAATATATTTCATATAAATTATTGACGGTTAAAGATATAACAACTGTGCTTATTGGCAGATCACTTTTAAGTGGATTTCATACCCTTTTTCTGTACTGTACGAGTTTATGCATTTTTTTTACTGGAATCTTGACGATATTTGCATCGTGTCTAAAATATATCTCAATAACCAGAAGTCTCAGAAAAATAAACAGAATACCAAAATATTTACATTGAAATTGTCTACACTTATTTAGT
Source organism: Dichetophora obliterata (assembly GCA_963920525.1). NCBI lineage: Eukaryota > Metazoa > Arthropoda > Insecta > Diptera > Sciomyzidae > Dichetophora > Dichetophora obliterata. Next base: position 139,126,629 of record OY986438.1, read on the forward strand.
ACAATAAATTTACGTCATTTTTCTAGTATGCAAAGCAAAATATCTATTTTTTTTCGTTTACAAAAGGTTACGGAGCCGGGCCGTAATGGGTAAAAAAAAATATATGTGTCCCAAACTTGTTTTTTATCCATTCGAAAGTTTTTATTGCTAATCAAACCGAATCAGTTCCTATAGTTACGCTGTAATAGGCAAACTTTGTGAGAAATGCTATAAAAAACCCGAGGAATACAATTTTGATAGTGAAATTCTCAGAAGGCGCTGGATGGCGCGTGCTAAGGTTTTTTTAATACATTTTTTACTATCATTATTTGTATTCTAAGGTACTTTGATCCTGGCCAACCCTGGCCATTTTTTTATTTTTCAAATTTAATAATTTTTTTTTTATTTTTAATTTTTATTCCTTATCCCACTAACGGGATAGCAAAAATCTTAAAAACAAAATATCTGGCTTAAAATCTTAAAGTATACCCTTTCATAAACTATAAAGATCTGTTCAATCAAGCAGTTTAATAAAATGTTATAGGACTTAAAAAAAAGACTATATATTTTTATATTACAAAATATCAGCTTTGAGGCTTTACAAAAACCAAAGTACGCACTTAAAAATACAAAATTTGCCGAATTCAAATAGCCGAAATATATTTCTATCGAAATGCATAAAAATATTATAATAATTTGCAAGTTGCACTTTTTTCTGGATGTCCAACCCTTTGTATGGGATCGCCCCACCGTGCGCCGCAAGAGAGGACTATGGTACAAATCAGAAATTGTTAGTCGTTTTTATTTGAAGTTGATACTTATATTGCTTTTCCTTCTAACGTGACTTCTCAAAAGAGCGCTTCTGACAGGTCTCTTTTGAGCAAGGAGAGCGGAAGGCCTGACAAATTTTCCCATTTTATACAAGCAATACTATGGTTGATAAAGTTAAAAGTTTAGGTTTTTATATTAACTGCAGACTTTCATCCTCTGATCATGTTAACAATATTGTTCAACAAGTTTACTACACGCTTCGATGCTTGCGAATGTCTGCTAAATTTACTCCGATTGAGACAAAAAAGAGGCTTGTTGTACAATTAATACTTCCAATCCTATCTTACTCAGAACTAATATAAAGCAATCTTGACTCGCACTCTTCGCATAAAATTCAGGTTGCCTTTAATGATGCAGCAAGATACGTGTTTGGCCTGAGACGCTTTGACCATGTATCTGAAGAGAGTAGAAGCATTTAAGGTTGTAGTATTATTTAGAGAAATTGTTTATTTTCGCATAAATTAATTTCCTGTAAAACTCCCGCATACCTCTATGAGAAGTTACGCTTCAGTGTTTCTACTCGAACACACAACCTTATAATACCTTAATTCAATTCCCTACATACTAAGCGACTTTTCTTCATCAACGCCATCAAACTCTGGAATTCTTTACATTCTAGTTTAAAATCTATTGTCTGCACGAATAAATTTAAGTCTTATGTTATGTTATACTTTTCAAACATCTAACTATCTATTATTTCTTTTTTCTAATTATTTATTTTGTCTTCTTACTATGTTTCATCTTTGTTTTTAAATTTATAAGACTGTCTATTTATTAAAATCATAAATAATATATCTAGTATTTTAAGTTATTTTAAGTTGTCAAATTTTAAGTAGACAGTTGATTATACATTTAAATTTGCTGCACTATTAAAATAATAATTATATATTAAGTATTTTATGTTATTCTAAGTATTCAATTCTATGTTAACTGTTGATTATGCATATAATTCTGTTGTACTGTTAAAAGATCTCCTGTATCTTATTGTACTAATTAATATCTTATAAATATGAAATATAAATACCATGGTGTTTGCAAGGAGTGTGGAAGGCCTAATAAAACCTAACCTGGCCTGTTAGAAGGCCTTGGAACACAGCAATTGCCCACTGGGGCCTTCTTCAGCTCCACATAGTTGATTATAGCTTCTGTCTGAGTTCAGCCATAATGTATGTATTGCAAATAACCAATATCAGAAGTAGAGTGAAGAGGAGTTAGAAAAAAAAAATAAAAGATAGCCTTTGCAGCGAAGGCAGTCGAGAAAGTAGCATATAATTTAGACGACCTCCAGCTGTTTTATAGCAAGTGTAAAAATATGAAACAAGTAGCTGTCATGACATGCGACAAGACAGTAGCTTTTGTGTGGTAAAACACGAGGGCTGCGAAGGAACCGGAAAAAGTTTATATATGTATATTAAGTACAGTATATAAAAGTGAAGAAAAATGAACCAGAATTCTGCCAACAAAAAAAAACTATAATGCTCGAACGCTCTCATTGAAAATATCTGAGAAATTTTTTGTTTAACAGACAAAAAAATCCTTTGCTTATTCAGTCATTTTAGTTAAAAGCAATTGCTTATAACACAGGGGAACAAAAAAGGAATTTTTTTCTGCGGCATAAGTTCTTGGAGCCAATTAAGATACATGGGATAATGAAGTTTTAATCCTATAATTCACATTGTTTGAATTGACTCTGGTTCTCGCGATAAATCGCTATTTTAAAAATTAAGGAGGTTTTATCACAGATTTTAGCATAACTCCAGAACAATTAGTCTGATTTGGTAAAATAAAAAATCCAAACATTCGCAGCAAAATTGCCTCCAAGTTACATCTACAATGTTTTTTGATTAAATAAAATTTAAACTTTTTGTTATTTCATAATTCATAGAAAATCAATACCATCAAAATAGCTCTTTTTTAATATTTACTTATAAACGCACATATGTTACGAAGAAAATAAGCCATATTTCATTAAAATCCATCGTTTTCTATGGGATTTTCTTTGGTATTTTGGTTGCGATTATTAATTTTAAATCCATTTAAAATATAATTCCACAAATTTAAAAACATTTTAGAAACTATTTCAGAATACTCTGCAGCTTTATGATTCCCAAAAAAAAAAACTACAGATAAAAAACTTATCCATGCTTCTGATTCGACCTTAGTAATGTGATTTGTGAAATCATTGTTGTTTATAAGAGTTCGGATTTGTGGCCCATCAAAGATGCCTGCTTTTAATTTTTCCGTGATTTTGCCAGGAAATGCTTGACAAATATATTTTTAGCACTCGCCAATCTTATCCAAAGCTTTTACATACTATTTCTTTAGTTCAAGTTTTATATGAAGTCGTGGCAAAATTATTTTTTTCTCGACATATTAATGGATCATGCATGATTTTATTTATGCCTACAGTCTGGATAGCCAAACTTTCCTAGTGTAGTGCTTATTTTTCGCACGGGACAGTCGTAGACAAGAAATAGACAAAGACAACATGGATATTTAGTGTAGCTACCTTGCTGACCCAATAAAAAGTTAACCATTTTCAAATCAACACACACTGACCACTGGTGTTGAACATATACAATTTTCTCTAAAATAAGTTTGATATTTTGATATTATTCTTTAAGTTTTGTTGAATGTGCTATCGGAATTGAAGCTAATATGTTACCATTATGCAGTAACACACATTTTAAACTTATTTTCGAGTTATCTATGAACACCCATTGCATTTAAAAGTCCAGGAATATTCTAACAGTATACGATTTTCTCCTCCTTTGCAAAGTATTGAAGAATATCTCGTTCTATAGTCAGGTAAGTTTTAACTGATACGCCAGGCTGACGACAACGTTTTTCTTTAAGTCTTGACGCTAGAAGCTCCGCTGATTTTTTGGATACATTTAGATCTCGAATTTTCCCTTGTGTATTTATTTAGAAGTTCTTTATCAAAATGAGATAACCTCATTAAATGTGAATTAAGGCAAAACATGCCAATGGATTTTAATGAAATATGGCCTATTGTCTTTGTAACATATGTATGTGTGTTTATAACTTTTTATCATAAAAAGAGCTATTTTGACGTTTTTGAATTTTTATGAATTATGAAATAAAAAAAAGTTTAAATTTTGCATAAAAAAGAAGAACTTTTTTAGAAGAACTTTCACAATATTTCCAAAACTATTCAGCTAATTAAAAAACAGTGTAGATGTAACTTGGAGGCAATTTAGCTGCAAATTTTTGGATTTTTTATTTTACCAAATCAGACTTATTGTTCTGGAGTAATGTTAAAATCTATAATGAAACCTCTTTAATTTTTAAAATAGCGGTTTATCGCGGGAACCGGAGTCAATTCAAATAATCTAAATAATAGGCTAAGATCTTCCCATGCCGCAGAATCAGTGTTACCCTGTGTAATTGTTCCACTTAATAAGCTTTAAACAAGAATTGTTAATTGAAACAAGAATCGAATTCTTAGTAATAATGTGAATAGCTGCCAAAACCATTCGATAATCAGCTAAAAACCTCACACAGTAGTGAAATTTTATAGATTTGTTGTTATATCCTGTGGAGAATATTGTGAATGAGCATCATTAGTTGGAATATTTTTTTTTATATTATTTTTCTATTATTCTTCATTACATTTTTAAAAAATTTTAAAAACTTTTGTTTAGAAGCTGTTCCTCGTAATTTTCGAAGCATTTTATTTTTTATAAACATCAGCCAGTGCAATGAATAAGTAGCAAAATATCAATGAAACCATCTGTTTTGGCCAGAGTGATTTCGGAAAATATTGTGCTGGTCTGGTGGCTGAAGTAAACAAAATATTATTAAATTATTAACAACGAAATTATTATCGATGAAACAAATTTGCACCGCAGCTTATTTGTAAACAAACCCAGTATTACAACAACATTAACAACTAAACCCACAACTACAAATAAACTAAGTTAATGGCTTAGACACGCTACCATCGGGTATTGCGTACGTTGCCAATCGCTGAAGTGGCGGTAAGAGTGGCCAAGCTATACGCCTGAAAAAGTCGCCAGTACTGTTCGGCTTTATTAAGCCAACTTATTGTCCATAAAATTGAATTCATGACATGGCGCTGCTGCCTGAACTGATGTGCTTTGTGGCCACAGCTATTTTCAGCGTTCATGGACGCCGTTGTTGCTACCCATGGCGTTGCGTCAGTACGATCAGGTAAATATTATGAAGGATTAGTTCTGTTCTGTGCAAAATTGCAATTTAAGTTATACTCGTACTAGTTAGTTATTTTATGTTAAATATTGCTGTAAATTTCGACTAAAGTTTTCTTTGTGCAGTTTTTATTTTATTCGAGAGATTCTTTGCCTCAATGTTTATATAAAATGCAGAAAACTTGCTCCGGACTTCTTCATTCAGACCGGAATTTAGGCCTGAAATTCTTTAAATATTTAGGCCTCCATTTCACAGTTTTCATTTCAGGGCTGAAATTAAAATGTAATTCAGGCTTTCATTAAACAAATCTTTAATCTAACCTGATTGTAAGCAAAATATCATGATACTCTTTTTCATCTCAGATTTCATAACAGAATTTAAAATATAATGCATTAAATTATAACACTGAATTTTGTTTTAACCCTTGCCAAAATCTTTACAAAAACAATTTTATACTTTGTCCAAACTTAGAAATTCAATTCACTTGTTAAAAATTTGTTTTTAACTCATATGTCTGTTCTTCAAAAGTCGAATTTTGCAACAATTAAGAAACTATTTTAAATTTAAACAGTTTAAATTCAGTGAGAAATGAATAAAAAAAAGTACAAAAAAAAATTCAGAAAATATAAAATAGAGCATACAATTACAGACAAGTTTTTGGCAATAAGATATTAGATTTGTGTGAAAAGAGTTGCAGAGAACCAAAGAAAAGTTTCAATGACCTCTTGATGAAATTTAACATCGATGAAGTGCAGCGGAAAAAATCTCTTAAAGATGATGGAACCTTCATGTATATCTTATTAGGTAATACATACAATTCATTTAACGTAAAAAAATTTAGTCTTAATTTTTTTTTACTTTTTGTCATAGAAGCTACGAGGGTAATTTGATAATTTCGTGAAAAATGAAACAAGGAATGATTTTTATGGCAAAAAAAGTTTTACTTTTCAATATAGTCTCCTTTTAGCTCGATACTCTTCGTCCAACGATCCACCAATGTTTTGATTTTTTTTTTTTTTGGATTCGCCCGGAGTTATGGAATCTTCCAAAGATACGTATACCCGAACTATACGCATGCATGATTTACATTCTAGATCCTGCCCGGATCAGCCGGGACAGACAGAATGCAACTACGTACTAAAACATACCCCCTATTGGCAATTAGGATTTTCCACTAAGCACAAAATGGAATATATATAAAACGCGTATTTAAGTATATTTGATTAAATGATAGTGATTATTAATTTAAGGTACTCTAAATAACAATCCTGAGTTCAAAAACAATCCAAAACACTAAACTCATTTTAACTGGTTTGCGGCCATTGTCCAACCCAAGGACCTACGTGGAAATGAGATAAATCTCATATCCGCCAAATCAAAATCCCAATTAGTTGGATATGCATTTGGGCCAACACAGGCATAAACTTGTGTGGAAAAGAGACCCTATCGGAAATTTTAAAGTGCTTTATTAAAAAGCAAGTAAAAAGGTCTTCACTCTGCCTATGAATAGTGCTTTTGAAAAGTGCTTTGCTCCCGCTACAAATTAAGCTTAAAAAAAGCTGTCTGCTTTCAAGATTCTTCTTTCTTTTTCGTTATATACTCTGCTGACTAATCGTACTCTCATCACTAACATCGCTTGTCGTTTTCTCATCATTATTCATCACTAGTATATGCAAAAAGTTTAATTCATCAAAAAGTGTTGCAGCAAAATAGTGAAAAAATAAGGTTAAATCGTTTATAAATTAAAAAAGATAATAAAATTAGTGGCAAGTGGTTAGGATATTCAAAACGTAAATGTAAAATATAACATCCAGCATAAATATACGCCATCGAAAATGAAGTCGCGAATGCAGGTGCGAACAAAGAAAGCGCTCTTTCCGAAGGGAGTGCAAAGCGCTTTTTTTTAATCACTTTTCATAGCGAGAACAAAGGTCTTCTTTCCAATGACATGACAATGTTAAATAAAGCTCTATTTAAAGCGAGAACATTGTGGTTTTGAAAAGTGCCTTGAAAGTGGTTTCGAAGCGCTTTGTTTCCTAAAGGGGATATACTCTGGCACACCAATCCAGGTGATAATGTGAGTTCAGTCTAATTTCAAATCAGGAAGCTTCGTGAGCACGTAAATCACAATTCGATTTAAAATTAAAATATTGAATAATTAAAAAGTAACTTTTAAAAACAATTCATATTTGATGGTGCTTACTTAATAAAACAAAATATTGAGACAAAAAGGAGAGACAGGACAGGATGAAGTTAAATTGATTTAATTATTTAAATGTCATAAAATTTTCCATTTTAAGACGTCTACCAAATTAGAAAATTAATCATGTTGAAGTTATTATTGAAATCACAGCACATACATTGTAAAGGTTCATGAAGAGCGTAATTAGAATTGCACTGACTAAACTTGGATAACAGAAAATGACTAGTTCCTCTCCTTGGGATGTTGAAATTTAGAGCTGAGATGAGATATTCCGAACTAATGCCGGCACGAAGTAATTTATACAGAAACATGACATTCACCATCATTCTTCTGCTTCTTAGGGAAGTTCGTAAAATAATCTTAAGGCGTATTTCATACGATGGTAGCATAATATTGGGATTCCAACGACTATGACGCAAAGCAAAAAGTAAAAACTGTTTTTGAACGGATTCTATGGTGTCGATGCAGACATAATATTGTGGGTTCCCAGGGGCGTAACTAGCGAGGGGAAAGGGGGTAGACTACCCTCCTTACTTTTTAAGAGTCGGCCTAATTGTTATTTCTTTACTAAAATTTTTTAAAATATTGATTTTTATAAACAATAATTATGAACGCAACAAAGCCAGTCGTATTATTTATTGCCAAGTATTCAAATATACTTACTTATTTACTTAGTTGGCGCTACAACCGTATGTCGGTTTTGGCCTCATATAAGAATTTGCGCCAGCTATTTCTGTCTTTCACTTGCTGGCGCCAGTTGGAAATTCCAAGCTTCGTCAGGTTGTCCTCTACTTGGTCTTTCCAACGAAGATGTGGCCGTCCCTTCTGCGTTGACTGCCGCTGGGTACCGAATCAAATGTTTTCTTCACTGGAGCATCGTCTTTCATGCGCTGAACATGACCTAGCCAGCGAAGCCGCTCGATTTTAATGCGCTTGACTATGTCGATGTCAGCTTACAGCTCATACAGTTCATCATTCCACCGTATTCGGTACTCGCCATTGATGCAGATTATTCCGTAGATCTTACGAAGAATCTTTCTCTCGAATGCTCCTAAAGTCTTTTCATCTGAACTGCTCAGCGTCCAGGTGTGTGATGCATAAAGTAGGACGGGTATGATGAGCGATTTATACAGCGTGATTTTCGTTCGTCGAGACAGGGCTCTGCTTCTCAATTGCCTACTGAGCCCAAAGTAACACCTGTTGGCAAGAGTTATTCTTCGTTTGATCTCAATCCTGATGTCGTTGGTTGAGTTAATGCTGGATCCCAGATAAACGAAGTCCTTTACAACCTCGAAGGAAGTATTGTCAACGATAACGTGGGTTCCAAGACGCTGGGACTGTTTGTTTGTTGAAACCAAGTATTTCGTCTTATCTGCATTCACTGCCAGACCCATTCGACTTGACTCTCTTTCTTATCTGGAAAATGCTGCACTGACTTCGCCCAGTAAATTCAAATGTACTGTTGAATAACTACTACCAAAACAATAAATTGATTGAATCCTTTAAACAAAAATTTGTTTTAAAGTTAGGTAAATAAAAAAATTAAGAAGAGTGAATTTTTAGTTCCAAAACTAAGTCTGCATTACCTTCACCCAGTGCAATCCGCTGGTTTGGGTCATCGATTTTGGATGCCTTTTTTGATCTGCGTACAAAGTCGATTTTGTCCTCATGCATCTCTTTGCCAGCTTAAGTTTCCTCAAGTTGCAGATTTTCTGCAATATTTAAGTCCGGAAAACATTCATCAAATCTACTCGGCAAATTGATACATTTTGCTGTACCAGAGATGCGCACTTTCGTATTTATGCTTATTTTACCTGTTATTCTAAAATAAATTTTACTGGGTCTTGCTTTGAAGTCCTGAGTTGACCGTCAACAATAGATGCGCCTTTTTTCATGGCCGAAGCTGGATGCATGTATTTTTCAAAACACTCTGTTCTGCTGTAATTAAATTTCTAGAATATTTTGCCATAAGATCCTGAAGTTTTAGCAACTGTGCTTCCTTACTGTTTTTGCATCTGTCTTTTAATTTTCGTAACTTGTTTAGCACAGAAGACGATGATCTTTCTGAGTCATTTGTTGATGTGTCCAATTGAGGATTAAATAGGAAAACCAAAGCTTAAATAATGATTTTAAAACCAATTGACTATTCAGTATCTATCTTTTCTTTTGATTGATTTTATTTGTCAGAAAAAAACCGTTTGATGTGTGCTGCTTAAATATGTTTCAGGGATACCAAGTAATCAAAAGGGAAAATTTCACTGCAGTTAAAATTCCATTATAAAATTCAAAAATTCTAAACTACCGTTCGTTTAATAGGATCGTACATCGTACAGAGGGGCAACCGTACGCTCCCACAATTAACGCACCAGTGGGCATCACTGACACATATTCCCTTTTTTAAAATCTTATTAATACATTTTTGTAGAACTTTTTGAGATTGAAATTTTTATCCAGGAAAACCCAACATTTGTAATAAAAAATTTAACGACGATTGAAATCGGCCAACATATTTAAAGAAATTTTCTTAGCTCAAGAACTCTGATGTAAAATCTGTAATTTCATAGACTTAACATTTTAATTTGAATACAATTATAATAAATAAATATAAAATGATTTTAAAACATTTAGTCAGAGTATTGAAAAAAGGTTCGCTATAACTTTTAAACTCGAGATGATGGCAAAAAGAATACCATTTTTAAATCTGCATTTAAAATTCATTAATTATAAAAGCATCGCTGTCTGTCATTGTTGATGTTCTAAACGAAATTTCCCAAAGCTCTAAAAAAATTGACAAGTGGACTCGAAATGCTGGATATTCGCTTTCAAACCAACTCATTTCTGTGGACTTTATTACAAGTCTTGTTTTATGAAAAATGTGCAAGTAAATATGAAACTCCTGACTGAATCTCTTGAAGCCGTTTAACTGAATATTTAAAATGCTCTGAAATTTATTTCTAGTGCCCTTAAATCATTAGAAAAAATAAATTCGGACTCTGATGGTGCGGATAACCTAATTAGTAGTGGTGTTGCATTGTTAAAATCTTTTAATGTTAAAGGTATAGTTATTGTAATATTAAATGTAAATTCGCCATCGCCGTCGTCTTGCGCCGAAACGTTTGGATGATAACAATGCCAACGCGGCTTATTTTTCGATGAACTGTTTTTATAGAAGAGAATTTAAAATTGTATTGGATAAGATAACCTCACTGATGCGAGATAAATTTAGCAGTTGCTTAGAAATAATAGAGCCTCTGTATGAACTCTTTAATCCAATTCTATCTTCTACTAACTTGACCCAAAAGCGAATTCTAGGAACAATAAAATTGCTACCAAACAATTGTTTGTGGGATTTACTTCAATTGAAAGCGGAATTTGAAGTATTCTATAATCTATGCGAAGGCGTAGGGACTCTATCGAGTACAGCTTATGTTTCAGAATGCAATAAAAAATCTCTTCCTGCAGTTAACAAAATGTCGCATTTGCTGTGCACATTCCCTGTTACCGTTCAGGAAATGAGACAATGTTCAGCAAATTAAAATTACAGTGGAATTTACTTATAACGACCTCGGTTATAACAACATTTCTGCTATAATGTCGTATTCTTGAAGCCCGCATTTTCTAATTTCTCATTCCTTAGGAACTGCGTTCGCTTTTAACGTCGGTGGATATAACGACGAGTTCGCATATAACGACGCAGTTTTCATAAAATATAATAAATATTTTCACATATAGCGACGACGAAAGCAAGTTGAGACTTGATTTGCTTACTTATGATTTTTTTTTATTTATATGGGAACAAACAATATTCACTGAACATATTTGCAATTTTTGCTTTGTTGAAAGGGAAATAACCGTATAAAATTCATTGACAACAAAACTGCATAGCTTCATTTGCGCATGTGATTTTGCTCAGTATACATTTGTTCCTTCAAATGCATGATTGATTTTTTACTGTGTTCAAAATGCCTCCACAAACTAAACGTCACGCGTTCATCATTGAAGAAAAATCTGCAATAATCTGGCGTCTTGAAAACGGCGAGGAATTTCTTGCGTCATATTCTTCAATATCCATCATATGGAGACATAAGAAAAATATAAGGATCACACCTCCTCAAAATGTAGAAAATCCAAAAATTGCGATGTATACCTCTAATCGATCATATTTTACAAGAAAAAGCCAATGATTTAGTTAAAATTTTAGGTAAAACGAATTTTTCTTGTTCACAAAGTTGGATTTACCATTTTCGATAGCGACACTGCATTGTTAACTGCAAGGTTTCAGTTGAAACAGGTGATGTATCCCAAGGTGGCTACAGAGTTTTTTCCCAAAACTTGGAGAGGAAAAGTTTTGACGGTTCGTGTTACAGTTTTGGTTGCTGCCAGCATGGATGGAAGTTTGAAAAGGAAAATATTTTTTATCAGAAAGTCAAAGAAACAAAAAAACTTATTGGCCCATTATCATAGTCAAAATAAAGTCGACTTTAAATGTAGTGCAAGCTTGTTGACAACATATTATATTAAAAAACTGTAAAAAATGCTGATACTAAATTTAGAGTCGACTTTTATTTTGAATATGATAATGGGCCATTGTATTTATTTACCCTAAGTTTTATGTTTTTATTTTTACTATTGATAATAAATTTTTTTCTTTATAATAAATGAATTAAGTTAACATGGAAAAAAAAATTATGTGTGCATATAACGACATTCGGTTGTAACGACGAAATATTTCGGTCCCTTCAGGGTCGTTATAACCGAATTCCACTGTAGTTAAAAATTATTTAAGAACCACGAAAAGTGACTCACGTCTTAGTGGTCGTCCATAAACTACGTTACTGATTTTCCGGTTTTTTTACCCCCCCTCCCCCTGCGTTACTTTTCGTAGTGCTTTTCAAAACCGCTCCCCCCCATAAAGTAACGTGACATATCAAATTAATTCATTCGAATGATTATATATTTTGACTAACTCTGACAATTTTCACTAGTATTAGTGACTAGTATGACTAGACACATTAAAGGAACAATTGGAAAAAAATCAATAATTAATATCATCTGTAAAAGCTATTCCATCTGCGATCCAAGATTCGATGCTCTCAATCACTGGGATAGAAGAAGCTGGTAGCTTTGTTGAGGATTCTTCAAAATCGAATTTTTCATCGGATTCTATGTCAACCCATTCAGGTGTATCCTCATTTCTAACGCAAAGAAATTCACCTGGTCTTTGACAGAGAACCCTTAAAGGCTGCACCCGAGCTGCACCAAGTTCTGCGTTTTTGTGTTAATGCTTTCTGAAAATTGATTTATTTAAATAGTATTTTTTATTCCGATTTATTGTAAACGATATAATACAAACTTATGGCAATTCATAGAAGTTTTAAAAACGAAATACAAGCCGCAGTTAGGAATCGACCTTGAACTTCTTTCTGAGAAGGACAGTTCATGTCATACGGTATCTCCTTTGATCAAGATCATTCAGGCCTTAACGTCAAAGCCTGTCGCAAAAGCAAATACCCAAATTTATCAGACGTGTGCTGAGATGGTGAAGGAATACCAAAAGGTTCCTGTGTCGAGGGAAAAGGTGGTGGAAGAAATCGTTGAAACAAAAGTTAACCATCAATTAAGACGATCAAACATAAACATGTAAGGTTAAAAATTTTTGAAATGATTGTGTTATTAATTAGAGGTTTTTCGTAGATTTATTTAATTTTTGGTAACGTTACAATATCTAAACACCTCCCCCCCTACCGTTACTTATCGTAGTGCATTTCAAAACCCCTCCCCCCCCTAAATTGGTAACGTAGTTTATGGACGACCCCTTAATGACTTATTAATACTTTACTTATTAATAACTTAGATAAACCTTAAAAAAAAGAAGAATTAATATTTTAATGTTATACTTAAAAATTAAGTTTGTATTTTTTATTTAAAACACTATTTTTTTAATTTATTTAAACAATTAAAAGAAAAAATGTAAAAGAAATTGATAGCCCTGTTTATTTTTTAACACGTATAAACTATGAATTTTTAAAACAAAAACGAAAATAAAGTTTTTAATGCTGATTCGATAATATTGAAATACTTTTATTTTCTTTTCTTTGATAGAGGGAAGAACGATATGAAAACTGCCATTAAGGGATATTTTTCACTTGAAAAAGATCGAAAGATTGAAAAGTGTTACTATATATGGGTTAAAAATTTCAGGATTTCTTAAAACGGTACCGAAAATGGCGCCAAAAATAGGTATGAGGTTTAGTTGGCTGATTATACGTAATTTTATAGTTTCAAGTATTATCGTTTTGATGAACTAAAAAAATTTTCAGCCACCTGTTGTAAAAGCTGAGAAATCGTTGCCACTATTTTGGATTCGAAAAATTATGTCCAAATTGCGAAAATCTGCGAAAGAGAGCAAATAAAAGGCCAAACCAAAAAAAATTCAAAACATTCTTAATTATATGTATTTTGATGTACACAAGTTCTTTTTTCATCATAAAAAAATTTTTTAGTAAAAATAATTACAAACTGTTTTTCTTAGCCATTCAAATTAAAAAGACTCCTTAAGATTTATTTATATTTATCGAACGGATGAGTAACTTTATATAATTCAACTATATGGTATTTAAAAAAAAGTCGGGACTTGAGGGCATCCAGTCGGCCGAAATACAGTGATACTCCCCAATCAAAATGGCCTCGGTACGCCCCTGATTATGTGTGAACCAAAACAAAGTTTTTGTGAACAATTTTTATAGTGCTCTCATTTTTGCTCTGATTTTTTCAAACTATATATGTATGTATTTTAGTTTAGTTTAGTTTAGTTTATTTGGAAGTCTTTGAATACAAAAATTCTTACAGACTATATAAATTTAGAGAAAAGCTAAAACTAAAAATTTATAGTAAAAATATAATCTTAAGACTAGGTTAAGTAAATACTATTAACAAAATTCTTAAACTTTTGTTACGGAACAAAGAGATCAAAGTCATTAAATTCATTCAATTCATTATACAGTAACAAAGCTCTTGTAATTGGCTCATTTAAGGCATAGAATCCAGAGATAATATCATAGATAAACATCAATTATGCAATTTTCCGCCTGGAATCAAGCGATTTAAGTCCTAAGAGCATTAGACGAGAGTTATAGGGTGGCAAAGGGTCACAAAAGTTTATTGACCTTAGGGCAAACCTCGTGAAATTTTTTTTTTATTTTTTCCAGTCTAAAAGAGGAATATCCAGACATATAATACGGGCTCCAAACAATGGATGCATACTCCAATCTAGATCTCACAAACGCATTAAATAACATTATTAGAGTAAGTGGATCAGAAAAGTCATTGCAATTTCTTCGGAAAAACGCAAGTAGAGAGTAGGCCTTAGGAATTAGGAAGTTGCATGGTCATGAACTGAAAACTTTGCATCAAAAATTACACCGAGGTCTCGATATGAAGACACAGTTTGAATTTTTGAGTCAGAAAGAGAATAAGAGTTAGATAAGATATTAAGAGAAAGTTTGGATAGAGTAAGATGAAAGCATTTAGAAAAGTTTAAAGGAAGGCCATTTGAAACACTCCAAGCCAAAAGTCTGTTAACGTCATCTTGTAAGTCATCTACATCTGAAGAAGATGATATTTTTTTAAATAATTTAACATCATCAGCATAAAGTAGAAAGTGAGAGTTAAAAATATGTTTAGAAATATCATTCATGAAAAGAATAAAAAGCAAAGGTCCAAGGATACTACCTTGAGGGACACCCGAAGAAGCAACAAATTCGTATGAATTATTATTATTTAAGCAAACAAAAGAGGTTTTTTCCGACAGATAAGACTTAATCCAGCTCAAAAAAGTTGAATGAATTCCCATATGTGATAGTTTCTCAAAGTAGTAAATTGTGTGATACTCTATCAAATGCTTTGGAGAAATCTGCTTATATTACATCTACTTGGTATCCCTGCACGAAGGAAGATACACAATACTCAGAAAAAGAGCTAGATTTGAAAGGGTAGAGCGCCCTGCTACAAAACCATGTTGTTCAGGGCAAATATAGCGTTTTGTTAAAAAGCTAAGCTTTACTTTTATTATTCTTTCAAAGAGTTTAGAAATATTGGATAGTTTTGAGATTGGCCTATAGTTTTCGGCATTATTTTTTTCACCCGATTTAAAAACAGGAGTAATGGAAGAAATTTTCCAACAATTTAAAAATGTTCCTTCAGATAGAGACTTAGTAAAAATAGCACTCAGAGAAGCGGCTAACGTATGTGAGCATTTTATAAAAATAATTGATGTAAAACCATCAATATCTTCTTTAAAAGAAGTTTTCATATCCCTAATGGATTCCATGACATCATTAATTGATACTGAAAAAGATCCAATATTAGTAAAGACATCAACAATGTTCAAGGCATTAACGGGTAAATCATCTTCAATAGTAAAGTTGGACTTAAAGAAGTCAGCAAACATGTTAAAAGTATCAGCAATATTCACCGAACACTTTCCATTATAAAACATTGAAGTAGGAATCTGCGAGCCACCTCTTTTAGACTGTACAAAATTCCAAAATGATTTAGGGTTTGATTTAATATTAGTTTCATATCGCAAGATATACTGTTTATATAAAAATTTATTCAGGAAATTAAATTCACGCATATAATGCAAATAGTTTGCTTTATATATAGGCTCTTTAGTGGTCTTAAACAATTTTAAAAACTTTTAAAAACTATTTAAATTTATAGAGACCAATTCTTTCTGGTGTATACATATATATCAATACACGTCTACGTCTTTCAGTACCGATGAATATCAGAATTAGTTAAATCGTTATAATGTCCCTGTTTTATTATTCAGTATTTAAACTAAATCCATTAGAGGCTACTTTTGGTTACTCAAGCACATTCAATTTAATAGAGTATATTTTAGATGGGCGCAACTTGCACACTTTAAGCAGCAGTATCAGTATCAGTAGCAGGATATGAAACAAGCTATATCCTGAATGCATGTAGCATCAAATGCGACGACAATCATTCAGTCAGTCATGCTGTTCATGGACTTCATCACACTTCAAAGTCTTCAACTCAAAGTGCAGTATTTATTACTGTTTTTTTCTTATTGGCTGTGATGTTGCAAGGACAACGATATTAAACTTAAAACATTGAATATCGGATAGGAGTTGAAAGCTGACTACAGATGGTTGATTACACAGGCAACCAAGCAACAGTGCATGCAATTTCATATCAACATCACTCACCAAAAGAAAGAGAAGGTACAACATGTACGCTTAGGTACTTTGTTGATTTATATTAAAGATAAAGTCGGCGCGCACGTACTTGTCGGACAGTTTGGACACACAGAGGAAGACGACTTGGACACAGAGGATGTTAAAAGCAGCCTTGGTAACCAACGCGATTATCAATAACGAGTGTCTAAAAAGAACGGAGATTGCTTGCTGCTGCAAGTGACAGCAACTTTTGCTGAGAAAATGAAAAAAAAAAAAAGAAAATGACAAATAAAAAATTAGTAACCAGATGAACAGAAATTATCAACACTGCTGAACCACAGAAAAAAACATGCAAACCTGCCGTTCGTTTGTGTTTAGCATGAATTTCTTATTTTTTAATTGCTAAGAAGAAAAAAAGTGTTGCAAGCTTTCCTTCTCTGAAGCAACCTTTCCTTTAACGGCATTTCTGGCTCTTCTTCATAATTTTTAATTATTACTTTACTCCATGACAACCAGAAACTAGTTGGATTGCTCAATTGTGCATTTATGTTGCCAAGAAGTCAGCTCTAAATTTGAATGACTGATGTAAAATCTATTTCAACAATTTTTGTTTGTGTTTTATTCGTCTTTTAAGAGTGATTGAAAAATTCAAGCTATTTGTTGCTATGACACTAGAAGGCACTCTTGTATGTCTCTCCTGCTGTTAATTTGCCTGTTTGACGGTGTTTAATTGGTCATCAGCTTTTAATTTTTGTGATTAACACTTGAGTCTATTTTAATGATATGTATTTATTTTTGGCTGCATTTTGTTGTAACGCTATGATTGCTTCTTAGTTTTTAGTTCAGGTGAGATTATTGTATTGTTTGAAATAAGATTATTGTATTGTTTTATTTATATCTTGACTGATAATAAAATATTTACACCATTTGTTAATGTTAGCGAGATATTTCACGTAAAGCGAATCTATAATCTTCTTCTTCTATATAGTATGTACATAAAAATGGATGTGCGGTTGCGGTCAAAATAATAGCAGTGCTCTTATATTCAGACATGTTTGGATAAATAATACTAGTCTAAAAATTTTGGAGCCGGTAAGCCCATTACCATTCATAAATGTACTTTTAACACTGGCTCTATATATGTACTCAGTTTCCTTCCTTATTGTAAAATTTTCAAGATACAGTGTGTTTGACGTTTTTGGTACTTGTTTAGTATTATTGATCTAGAATCTAAACTACTAACCATAAAATAAAAAATAATATTTTCTATTTTAGAAAAAATATCAACTTTTCCTTCAATAGGAGCATTCCATGAAAAAGGGGAACTCTGAACTGTTTTACAAATATGCATTTTTTATATATTATTGCACGTACATAGTGAGATTATGTTCTCTTCTAAAATAATTTACAAAAGTTGTAGTGAGTATGTCTCATTTTTTGTAAATACCGTTATTTATTGCACAACTGTTATTTATTGTCTTTACACAACTTTTTTCGAGGTCGCTGCCGCTATTGTTTATCGGATAGAAACTAGATTTCTGTTCTAAGTTATAGTGTATGGTCCGCTGTATTTAACTGCATACTCATTTTTTTGGTTAAGTGTTTTTTGATAAGAAATTAATCATAACGGAAAGGTAAGTTTCGATGTCCCATACGTGACGCTTAACTCCTTTTTCTATTAATGATTGTAAAACAAGTCGACTATACAAATTGAATTTTTCTGTTAACAGCTAACTTTTAGCGGTCTAAAAACTGGTGAAACAATTTTGTTTGAAATCGCTTTGCTTACAATATATTCTTGGTGATAATAAAGTGTCTGTACGTGACGCCGAAGAATAAGTTATCTGACATCTTCAACTTTTACTGGCGTTTAAACAAAGCCCTTTTTTTGTACTGCAAATCTCAATAACGCAAAAATAAGCGACTAGCAACCATCAACCAGTGCTAGCCGCATGCGAAAATTTCGAGAAAAGAAAAAAGAGGAAGATCCTAATTTTACCGCTTATGAGGCTAAAAGATTGCGTGAGCTTCGTAAACGAAAAGCAGAAAATCTTTCTGAAGGTGAGTTAAAAGCAATTTCTCTTAAGGAAAGGGATAAGAAGAGATTGCAAAGGGAAAAAAAGCGGGTGGAACTTAAAAATCCTACTGATTCTCCTGTAAGTACTGAATCTCCGTACAAGTCGAAACAGGCTTTATCTAAAGCTGTTCAAAAGGCTCTAAAAGCACTGCCTCAATCACCAAGAAAGAAAAAAGCGGTTGTTACAGAACTAGTGCGTAAAATGAACATTGCTCTAGCAGAAAGCCCAAACATTAGCACATCAGGTGACGATATACGTTATGACGATGTGAAAGCATTTTACTATCGTCCGGATATTGTGTATACCTGCCCAGGCGTAAATGATTTCATCGTTGTTTGGGAAAACGGCATTAAGAAGAAGTGTCAAAAGCATTATTTGACTTTGTACCTACGAGAAGCCTTTTGCATTTTTAAAGAATTTTTTCCTTTCAAAATTTTGTAGTCTAAGACCGAAAAATGTTTTGCTAATGAAAGACGCACCTTCAGACCAGTGCAAATGTTTAACTCATGAAAATTTTATGTTCAAATTGAAAGGTTTGAAACAAAATTATTGTAACGACTGGTGGACTATGATTTTATGTGATCCTTCTTTGGATTCAAAGTGCTGGAAAAATGAATGTGATACTTGTTCTGATGGCAAAAAAATATTAATTTCTATGGATTTAAGTACAATCTGTGTATGGAAAGAATGGGAAAAAAACTCAGAAAATAAACTACGTTTAGTAAACCACGAAACAAGTTCAGGTGAACTTAAAGAAAAATTGATTGATTCTATCCATATTATGATGAAGCATGTTAATTTAAAACGAGTTCAAGCAGATGAATTTCAAAAAGACCAACGCAATGAAAATGTGCGAATCCTTCAAGTTGATTTTGCGATGTCTTTTGGCTGTGAATACCAGAATGAAGTTCAAAGCGCACTCTGGTCACGAACAAGTGTTCTTTTATTTACTGCTGCAAGTTTTTACAAAGGCAATTGCCAAACATATCTTATATGCTCAGATGCAAATTCAAAAGACAAGGATACAGTTTTTGTTTTCATCAATAAGTTGTTTGACTTGATGCATAAAGAAAATTAAGACTTACCTTCAGCGGAAATTATTTGGAGTGACGGCCCTTCATCGGAATTTAAGAACCGTTATATGGTTAAACTAACATCAATGTTGAGTGAAAAGTACAAAAGGCCCTTTTATTGGAAATATTTTGCTACATCGCATGGAAAAGGTGTGATAGACGGAGGTGGCGGAAATATCAAAAGACTGGTAAGAGAGAAAATGATGAGCCAAAATGAACATGTTGTTGTCCAATCAGCCAAGGACTTTTCTGATTTAGCTTCTCAATTAGTCACAAAAACCCGTGTGATTTATGTGCCATCCTCTGAAATTTATGAAAGAATTAAAAGTGCATCGCCGTGGGACAATGCCAAAGCGATAACTGGAATTTCCAACTTCCATTTTATTAAAACTGAGGAGAAAGTTGTGGAGTGCAGAAAACATTGCCTTTTCCAAGACAAAACCGTATTTACCTATTGATTTTTACATTTATTATAGATTTAAGTTGAACTATGTCCCGTACGTGACGACTTGTCTGTACGTGACAAATATAAAAAAATGTTTTTGAATTATAAATAGGTGTTTTAATTAATATTTTTTTTCGCTAGTAGCAAGCATGATTCTTTGTTATAATTTCCTTCGAAGACACTTTTTATGCACCTGTAATATATTCGCTGAAATCTGAATAAAACTATAACGATTTCGAATGTTGGTTGACTTGATGTGTTCCGTACGTGACGTGGGTTGTTTGCATTTTTCTTCAGTATTTCATGACTTTTTTTAAATGTTTCTGCGCACTATTAAAGACTAGTATATAATCTATTAAATTAGAGAAAAAAAGTATATATCTGATAAAACAATTAAGTGCTATATGTAATATAAACCGTAAAATTAGTTGAACTTGTCTGTACGTAACAGTGGAATGCACCAATATATGTGCTGTAGCGGCGATAAAATTTTCAGATTATCCAACGAAATATTAGAAAATTTTGTATCTTTTATTTTAGCGGAGCTGTTATCATTCAAAGTAAGAATTTAATACAAAACTGTTGATTTAGTGTATTTTTACATGAAAAACAGACATTTTAAATATAGACGATTACAGCTAAGTTAAAACAAAAGATACAAAATTTGTTGATATTTCAATGGATAATCCCAACATTTTTGCTCCACTGCCGCACATGACAAATAGTGGTTGCTATATTGATTAAACAGATAATATATTTTCAAAAAAAACAAAATTTAAATCATATAAAGTCAACATAACAAAATAATATTTTTTATTTTATGGTGAGCAGTTCAGATTCTAGATCAGTAATACTAAACACGTGCCAAAAACGAAAAACACCCCATATCTGGAAAATTTTAAAATATAGTAGGAAACTGAGTCCAGATTTTGAACCAGCGTTGAAAGTACATATAGGAACGATAATTGGCTTACCTGATCCGAAATTAGTAGACAAATATTTTTTATCCAAACCTGTCTGAATATAAGAGAACTGCTATTATTTTGACCACAGCTGTATGTGTGTGGGTATGTGGCTATGTCACGTATAGACTCCAAAACCGTCAATTCCAGAGCTCTACACATTTTTATAGTGAAACTTGCTGTGTAGATGCCCCAAGAGGCGGTAACTATACATAAATGTTCACTATACATCACGCCCACTTTTACCGCCCACATATATATCTATATACATAAAAAGCAAAACGATGTGTGTCTGATGCCTATAGACTCCAAAATTACTGGGCCGATTGACCTGATACTTTGGCAGACGATTTGTTTCAGGTATGAGATAGCTGAGGAAAAAAGAGGTCACTCCCTCTTTTACCACCCTCAAATCAATAAAAATATTGTATTTCAGCCGATTTGGGTCGTATAAGGCTAAAATTCAGTAATTTAATTTGTACGGTTACTGTGCACAACTGTAATATAAATTCATTTCCACGCCCCCTTTCACCGCCCACAAATAAATGAAAATGCTTTCTTTCAGACGGTTTTGGTCGTATTAGACTAAAATTTGGTAATTTAGTTTGTATGGTTACTGTCGGTAACTGTACTAAAATATTGTGTCCACGCCCCCTTTTACTGCCCACAAACCAATCAAAATGCTTTATTTAATACGGTTTTGGTCGTATAAGACTTAAATATGGTAATTTAGTTTGTGTGGTACTGCCAGAAACTATACAAAAAATTGGTTTCCACGCCCCTTTTCCGCCCACAAATCAGTGAAAATGCTATATCTCAAGCAGTTTTAATCGTATAAGACTAACATTTGATACTTAAGTTTGTATGGTTACTTTCGGCAACTGTACTAAAAATGGGCTTTATCGCTATATATTCACACCCACTTTTTGAGAAATCATTGAAATCAAAAATTGACTACTGTGTTGATTGAACTAAAATTTTGGCTTAGTTTGTATGGGTACTGTCAGCAACTCTACTTAAAACTAGTTTCCACGCCCTCTTTTACCGCCCACAAACCAATGAAAATGTTTTATTTCAACGGTTTGGGTCGTATTAGACAAAAATTTTGTAATTAAGTTCATATGGTTACTCTTCACAAGTGCACTAAAAATAGTCCTGTGCCACTTTAGTTAAACTCACTTTTCGGGGGGGTCAGCGTAGACTGAAGGAAAGTGCGCCAGGCTTAAGCTTAACTGAACTGAAATTTTGGCAGTCGATTTGTTTCGATTACGAGATGGTTGAAGGGAAATAATTTTGCCGCCCCCCTTTTTCCCGCTTACAAAACAGCAAAAATGCTATGTTTCGCACGGTTTTGATCGTATTAGACTAAAATTTGGTAATTTAGTTCATATGGTTACTTTCGGCAGCTACCCGAGTAAAAATATGAGCGGGCGAACAGCGGCCGATCAGCAGTTGATCATGGGCCGCACGGCGGTACAAGGGTCAAAGATGGCCCAAAAATAATCCAAAAATCTTAGCGGCCGAAAGTTGGGTCAAACATGGGCCATACAAGTTTTTAAAAATCGCAGCCACTGTAAAGCTTTTGCTTCCAACAGTGTGAGAGCGCCAAAAATATGCCTTTTCCATAAAAATTCTAAAATTTACCTTTAAAAATGTTTGGGTTTTTTTAGCCAGTTTTAAGTGCAGTATTTAAAAGAAAAGTGAAAAAATCCACTCAGGTTAGTTATTTTTTTTATAAACATCAAGAAGAAAGATAATATAATTAAAAAAAAACATTAGGTTTGAGTTGAACGGCTGCGCTATGAAATGAAAATTTTCCAATATCTAATTTTTTCTAATTTTTTAAGTTTTATTTTTATTTTTTAACTTACAGACCCCTTATATGTTTACGATCTTATAGATTTACACTTCGCCACACCCAAATCCTTTGAATTTTTTCTTAAACTTCTGAGTTTTCCGTCTAACATTCATACAAAAAATTAATGCTGAAAATTTCTAAAAATAAACTCGATGCTTTCTGGTGGTGAGCATTAATGGGTTAAGCTGTATACACTCGCCTCAAATAAGGCTGCTCAGTAGCTTACTTCGAAATTAGATTCCTTAAAACAGTTTTTTTATTTGCAAGTGTTGATAAGCGCAAAGTTTTAAAAAATTATGTTAATAATTTTTTTAGTGATAAGCACATTTTTTAACATTCCAAAATTTTTGACATAAAATTTGATGTGATATTCTTAAAAATCCGTAGATTTTCCGTAATATCCGTGTAGTTGGCACCACTGGCTAAAACTATGAATTGATATATTCAATATCAAAGTGATACTGGAATGATTTTTTACAGTTGAAAAAAGATTTCTAAGCTGTTGATCGGTAAATTTTTTAATTTTTAAAAATTTATACAAAAATTTAATAAGAAATACCGCGTATATTGCAAAAAGGGCATCATTAATTTCATTTCAATTTTGATCAGTTGAAAATCTATTCAATAGCTTAAAATAAAATATAGGTATGTTTGATTTTGGCGTTTAAACGCCACACGGGCTTACTAGTATTTTATATTGCTGAATTTGATACATATATTCATAATAATTATTAATATTATTATTTATTGCAAGACTTCACAGACGGTGTCACACGTCATGTCGTCCATAATTTCAGCACCTCTGCCATAAATGGATTAGGTCTGTCATTACCGAGCGAAAAGATGCTGATTGATCTATGCGAGTAGTAAGAAAACCAAAAGTAAAAATAAAAACCACAAAAACATGGAAAGAATATAACAAGGTGTGTGTGTGTGTGTGTGTGTGTGTGTGTGTGTGTGTGTGTGTGTGTGTGTGTGTGTGTGTGTGTGTGTGTGTGTGTGTTAGAAATCTTTTTGTAGAATATGTTGCTGCCAATTTACGAATAATGCTGATGCCGTTCCCAGCTAGAATAGCGGGAGGTTGGTCGGCTGATTAGAGACTCTAGACTAGAGGTGGCTTGTAATTATTATTAATGCGTCTTATGCCAATGACAGTGACACATGTGGTTACAACAACAACTACAACAACATCAATAGGTGTGCAAAATAATTGACCTAAATACGCAAAGAATTTCTATCTTTCTGTCTGTCTGTCTGCAGTTTAATCGTAACATACGTGCGTGATTTGTTAAAATTGGCAGATTGACGATGCGCCAGACATGCATGTTTTTAACCAATTTGTTCTAATGAAATTTTCTTTTTGTATTTCATAAGTTTATCTGTGATAAATTACAAGAAAGTCCTTAATTTTCTTTTAATAAAATATTTAATTTGTTGATTGATATGCGGCTGAAATGTACGGAATGTTGCAAATTCGACGTAGGAAAATGTGCCCAGACTGCATGTCAAATAAATATTTGAAATTTTTTTATAATTTATTCTATTTGTTTTCATTTCATCAGTTATGATACAAGCTAAAATTTTATTTGTTATTTAAAACTCTTAAATATGCCAGCATCATAAAGATTTATAGTATAAAAATTTCTGTGTTGTTCAACAGGAAATTATTATTATTTTGAATATTAAAAATGTGTGTTTTTGCATTTTCTTACCGTGCTTGCGTCTCCTGTCCGCTTTTTTTTTTTGTTTTAACTTTGTGCTCTTTCATTGACAGCCAACATTTTTTTCCAATTTATGCTGAAAACTTAAGATAATTATTATTTTTTCATCAAGCCGAAAATAAAGTTGGCGTAAAATATGACGGATATGTTTAATTTTAGAAAATATATAATAAATTATAAAGATAATCTTGGAAAATGTCAGTCCAACAACAACAACAACAAAATCCTAAGGTAGACGACAGCTAAAATGCGTGTGCAAAGTGAGCAGTTAAAAAATAAATAAATAAAAAAAAAATGTCGGCAATGCATGAAGTGTCAGCATTTATCATTGCAAAAATACTTGAAAAGAAAGCTGCATATCGAATTGAAAAGTTTCCCATGATAAAGCAGAAAATTTTCAAGTTTTATTTGGCAAATTATTGCAAAATGCTATTAACAGCATGAATACAATAAATTGAGTAATGAATTTAAAAGAAAATGCTAGAAATACTTTTGTGTTTTCTTAGAACAGTACTTATTTTTATCTATCGATCAGAGGAGGTGCCCAAACACTTGCACGGTTTTTGCTTTGAATGGCGTTCCACCACATATATAAAATTTTATGAATTAAGTTCTAAAAACAATGTTTTGGTTATAGACAGTTTCCATACACACAACAATAATAAAAATTTTAATTATTTCTAATTATACTTTTCAACTGATAATAACATCACAAGTTGAATAAATATAAGATCAGAAAAAATAATCCCAGCAGCGGATTTGCCAGTGGCTACCATAGAACTAATACAGAATAAATTACCAGGTAAGGAAGCATTACTTTTTTCAAAAAGTAATGCGTCTGCATATAGCAGAAGTAATTAACTCATACCTCATTACCTGTAATGTAGCATACTAGGAAAAGTAATGCAGTGATTTTTATAACTTAATACAAGTAGTATGTTACTCCATAACTTCTAGGTAATGCTGAAGGGAGGCGATCACTTACCTCCTATCTCATTCAATGTTAAATGTAAGGCCTTTTATGCATAGTAAGGTAATATAGTCGGAAGTAGTGGTCATTACAAGGTAATTGATGCTTCATATATTCGGCATATATTCCATCCGCTACTGGGATATTTCAGAAACAATTTGAAACATCTAAATAAAAAAATTAATGTGTGAGTAAAAGTAAAACTTATAGTCCAAGAAGTAGTTGTTAACTTTTAGTGGTTAAATTATTTATTTTTTGATAAATAATTGCGACAAAACAAATTTTCACTTCATGCATAGAAAAAACAAAGTAAATCTTCGTTTAAAAATTTTAAATTTATTAAATTTTTCGTTATATTATAATTTTTAATATAATATAAGTGACAACAAATAAAAGTGTGTTATTTCCCAATGTATTTCAATATCATACTATTTCGTCTAAAATACTTCACCTTAGCGTTGAACCGATCTTTATTAAATTTTCAGGGAAACTGAAGCCACATCTTGACAGTGTTCCTATGAGTTTTGGTAATGATTGGAAGAGAGAGCGTGGTACTTCCCATACAAGCCAAATTTGCGCTGTCGACCATAAACCAAAAAAAGAATATATATCAGACGGTTTCGATAGTAAAAACTAAGATAAAGTAATTTTGTTCAGATGATTCCTGTCAGTAACTGTTCAAAAATGGGCGTGGTCGCAATATATATACGCCCATTTTTTCAAAATCATGGCAATTCCGGAGCTCTACACATTTTTTTTAGTGAAACTTGCTGTGTAGTTGCTCCAAGAGGTGGTCACTATATATAAATGTTTTCACGCCCACTTTTACCGCTCACAAATCAATATCTATGTATATAAAAAGCAAAACGATGTGTGTCGTCTGTCTGTGTGATGCCTATAGACTCCAAAACTACTGAACCAATTGACCTGAAATTTTGGTAGACGATTTGTTACAGGTACGAGATGGTTGAGGAAAAAAGTTGCCACACCACCTTTTTACTGCCCCCAAATCAATAAAAATATTATACTTCAGTCGGTTTGGGTCGTATTAGGCTAAAATTTTGTAGCTTATTTCGTACGGTTACTGTCGACAACTGCACTAAGAATGGGTTTCCACGCCCCCTTTTACTATCCACAAATCAATGAAAATATTTTATTTCACACGGTTTTGGTCGTATAAGACTTAAATTTGGTTATTTAGTTTGTATGGTTACTGTCGGTAACTGTATTTAAAGTGTGTCCACGCCCCCTTCTACCGCCCATCAACCAATGAAAATGCTTTATTTAATACGGTTTCGGTCGTATAAGACTTAAATTTGGTAATTTATTTTGTGTGGTTACTGTCAGTAGCTGTACGAAAAATTGTTTTCCAAGACCCCTTTTCCCGCCCACAAATCAGTGAAAATGCTATATCTCAAGCAGTTTTGGCCGTATAAGACTAACATTTGATACTTAAGTTTGTATGGTTACTTTCGGCAACTGTACAAAAAGAGGGCGTTATCGCTATATAGTCACATCCACTTTTTGAGAAATCATTAAAATTGACTACTGGGTCGATTGAGCTAAAATTTTGGCTTAGTTTGTATGGTTACTGTCAGACACTGTACTAAAAATTGGTTTTCACTCCCCCCTTTTACCACCCACAAACCAATGAAAATGTTTTATTTCAACGGTTTGGGTCGTATTAGAAAAAAATTTTGTAATTAAGTTCATATGGTTACTCTCGGCAAGTGCACTAAAAATAGGCCTGTCCCACTTTAGTTAAAATCACTTCGGGGGGTCAGCGTCGAGTGAAGCAAAGTGCGCCAGGCTTAAGCTAAATTGAGCTGAAATTTTGGCAGTCGATTTTTTCGATTACGAGATGTTTTAAGGGAAATAATTTTGCCGCACCCCTTTTTACCGCTTACAAAACAACAAAAATGCTATATTTCGCACGATTTTGATCGTATTAGACTAAAATTTGGTTATTTAGTGCATATGGTTACTTTCGGCAGCTATACTGAAAATGGTGAATATATGTGGCATTTCTTGACATTTTCGTATATGGCAGTAAGGCGGTCTGTGGTAGAACAACGTCTGCCGGGGAATACTAGTACTATAAATACGAATTTATAAATATTTTTAATAATGTTATACTATAATGTCAATTTCAAAAAGGTCATAATCCCAAAAAAATCCCGAAACAATTTCATTATATAAAATTAATTTGTCGCTTAAAAGCGGTCATAATCCCAAATCAAATTTTTGGGACTATGTCCACAAAATAAG
The DNA here is from genome assembly GCA_963920525.1 of Dichetophora obliterata. Classification (NCBI taxonomy): domain Eukaryota; kingdom Metazoa; phylum Arthropoda; class Insecta; order Diptera; family Sciomyzidae; genus Dichetophora; species Dichetophora obliterata. The sequence goes on from OY986438.1 coordinate 139,154,411, forward strand.
GGGACACAATCCCAAATTTTAAATTTCAAATTTGAGATAATGTCCCTCGGGGCTTTGTCCCATCTCCGTTATACCAGAAAAAATGTTTGCATGTGACTGCATTTAAAGGAGTCACATAGAAAACGGAGGATTTTGGGCTTCAAGTCCCTATAGAATTTGAAGGTATAAAAAAATGAATGCATTTATGATTATTGAAAGAAAATAATAATATAAATATTTTGTAAGCAAATTAAAAAAAAGCATTTAAAAAAAACTTTAGGTACCATTAATAAACTCTTTAAATATCCTTTTAGAATCAAAAAATCAATATCTCAAAAGAAAATTTTAAAAATTTAAATTTTTTGATTGGAATGCTTTGGTGCTATGCCAATTTTGATTTAAATTGTAAAGCTTTTTTAATTTGTTAGCTGTAAAAGTATATGAGCAATATTTAAAAAAAGTTTTGTATTAGAAAAAACAATTGCATATTTTTTTTTAAATAAAAATCCGAACTTAATTCTTTTTCATACTTAAAATATTCAAAAACACTCTAAAGTTTATAAGACAACACTAAGACGAAATCATAATTACTAATGCAGACAAAAATTACAGTTGTAATGTACAAAGAATACATGGAAAAAAATTCAATAATTACTGGAAGAAGTCGAATTTTGAAATACCATTTTGTTCTTTTAAAGGAAAAACCTGAAATTTTAATTATTGAAAAGATATGCATTATCTGATTAAATTAGATCGAAAAAATTAAAATAAAAAATAACGATTATGGTATTTTGATTTTTTTTAATAAAAGGCTTTACGTATATATGTATATCAAGAAAGTTCAAATTTATTTAAGAACTAGCTGGCCCTGTAAACGTTGTTATTCCCATTCTGTTAGTTGGCTTATCAATGCAAGTCTCATTTTATTACTCTGTTTCGGCGGGTCTATATTTCAAAGAAGTATTAATTATGCACCAACTTTCACGGTCAATATGTAATATGACATTTCAAATTGTTTCATGAAATCTTACAGCTCCCTTTAATGTTTAAGATATAGCAAAATTGATAAAGCCTCTGAAAACACCTCTTTGTCAATAATAAATGCCAATAAAATGTTATCAGTGAAACAGAATATGTAAAAGAATTCCATGACAGTGCGACCAATAACTTAAAATCTGTTGAATTTCCCTAACTTAGGTTGTATGGTAGATGTCACGCCCACTTGTGCAACGCCTTACGGTGTTATCAGTAAAACTGCATGTGTAAATTGAGTTCGAATAGCGAATTCCGAGACTGTGTGGCTTATAACTCAAAAGCTATTCGATATCGGAAATTTGGGTTGCATGGGATGTGCTATTCCTCTTTGTCCAAAGCCCATAAAATGTTATCAATGAAACTGCATGTGTAAATTGTGCTCGAATACCGAATTCCGGAGCTGTGCGGCTTATAACTCAATAGCTATTCAATTTCTCAAATTTCGATATCGACAAAGCAATTCGATATTGCAAATTTGGGTTGTATGGGAAGTGCAACACCCCCTTCTCCAACGCTAATAAAATGTTACCAGTAAAACTGAATGTGTTAATTTTAGTCGAAAATTGAATTCCATGGCTGTGCCATCTACAACTCAGTAGCTATTCAATTTTTAAAATTTGGGTTGTATGGAAGGTACTACGCCCTCTTGTCCAACGCCATACAATTTTATAAGTGAAACGGAACGTGTAAACTGTGGTCAAATACCGAATTCTGAGGCTGTGGGGTCTATAACTCCAAAGCTATTCGATATCGCAAACTTGGGTTGTATGGGAGGTGCCACGCCTCCTTGTCCAAATCGCATAAAATGTTATCAGTGAAGCGGTACGTGCAAATTGTGGTCGAATACCGAATTCCGAGGCTGAGCGGCTTATAACTCCAAAGCTATATAAAAAGCTAATTGATTTGTAGGCGGTAAAAGGGGGTGTGGCAAAATTTTATTTTTCTCTAAACCTTCCCTGATATGAGGCGAACAAAACGCCTCGGCAGAGGCGTTTATTATTAAAATCGGCAGAGGCGTTTCCGAGTTTTAGCGAGACTAACGCACACGCATTTGATTTTTATATAATAGATATGACTTTGATAAGGTGTGAAAAAAATACTTCCGACATTTTGCGCCATCTCTTACGGATACCCTACAATAAGCATTTCTTATGTTAAAAGTGTGATGGTGAAATTTATTACAAACAGCAAATTATGCAAAAATTTCCGTAATTTTGACATGAAAATTGTTGTGATAGCTCGAAAACTACAGATGTTTTCAGTACAACGTATTTTTGTATGAAACGTCGTTGGTTCATATGTTAAAAATATATGTTATAATATGTTAACATATATAATATGTTTTTAATATATGATAATATGTTAAAAAATTACATCAAAACTGTTGAGATATCTTAAAAAATATAGATTTTCTCAGTATAAAGTATTTCCTTGAAGCAGGGTCATCGCCTCAGAATGAGAAAAAACGATTGAAATTTCAAGTTTTGATGTTGTAAGCAAATATCTTGGCCATTTTTCAATCGATTTTCATCAAATTTTCTTTGGCTAAAAGATCAACTAATTGACTTTGGAGAAAAAAGAAAAGATTTACCGTTATCTCACCAGTTCAATGTTTTAAATGGTTTTAAAAATACCTCTAAAATATTAAGTTTTTGCTAAAAAAATATGCCAAACATTTTTGTTGTAATTTTTTTTTTTTTATAAAATTTTATTTTTTCACTCTTTCATATAACATATCATTTATTATCAAAATTGCTTCATTTTGACTCCTAATGCAAAAAAACCGTTTCTATCATCGAAAATATGATTTTTTTGATGTATATTAAATTTTTCAAAATGTTGTTTTTATATTTTCTACAAAGCTCTACAGCTTAAAAAATAATTTCTGTGAAAAAAATTTTGAAATATTTCAAACCACTCCAAAGTTATATACACAAATCTATGTTTTAAGCCATTTCGTTATACATATATAAAAATAGGCGTAGGAGAAACAGTTCTTCCGTTTTGCTGAGCCGATTTTTATAATTTTTAAAAAAAATTAGAATAGGGAGAAGAAGTTCACCGAATAGTTGTGTGACCTTTGACCTGAAACATGAGCATTGAAAGAATATTTACTGAATATATACTGAAGTAAAACCTAAACTATAAGAAATGGAAGAACATGGCATAGGAGAAAATTTTAGATATTAATGCCATGTGAAAAAACATTTTTCACTATCTCTTACGGATACCCTACAATAAGCATTTTTTATAGTACATTTTTTATTTTACATATAGTAAATTCTAAAAAATTTTGATATAAGAGTTATGACTAATGTTACCAACTATACTTACTTTGTAAGTATCATACTTATTTTCAGCTTCATATACTTACTAAAATTCCATGCTTATAAGTATACTTACTTTTAAGATTTATACTTATTCATGCTTACTTTTCAGCTCTGTTTGCACTTTTGATTGCAAAAGCATAAAAAGTTTGGAAATTGGAGTCAACAGCGTTAAAAATACAGACACTGGAGTCAATTTTATTAGTAAAAAAAAATATTGAATGCAGCTGTATCGAATGTTACAAAATCTTAAAGACAAGACTTGACATATTAAACAACATTTCCAGCCAAGACAAATACGATTCCAAGCAAAAAGAAAACAAACCAGTTAATGTAGCACGTCAATTTAGTGACAGTGAGGGCGAATAATGATAAATTTGCTTTGATCTCTGTATACATTTTAGGCTGGGTTGATTTGTATGGAGGTAAAAAATTTGATGTTGCCTGGGCGATTTTCGGATCGGGCATGAAAAATTATAAAAAAATGAGAGGCCATACGGGTGCAATTTACTCTATCACATCTTCAATTTTGTGAATTTTTTTGTTAGAAATTTTTTCCCAAAATTTTTGTATATAAACGTATCCGATTCAACCTAAAACCGGTCTCTCATTTATACGTTTTTAAACGAAAATTTATCGTAAAAAATTCACAAAATTCAAGGTTTTTGACCGTCACGGCTGAACCACAAAAGCTATCCACCTCATATTCACATGTGTTTGAGTGGTCCTCCGAAACTTTTTCTTTTTAAGATCCCCCTAGGTGGCGCTGTGGTCGATTTTTAGCGGTTTATAAATACAATTTTTTTTTAAATCGACCACAGCGCCACATAAACAAAAACAAAAAACGATAAATTTTTGTATTAAAACGTATAAATGTGAGACCGGTTTTAAGTTGAGTCTGGCATCAGTTTTGTTCTAGCTGTGCACGTTTATATACAAAAATTTTTGGAAAAAAATTCCTAAAGAAAAAATTCACAAAATTGAAGATGTGATATGGTAAAGTGCACCTCCATCGCCCCCTTTTTTTAATAACTTTTCATGCCCGATCCGAAAATCGCCCAGGCAACATAGGCTTGCAAATCGACCCAGCCTAAGTCATTTGAATCTGATTTTTTTATTTTATTTTTATTTCACTACTTTGAAAGTACGTATTACTTTTAACTTTTTGTTATGCTTTTGCTTGTTTTCAAACTATTTTATATATATGAAATATACCCACCGAACCATATGCGATTGTTTTGCGCAAAGTGATAGTTTTGAGTACGTTTTCGGAAAGAAATTTTTTTTTTGTAAATTTTTGTTTTTTTTTTAATTTGTTTGATCAATGTTCTTGCTAGAGAAGATTAAATTCGTGAAAATTTATTCCATAACAAAATGTTAATTATCAAAAAGTGCATTTTTATAGTTCGTTTTTTAATTCGTTTCGAAAAAAAGGTTCGTTTTTGAGAGGCAATTCAGTCCGTCGAATAAGTTAAAGTTAAAAATTGTTAATGTAAGAGTGCCGAAAAATAACTTTTTTCAACTCGTTTCCGAACAAAAAAAATACATAGTTGATGATTCTTTTATTAACTCATTTCTGAAGAAAAAAGGTTCGCTTTTGAGAGGCATTTTAGTCCGACGAATGAGTCCAAAAGGGTTCATTTATGAGTGTCGAAAATGAAATTTCTGCCCGAAAAAGTTCATAAATGAATTAAAAAAAGATAGTTTTGGTTAACTGCAAATTTTGGATATGAACTGCAAATATATAAAATTAATGGTTTTTATCTGAAGAGTTTGGGTTTTAGTTAGATTGCCTACACAAAACTTTTCGATAAGAACAAAAAGAGGGCGTGACAACACTTACGGAATCTTGTGGGTTCTATTGGTTCTTATATTAGTAAATAATATCAAAAATATATTACATTTTTTTTTAAGGTGAAATACTTACTAATACTTATTTTTAAGAATTATACTTACAAATACTTACTTTTCAGTGTTCTAAGTAGCGAATATACTTATTTTTTAATAACATGAGTTGGTAGCATTAGTTATGACGATATCTCGAATATTGCTGCTTTCTCTCGAAACTTAAGATTTTCTTAGTAGAAAACATTTTCTTAAGGAAAGGTCAATGCCTCAGAATGAGAAAAACGATTGAAATTCCAGAGAATTGGTCGAACTTCGACCACAGGCGATACTAGTTTTTAGAATTGTTTCTATTTTCTTACGACTTTCTATGCGAGACATGGTTGATTTCAAGAAAAAACAACATGGGCGGCTTATTTTCATATGAATTAAACTGCATAAAAGTAAGTTTTATAATAAAATGCTTATATAATATACATAAATGTAAAAACATACCATGTTTTATTTCAGTTTGAATGGCCTAAGGCAGGAGTACTTAAGCTTATAGGGCTATTTATTGGCATGGCTCCACAATGCTCTGTATCTATTCTTTTTTGCATTTGTTTCTTCTTTAAAATAGCATTAATTAATACAATTACGCTATAAATTGCTCTGAATCTATTTTTTAAAATTTTCTTTTTGGCATAAACAGCTGTTGTTGTGCAGATTTTTGTCATAAATTTTTGTAGATTTTGTGTAGATTTTTGTCGTTCGTGTGGAAGCAAATTGGAAAATACTTTTCACATCGGACAAAATTTGACAGTCACATGAAAATTTGTCTTAAGACATTGTAGCGTCGTCTAGAAGCAGCTTTACCAGCATCCATTTTAAGTAATTTTTAATTCCCAAGGCAATTTAAAATTACCAAAAATGGGATTTTTCCACTATAGGTGGCAACCGTGTCACTATAATCATATCTTACTCTCATACCATAATTTTTTATCGAATCATTTTAATAACATTCATGTAATTAATGTAACTCATTTGGTTGGCCCGATTTGCTGAAATTCTGTTATTATATGCATGGGCGTCCACAGGGGGGCAGTGAATTTTTTTTAAATATCTTCATATTAAATCAAAAAGCCGTAAGCTGTAGTCAAAAAATTTTACTGGATAGCCAAAAAACTATCGTAGTGTACAATTTAGCAGGAACATGTATTTTGATAAAGTGCATCAATAATCAATCAAAAAGTCGACTTTGAATCTATTGTAACTTACGGCTTTTTTTATTTTAAATGACTATATCTTCATTATAAATGTTCTGTGAATCTGTGAAAACAAAGTAAAATGAATTTAAAAAACTAAATGCTTTCCCAAAATTCGGCTTAAAAAAAATCATTTTTCTGCCAAAAGATGATCCGATTTGGATAAATGGATCATCAATGGATCATCAAAATGGATTTTTTTTAATTGTCGTAAACTTAATAAAATTGCTAACAATCTTGCAGCATTTAAATTTGAGATAATTGCAGCGATCTACGCGAGGGAAAAGCTTCTGATTCAAAAGCGAAAAAAATGAGGAGATTCTGAATAAAGTAGGCTAGTTTTAAATCATGCACTTACTTTTAAAAAAAATCTGATGGCAAATTCTTTTTAAGAAAACGCTTTAACATTAGAATATCTTATGGCCAAAAGTTTTATATGACTAAAATTTAAATAGGAAACTCGATTTGAAATATTTATTTTATACTTCTTCAATTTCACGTTTTTGAACAGACCCATTTTGAGAATTTTCTGGATTTTTTCGCGTCACGTGCTTATAAACATCCAGGTTTCAGAATCAAGCCTTGCAGCGAGATTCCGGAATATGTTTAGAAAATTAATGGAGCCCAAAACCCATATATACATGTACCTCTTTATATATATATTCATACGTTTGAATTAAAAAAATAAATTTTATAATAGGTATGTTTCCAAACACGATTTTTAAATTAAAAAAATTAACGTTGGAATTAAATTCCTAGGACTGTTGAAGTTCAATGTTTGTATAATTAAATATTATTTATCTTCTGCAAATGCTTTTTCCAGGATATCTAAAACCTTCGATAACACAACAGACATTGTGCGCTGTGCAAGTCAAAGTATATTCTTAATCCCAATGCTCACTTGGTATGATCTCTGAGCACAAAATCGTTAATATGCTTAGAATTTGTCTTTTTCGTTTGTCTGCAGTGGTCATCAAGTTGATAAAAACCTCCTTGGACAGTCGGATTCTGTAAACAAATTTTGTTAAATGTTAAGGATATCAGAACTTATTTGAAGGCGCACTTACGTGGTGAAATTAATTTTCAAAGGGTTGGTAGCGTCCCTCAATCTTTTTTTACTTCTGATCAGTTTCATCAAGCTTTCCTCCTCTTCTAACGAATCGTCGAACCATATAATTCCGTCCAAGTCGTAACTATTTTCCTCTAATTTTTCACTTCATTTTCAACCAAATTGTATTTATTTTCAAAATGACAATCAGTTGATAGAAATGTACTGTGAACATGCTAAACTAGCGAAAATCACGAGCTATTTTTTTCGAAAGCACATCATAATACCAAATATGCAAATAAATGCAAATTCGTTCTTTTCGACAATTGTCGAAGATCGAATGCAGCTCATAATAAGGACTTAAGAATAATGTCGGCCTTCTGTAAGCAGAATTCAGTTGTTAGAAAGTTTTAATAAAATTTTACTTCTTTTTACTCTCCCGTAATTAATAAATCTGTGAAATTCATTGTCTTAGGGTTGGAAGCGTCCCTCAATCTTTTTTTACTACTGATCACTTCCATTAAGCTTTCCTCCTCTTCTAACGAATCGTCGAACCATATAATTCTGTCCAAGTCGTAACTATTTTCCTCTTATTTTTCACTTCATTTTCAACCAAATCGTATTTATTTTCAAAATGACAATCAGTTGATAGAAATGTACTGTGAACATGCTAAACTAGCGAAAATCACGAGCTATTTTTTTTTAAAGCACATCATAATACCAAATGCAAATTCGTTCGTTTCGACCATTGTCGAAGATTGAACGCAGCTCATAATAAGGGCCTAAGAATAATGTCAGCCAGAAACAGAATTCAGTTGTTAGAAATTTTGAATAACATTTGATATCTTTTTACTCTCCTGTAAATAATGAATCTGTGTGTACTTTGTTTTAATATATAAATACTATAAAACAAATATTATTAATTATATCAATCTAATGGACTTATCACAATCTTATTTGATTTCATGCGCATCACTAGAATTTATACAAAATCAATAGTGCATCATATTTATAGATTGCCCCCACAAGTATGCAATATATATTTTTTCAGCACTGGTTGATTTTAGTTTTTAACTTAAAAAAAGTGTTGCCACTCAATAAAATGCGAATTTATTCAGTTGTGCTTCATTTACAGCGTAGATTAAAAACTAAGCATTGCTCTATATTTTTCCAGTAGTTGTTGTAGCTGCTACTGTCTGTTGAATGCAGTCTACATTGTTGTTGTTGTTGTTGTTGTTGTTGTAATTGTTGCAGCGTATGCTGCAATTTCTATTGCAACTAAATGTGTTGTCAACAGCAGCGTTGCCAACGATTCTGGAACTGAACCAACCACAAGCGCAATATATAACGTTTTAAAATGACGTTTGCCTGACAGTTTTTGGCGGCTGACAGCGAGCGGTGCAAAAAAAAAACAAAATTAATTCTGACAATGGAATATAGAATAGACAGAAGGGCGGAAAGAGAAATGGGTTTGGGGATGTATGAATTGAATGGAAATTGCAGTTGAATATTTATTTATTTTAAAATAATTGCTAGCAGATTTTCACACTATTGCACAGAAATAATTTTTAAAATATTACATCTTTTTTGTTTTCTTTTCAGAAAATCCCATGTTTATTTTGGCCGGCAGATATAAGGTAATATAAAAGACTATGCAGTGGTTTATCAAGATTATTTCAAATAGTTTAAGAATTTATTTAAAAGTTTGGGCAGAGCAGATCAAATGAGTAGGTACAAAAATAATTTTTTTTAAAGTATGCAATATTAGGAAGTTATATAAAATTTAAAAGATTTTTTAATATGTCTTTAATAATGAAAAAAAGAGAGAATTTTTGACTACATCTGTTTATTCAAAGAAAGTCAAGTAATGTAAAATTAAATTAATGTTTTAATAAATTTAGCATGTTTATAAAAAAAAAAAAAAAAACAGTAAAGAAGATTGTTTGAAATTGTATTTTATACATTTACCTGTTTTTTTTATAGAAATATTTTTTTTAAAGCATAGAAAAAACAGTAAAGAAGATTATTTTAAATTGTATTTTATACATTTACCCGTTTTTTTTTGTAGAAATATTTTTTTTTTAAAATTTCCTTACCTTTAAAAAACACATAAAAAGTCATTAATTTAGGAATTTAAAAAAAGGATTCTAAGATTTTGGCAAAAATGTTTTGTAGTTTAATTTAAAGTGTTTACTTTTGATTTCTGAGATATTATCTGCACCGTTTCAAAAAAAAAGAAAGTTATGAAGGTTTCAAAAAGAGAGTTCTTGTGAAAAATGGTAAATTTTGTATGGAAAAATATGAAAAATTTAGTAAAGTTCGAAAAGAAATTAAAAAAGGATTCTTTGATTTTTACGAAACTGTTTTGAAATTTTATATGAATCAAAAAATATTTGATTTCGAAAACATTATCTGCATTTTTGCATAAACATGAAAGTTATAAAGGTTTCAAAAAGTAATATTTTGCGAAAAATATTAAACTTTGTCAATCAATCAGCTACCGACTACCAATAAGACTTGGCGAAATTTAATTTAAATAAAAAAATTTAAGAATTGATAGCGCGAAACAAAAAAATATATCCAACCCATGACAGAAGATATCTCTTCCTTCTGCGCAAAATTACTTGGACGTAGCCTTGTTAGCTATCTTGAAGCAAGAAATTGTATCTTTTTGCACAAAATCATCTTATCACGTCGTCCACTTTATCTTTTTGAGAAACTTTAGTTCTGTAGGTCGGGCAGAAACCTCAACCTCTTGATACCTCGCTTTTATTACAAAAGGTCTAGTAGACTCTTTTTCGTCAGCGCTATCAGATTGTGGAATTCACTGCCAAACCATGTTAAAATTGTTTCCAACCAAAAGGCCTGTAAGCATTTAATTTTCGAACACTTTTCGTAGCTATTTTCTATCTTTTCTTTCTTTTCTCTCCTTCGTTTAACTACTTCATTCTTGTTTTTCAGCTTATGTTTTTTTTTATATTATCAAAAAAGGATGAAAATTGTTGAATATTATATAAATTTAAATTGAAATTGATTTTTTATTTAAATTATATTAAACTCTATTTAAACTATATAAATGTTTTATATTAAATTTAAGTTACTTAATTACTTTATATTCATTGCTCAATGATATTTTTTAGTTGCTTATGTTCTTATATGCTAACAAATTAATCAAAATAAATTGAAATTGAAATTGAAGAATAAGGTAGCGTAAAGAGATTTACCACACCGATAGCTAATGTCAACATCACAAAATACAGTGCTGCTGTATCTTCAAAGAAAAAACCATGTTTGTATCATGAAAAAATCCATATTTTTTAGAGTTTCTGATGCAGTACTTAACTGGAAAACGCTGTAATACAAGTTTGTAATTTAAGCAAACTTTAAAGATATGTCCTAAAATTTGCTGATGTAATATAGCGGCGTGCGCAGTTCGGTTAAAGTTCATTAGGGGTATTCACGATTCAGTGCACTTGCCAGTGTAGTTGAGAACTTGTGCACTTTACAAAACAAAAAAATGCAGACGTAAAATTAAATTAACAGTGTAAGAATTTTAGAAAATAAAACAATTTTTTTTTATAAATTATTAGTTTACACCCCAATTAATATGTAACTCAAGTTTCAAGGGAAAATTCGAACGATAAGCACTCGAAAAGAGCGCCAAACTCTGTAATGCTATACGAGCGTTCTCAGCCGCATAAAACTTTAAACGCCGCTTACTCAAAATCACTTTTTTTGACCTTGTTGACAGCATAACTTAGACAGTTTTCGTCCAATCGATTTCATTCAAATTGGATCTTGCAGAGAAAACGTGTTTCTTCAGCCTCACGTAGCTTTTTTATTTATCTTATAATAATAAATACATTAAGAATCTTTTTTGGTTTTTGTCCTCAGATGATCCATGTGAAGGTATTGCTGTCAACGCCACTGAGGCCAGATTCAATAGGTGACATTTTCAAACGACCGTTATCCAAAATTGGCATATTTTTGGAAAATGAAAACATTTTTTTGAAGTTCTCATTAATGTTCTACAGATGAATACAAAGTTTGATGTGAATCCATCAAACCGATTTAATTTTTTAAAATAAAAAAACATTAAAATTTGGTCGAATACACTGTTCATTAGGGCGTATCGAATTACAATTTTTTTCGAATTTCACATTCTAAGAGGTCTCAAAAGTTGCATTGGGTGGTGAAGATCCCCCAAAAAAAATTTTAAAATAAAAATAAGGATATCTTCCTCTCCCGCAAGGACAAAGATGTTTTTTGAGAAAAATAGTCAAAAATCACGATCTCAAAATGCGTTCAATTTTGTAAGAAAAACAAAATATGTCTTAAAACAAAAGCAAATATAGACTTAAACTAACAATATTTTGGCAAACACGATGTCACTCTTGGTTTTTACTCACGGTGTCCTGTGTGAAGGATATTCGAAACTAAAGATACACTCGAGATAACACAGAACTTTTAGTTGTTATCAGATTGTCTTAAGTTTGGTGATATTGATAACACTGTTTACGTTTTCCTTAACTTTGGTAAACTAAAAATTTGCATATTTTTTGCATACGCATTTTCTGTTTTGAAGAAATGTTTACTTGAATGCAATTTTTTAAATTTTTCAAACAAATGAATATAAGGTTTTTTATATCGGGCACCAGAAGTGGTACCGTAAATAATTTTCTCAATTCGGATTCTGCAAATAGTTTTGAACGAAACCCTGTCTTAAAATATTTATTTCAAAACAGCGAGAAAAGACTATGATTTTTTTCCCTATTTTGATATTTAAAAAAGTTACTTCAAGCATAAAATATTATTTTGTTCATATCTTCTTTATGGTAGTATTTCATTAAAACACTTCTTAACAACAATTGATAAGTCAATTAACACCCGTCGAATGGCAAGCTCAGAAACGCAAAATTTTATTATAACATTTTTGTGAATACTGAGTTGAGGCGTTATAATGAAATATTAAAATTTATACTATGAAGAAACATTTTTAAATAAATCGAAATAAAAAAAAAATTTCGTGTTCTTAACCTGGTATTATAAATTGAGAATCTTGGACAGGGTGTTGTTCAGAAATATTTGAAGAATCTTAATTAAGTAAATTATCTTCGGTACCACTTCTGGTGCCCGAGATATAAGACCTTATATTCATTTATTTGAAAAAGTTAAAAATTTGCTTTCAAGTATATATTTCTCAAAAACAAGAAAATGCATATGCAAAAAATATGCAAATTTTAAATTCACCAAATTTAAGGAAAACGATAACACTCTAATCAATATCACCAAAATTAAGACAATCAGATAATAATTAAAAGTTCTGTGCTCTCTCGGGTGTACATTTAGATTCAAAAATCCTTCACACAGGACCTTGTGGTTAAAAATAGAGAGTGGCATCTTGTTTGTCAAAATATTGTTAGTTAAAGTCTATATTTACTTTTGCTTTAAGGCATATGTAGTTTTTATTACAAAAACCAAAGCATTTTTAGATCGAAATTTTATACTCTTTTTCTTAAAAAACAACTTTGTCCTTGCGGGAGAGGAAGACATCCTTATTTTTTGGATTGAGGGATCTTGACCACCCAATGCAACTTTTGAGACCTCTTAGAATACGATCTAAATTTTTCGATACGCCCTACTGTTCATACTCCTTTAATAAAAAAATCATAAAATTTAAACAAATAAAAAAAATAATCTGTTGTGATAAATAAGTGAAGAAAATACTTCGAAATCACATAAAAGTTTATTTATTTCAATATAGATACATGTGTTCTTACTTTATCCTATTTACCCTAGTATATTTTCTCCACTGAGGCCATATTCAAGAGGTCCCATTTTCAAACAAGCGTTATCCAAAAATATGCCAATTAATTTTTTTGAAGTTCTAATTAATGTTCTACAGATGCGTACAAAGTTTGATATAAATCCATCAAACCAATTTAATTTTTTGAAATAAACAAAAAGCATCTAAAATTCTACGCTTAGGTACACTGTTCGTACTCCTTTAATAAAAAATAAATAATTAAAACAAATAAAAAATAGCCTAGTGATAAATAAATGAAAATAATACTTCGAAAACACATAAAAAGTTATTTATTTAAATATAGATAGATACATGTGTTCTTACTTTATCCTATTTACCCTAGTATAATTTCCCCTCAAATCATTTGTCCCACAATAATCAGCAATACTGAAAAGTGGCATCTCTAAAATTAATTTTGACATTAGCTGTCGGTGTGGTGAATTTCTTTACACTCCCAGTAGTTCCAGTCTTGAAGAAATCTCAAAAGAATCATGTACGATTTTTCTTGATCCTTGACGAAATATGCTGATTTGGCCATATATTTCATTGACGAAAATTTCATATAAATGTTCCAAATTCGTGCAAGACGCACTGCAGAAACGTCGGCATTTGTCATGCACGAACCTAATATCGAAATATTGAGGAAATTTCGTTAACGAAAAGTAGACATCTATAAAGAAAATTCGAAAATCGAAACGTGCTTCTAGACCGAATTCAACGTCATGCGATATATGTCATGGGGGATAAAAATATTTCATCCTCTCTCAACTCTATTGGAAATCGACGTAATGTTGGTTTCGTAATGGCCTGTCGCCACTCGGTCCAATCGGGCAGCTGTCCAAGCCCATTCCTTTACCATTGCCATGATGCCACACTGAACCTCACGCTGTAGTGATAATTCGTTCTTTAGTCGTACGGTAAATTTGTGAAACTGTCTTCCTGCGAGCGTGTTTCCCGTTAGTGTTGAGCTGAGAAAATTTAAAACAAATCTTCACCGAAACTACTCCATCTTTTTAACCTCTAATTAACTATCACCCATCTTCCAAATCAACACAATGCTCATGCATTTATGAGAAACATCACCTCAGCTTGCACTCTACAAAACAGAAAAAAATGATACTAACAGCTTTATTTTGTATAACGAAAATGAACACCAACGACAAGCAAGACACGAGAAGCAATAGAATTTCGCATAGAAAAAAGTATTGCTTCTCGTGTCTTGCCTGTCGTTGGTGTGCATTTTCGTTACACAAAATAAAGCGGTAAATTACTAAAATCAAATGAATTCGACAACAATGGCAATGACACTTAAACAGTGATGTCAATGAATATTTAAATACCATCGAAAACAATCGATATTCACTCCAAAACTACCGACAGTCACGATAGTGTGCAATTATCGATAGTATCGATAGCATCATCTATAGTTTGCGAACTCTACAGTTTAGCCTCTGAACGATTCGACGAATTAAAACAATCATGAATATCTTGAAGTTGACGTAATAGAGTGCAGAAAGTTAGGCGCTGACAACCGCTACTTTGCATTATATTTTGTATGAATTTTTTTTTAAGTCCAGCAGCTCATTCGGAAACTTCCTTTAAGAAATCATCACGAAAAGTTCGTCAATGATGCCGCGAACTACTGGGCTACGTCATTCTTCTGCCATGATCCAGCCGAGATAAAGAGCAAAATGGGTTTCTTGGCAGACAAACCAAAGCCAGGATAGGAGCCTTTAACGACGAAAATACAGCTTTTTTATACCGCTGAACGAAGCTCACAGATAGGTTAGGTAAAATTAGGTTAAGGTGGCGGCAGGTCTTCAGATCAGCCCACTTAGACCATTATTAGTCCGTTGTGATACCACAGAATGGAAGAAGGAAGTAATCAAGTAAAACTTTTATGAAGGATGTTCTTAATGTGGCAGAAGCTGTAGAAACATGTCATATTAAATCTGAAACAAGTGTTATGCCTTGCCCTCAGTCAAATCAAGTTACTAAGCGTTCCTCTCCACAAACTTTTCCTACCACCATCAACTACAACTATTCGACGTAAATTGACGTGTTTTAAAGTTTCTTTGATTAGAAATAAGAAAAGAAAGGTTATAGCTTAGGACCATGGCCTGGCTAGGATTCGAACCAGGGACCCCTGTGCGATAGTCAAGCGTTCTACAACAAAACTATCGAGGCCGCCAAGCTCACAGATAACTAGCATATACAAAAGTTTGTTTGAAAAATTTTCTATTTATTTATTGAAAGTATTGGCAAGTGGCTGTCCCATGGATCTGAATAACCTTAAATTGTTATTAGAAGAAACTTGACAGTTGTATATAGTTTTATATGGCAATGTTCATAAAGATGTGTTCAACAAGTTGTTTCAGCATTTTCCTTACCAATCGGAACATTCAGCCCTATCGGGAATAATTTTTCTCGCGGAATCGAAACCTCCCATATAAATTCATTTAAGATATTAACATAGGTACAAAAGAAGAACAAATCTACTTCTCTATTTGCATAGATTTCTGGCCGAGTTTCATTAAGATCGGCCGATTTTGTTGTAAGCCACATGTACCTAGGGTCTAACCGATTTCAACTATTTTTAAAACACATCTCTTGCTCTACTTGTCTAGCCATCTGACTGAGTTTTGTCAGGATCGGCCTTCTTTTGTATGTTCCTTACATAGAATATCACGTAAAAAATTAATAGAAGTCCGAGGGAGGTACCCTAAGGACTCACCGATTTCAATCATTTCTAAACTTTTTCTTATATATCTTAAACTAACCAATCATATAAAAATTCATGATCATAGGAGCACTCCTTTCGGTTCCAAATTTTGTATGGGATGAACGCGGATGGATCTGTGGGTCAAATTGAAATATTTTAAGTATTGGAAACCAAAAATCAGGTTTTACCTTTAATTTTAACCTCTACCACATGCGAGTGAAATAAGACTTTTTCATGTCTAATCATCACATAAATAGCAAAATTTAATTGAAAAAAGTGGAATTTGAAGTGTCAAAGTTTATACATTACCCAAACCTTATATAGTAAAAGTCCTAAAATTTTATTTTTCAAATACATAAATTTAATATTTTATTGAAAGCATTGTTAATAGTATTTATTAAATAAATATATTTTTATATATTTTGTAAAATTTTTACACTTTTTTCTTTATCAATTTTGAAGTTTATTTTGGAAAACATATTTTTTTTAAGCAGCAAGTAACAATTATTTTATTTTTTGTTTTTTTTATTATATATGATTACTTCGACAAATAGTTTATATAAAAATTGCACAACCAGTTAGTTTTTTTGTTTCATATATTTTGAAATGGTTTGAACACTACATTTAAATAAATTTCTCGGAAGACATATGTTTTCTTTAGTAAATTCTTAGCATGACATAAATAATTTTGTAACAACAATGACCAAAAATTTATAAATGTTTTAAAAGAAATTGTGGCGAATTCAATGCATATACAGACATACTTTTCACAGAAGATAAAAAATATTCAAATTTCTACTAATGCAATTACAAAAGTTTAAACAATTATTTAAAACTAGCATTAAAAATAGTAAAAATAATATAATTAGCAAAATATAAGCATAGAAGAACATATAATAACAAAAGCAAGACACAATTCTAAATGCTCAGCGTGTCTCTAAATTTAAAAAGCTCTCAATCTAATATCGTCCTGGCTAAAAATGCTGCTACAGTGGGTGCGAAAAGTATGCGTACAGTTAAAGTATTTTTTATTTTCTAATTTTGATTTTTTTTAAATGGTTTCTAGATTTTGGCTCTATTCTCTAATCTGAGCTTATATATAAAAGCTTTTTAAAACTTTAATATTTGTACGATTTTTTTAAATATATCCAGAAAAATATAGCAGAAAATACGTTTTACACGATTTCCTTGTATGTATTACAACTAATTAATATTTTACTAATACAATTTTATTCAAAAACCTCTTTGAAATTTAGAAATAATGAATTAAGACTGAGAAAATAATTTTTTATTTCAAAAATATCAATTGATTTTCCAAAGAATTCATTTGAAATACAGAAAATATCAACTCAAATTCCGATATTAAATAAAAAGTAAGAACATTTTCTCCATTTTAAAAAAAAGGAATCCAGAAAGTAACATCAAATAAAATTAATGCTTTATATTATTACAATATAAACAACAGGCCCTAAAATTGAGTTTTGGAATTTAAATTCATGCTTTCTGAAATGCAATTGATTTTTTCGAAGGTATAGAAATTCTTTTAGCTGTCGTCACTTATTTCTTCTGAGAGAAATAATTTTTATATACTCGTATAAGTTCACTATGACTATTTTGTTATCTCACACTGTTTTATTGTTGTCGATTTATTTTTTTGGTGGCTTATCAATAAATTCAATTGTGATTAGATTGAATGCTATAAAAAATAATGGGAAATCATTAGTGTTTTATTAGTTAAACTAACTGCAATTGGTTTTATGTCACTTTCATATTTCATTTCATTTCGTTGTTATTTTCGAAAATAAATTCCTTTTTTGGTTAAGTAGAGGATTTTATAAGCAAAATATTAAAATACGGATGCGTGAAAGTAGCATATTGAGAAGAGAAAAATTAAAAAACTAGAAAATATCTAGAAACCTGAAATATCACATTAATATAACTATAGAACATTTTCTGCAAAGCTCCATTTAATTAGTTATTTGTTTTTAATTTTCCAAGATTGCCAAAGATAGAAAAAATTGACAACAACTGACCACTGAAAATGACATAGTGAAAACCAAGCATTACGATTATACGATAGAATTTTCTCGTTTCTAAGTATCCCAGAGAAAAATGTTTATTGTCATGGTTTGTGTGCTCTTTGAAATTAATTTATGTACCTCCGCTTTTCAAAAATCTCTAGCTAAACTGATCGTATTTTTCTCATTCCGCAACTTATTTGGCCCTACTTATTTATACTACTGTTATCTTCTTGTATCCTCTGAGTGATTTTCTTTTCTTTAATTTTTTTAATTGTTGAAAACATTTAAAACGGTTTCAGTTTCCACTTCTCTATAAAAAACGGAAGGGATACCGTTTCTATTCCGGTTGTGGTTTAAAAATTAATGATTCTATTAGGATTCATTTTCAAATCCGACAAGGTTCGTTTGGAGTAACATAAAATATCCTTTTGGTTTAATGAAGAGAATGGAGACAGGGAATAGTACAAATATAACAAATAATCCTTTACAAAACAATTTTATGGATTTCAAATTGTATACATAAGCATTGAAAAATGACCACAATATTTGTTTGACATTAAAAATATATAAATATATAAAATCAGCAAATCACTATCAAATAAGATGCACAAAATATTGCTAAAGTAGTTTAAGCAAGTTAGCTTTAAAGTAAATGCAGTTTTTTGAAAAAATTTTTTTGGATTCCTTTCAGTGTCTGTGCATTTTAGGGATATTTTATCCTAAGACGCAAATCCTAAATGTCGCTTTGAATAGAGAAAAGAATGCACAATTTGCTATTTTTAATATAATTTCAGCGTGCGTAGGTCATATCGTGTGATGTATTTATTACTGATTGCAAAGCTTTTTTATACAAATTTTTGATAAAAACCTTATATTTTTTTGCGAATTTTTGTACCGAAAATATAGGTAAAAATTATATAAAAAGTCACATTAATGAAATCAGAAGGTATGTTTTCATTAAATTTTTTCAAAATCGCATGAAATAGCAAAACAAGTCCAATAGACAGAAAGTGATTTTATTTTCTACTTGTATTTATCTGCCGCTGCGCTGGCGTTGGTCTTGTCAAAAAGGAGATTCCCCTAGATACAAACATGTCAAACAAAATCCCAAAAAATTTGTTTTTTGTTTTTTCCGAAGCACTGCTTGTACCTTACTTATCGCACGCTCGAAGCTCAAAGCTACATAACTGATTTACTTATAAGGAAAAAACATCTATACAGTAAGTTAGCACAAATGTGATATTTCAAAACCTATTTCATACAAATTGTTCCAGTACTTTTTTAATATACCTGGAACAAAAAATTTTCAATTAAATTTTAAGTCATAATACACCGTACGACAGCATTTTGCACACACGAAGTAAACCATATACATGTGAGACTAGAGACAAAGAATAGTTAAACTGCGTTCTCACTTTTTTTCTAGAAGGTCAGGATTTTTTTAAGAGGACCTTCAAGTTACAAAAAGTATTTGCTTAAAACAATTTATTCAAATACTTAAAATCTTCAAAACACTACAATATGGGTAACAAATGAAAGATGACAATCTCTGTTATAAAAACGAAAAAAAAATATATATATTTTAAAAGTTTTTTTGGTTTGGTATTAGGAGTAATGGAATTTTTTACTGCAAAAAAATTGAAAATTATTTCCATAAATTTCAGATAAAATAACAGTTAATTAAACTTTTCCACATATTTGGTACGGATGTATTGGCACTTTGTATTTCTGATAAAAAAGAATGTTCTCCTTTGCCTCTTGTTTCAGGTTTATATGGTTTACTTCGTGTGTGCAAATTTTTTCCCATAATTGTTGTACGGTGATATAGATCAGTGTCGGGCAGCTTTGCACACCTATACTTTCTCATCTTGAGTATGTATTAATGAGCGCTTTAAAGCTCACACTGAAAACAAAATAGTGCTAAAGCGCTTTTTGCAGAAATTTTACTAGGCATTATGGAATATTTTTTTTGCTCGGCCTTATTGCGAAATTAAATTAATAAGTAGTGGACGGAATGTCAAAAGGAAACAGACAGACAGACGGATAATGTAAGATACAAATAAGCAGACGAAAATGTAAAAAGGCATTTATGTTTTTTTTGTGTGCTTATGCTGCTTATTGTGATTTGCCAAGGCTAAATTGACAGCGTAAGATGCTTTCATTACACGTATTTGGAACTGTTAACTATATGATATGATATGTGGACATGCCGCTTTTAAATAGTTAATTAATTTCTCCATTGCATGCCCCACAATTACCTTATATTGGCCATGCAAATTATCGTAATGCCTTGTTATGCATAATTTTTTAATTTTACCTCTTCGTTGCCGCGCCATGCCGTTTTTTTTTTTAAAAATAAAATAATTTTTCATGCATACTTCCAAAAATTTTGCATACATACAATTTTATACAGTGTAATCTTACGTTATATCAGTGTCGATGCGCAATAACAGCTTAAGTCTTATTTCAAAGTTTCCAGAAATCTCGTTACAAAGTTTTCAATCGCCATATAAGTTATATGAAAGGTTCTTTTGTGTTTGCGTCATATCTTTAGCTAAGGTCATACTAGAAGTTATCGATTTTGTGTGTTCATATTGATATATACGTTGGACACAACTATATCAATAACTCAGTTCTGTCTTAAATCGACTTTAGCTATTATTGCTTATCGACACAGATATAATATGATATATTCAAGGAACACGCAAGCGCAGATATTATCTGCTTGACATTCGCTTGAACACTGAAGCTTTGATCGTTCTGTAGGTGATATGAATACATATTTTACTGCACAAACACAATCTCAAGTGTGCAAAGCTGCCCGACACTGATATAGATAGATATAGATTCAGAAGTTTTAAAATTTAAATTGACATTATTGTTGCTTTCAAAAAATTTGCAACTCTTTTTTATATCTAAACATGTTCGAAATCATTGCATGCGAACATTTTTTGTTAGCTGATTAGCTTGGATGAAAATTGCAAAAACTGACTGATAAAATAGACATATTTTCGTTATTGTTTAGAACATATTTTCAAAACTTTTCCGGACTCGAATCTTCGACCTCCTCTTTCCATGTCTAGCATTGAGCACAACTACTTAGCATATCATTACGTAATATATTCAGATTTGCATGTTTAAATATTTTTATGTTGTTATGAACTTGACAGTGAAAAATAGACAACTGTAACTATTTGATGTAAAGGATAGAGTCTACGCCTTATGATCGAGAGGTCTAGGGTTCAAATCTGCGTGAGTTCAGACTTTTTTATAATTTTTTTAGCATTTTAGCATTGATTTAAAACAACAAAATATTTCTTGTTTTAACCAAAATATAACTAAAATATATATTATAAGTTCACGGTCGTTCATACTTTTCATGTAACAGTAGGGGAAGGGGCAGTACCTTGTACCAAATGTAGTTTGGTTCGAGTGTCAATTGCTGTTTATCTTCTGAGAACACAACACAACACAAAAAATCCAAACAAAAGATCACTTATCCCAGCCGAAAGTACTCGATGAGAGCAGAAAAGTAATTTCTGGATTTTGCTATATTGGTTGCCGTTCGTTTTTTATGAGCCTCTATAGTTTTTTCGCCAAATTCGATTTTGAGCACTTTTTTGCAATTTTCTTCTATTTTTCGCATGGCCATAGCTCGAAAAATACTGTGAATTCTTATTTGCAGTCTTCAGCAAAGTTGTAGCTCTTGACTCGGCCAACAAAAATGCTAAATAAAATAAGTCGGAAAATTTCATGATCGTGCTCAAAACCCCAAAAATGTTGAAAAAATTACCACTTTTTTCACCGACTTTTTCCGTTTTTCGACTACAGCTCTTGAACTATTGAAAATTTTACATAACAATCAAGGGAAGAAATGTAGGCTATAAAATTATAAACAACCAGTACACAACAACTTTATACGACCACTCCTTGACAAACATTTTTGCAATTTTTTTTTTTTTTCGTTTTTTATATACGAAACAACAAAATAAATGCGTACTTGTCAAAATCGTTGTTGTTCTTTTTTTTTACGAAAGAACAAAGTAAATGTATGTATATACTAATGTTGTTCAAGTTGTTGTTACATGTTGGACTTTGGACTAGAAGTTGTTGATATTTTTGATTTAGTTTTGTTTGTGCCGTTTGTCAGAAAACGCATTTGGGATAATTGATTTTTTGTTTGGAGTCAAAAAGTTGAATATTGCGTCACTGTGGAATGCACGCTCATTTTCTTAAACGGAATTTTTCACTAACAATCCTGGTTCAAAGCAGTGTTCTCCCAAACGTTAAGCTGCACACATGCGTTGAAAAAAAAAGAACGGAAAAAGTATTTTTGGTGTCTAAAAGTATATTTTTTAAAAATTTTTGAAGCAAATTGTGCTTTAAATTTTTGTGATCTATAACTTCAAATATGTAAAGTCTATTTTTATTTTGAACATTGTACTAATACAAATCAGTAGAATAACTAAACTTTTTTATATTTTGTCCCACAAAAGGTGTAGTTGTCCTACGCTTGCAGTTGTACCATGGACCTATCCAAGATACAAAAATTTCTTTACTTTTAGCTTAAAATTTTCTTCTATTCGGTTTTTAATTAATATACTATATTATATGTATAATAATTATTTAATAATTTTAATTGATAAACAATAGATTTTTCAACACTTCTTACAATATATATCAAGTATTCCTTTATTATTTGTAATCTGGACGTTGATATTTGTGTTTAGTTAATATTTTTCCTAATTTTAACCAATAAATAGTTCTTCCTAAAAAGTTACAAAATTGCCATTATTTTTTTTTTGTGAAGTATAGGTAGGTTCATTTGATTTCTTAAAAAACAAGAATTTATTCAGAAATTATTTTCAAAGGACCAAAGTATAAATACTGTACCTTGGACCGTTTGAGGTTGGCCGGGAAAAATTAGCATTTCGATTTAAAGAAAATGTGTAGAAGAATTAACTTAATGTCATTTAATATGAAAAATATTAGTGATGAATCTGAAAAAAAAGAAAAAATTTTCACGGGAAACCTTGTAGATGGATAAATCTAAAATAAGGACCAAGGTGCAGCACTTTCCCCTACATTAAACCAAAATTTTATTTAGTTATACAGTTACTTTGTATATGTTCGAAATTTGTATAAAAAATTAAATTTTCTTCAAAAGTACCATTGTAAAATTGTTCATTTTCTAAGTAGATAAAATGTGTTGTTCTTAAATAAAAAAAAGTATAAAATCCATGAATTTGCGAAAAAAGCTTCGCTTCTGCCGAGTGTAATACAATTGACGCACCTCAAAGATTTTTTTTTTTTTTGGTTTAACTAATTTCTAAGAGAAGAGATAATAAAATTCTTTAATTTATGGGCGAATTCTGTAATATTAAAACGGAAACTGTTAAGTTATATTTACATAACAAGGCCTTACATTTTTAAACTATATAAACATTGAAATTATTTCATGAAACGAACAAATTATTCCAGCAAAAACTCACATTTAAATTAAAATCGAACATGGGCAAAATATGTACTTTTCTTCATTCTAAAATAAAATGCCTACAAAATTTTAGTGCCAAAGTAATTTTAAACAAAAACTTTTCTTGAAGCCATGCGAAATATAATTTTTAAATGATAAAAACGTGCTCTTACGGCCAGATACAATCCATTTTGTATTTAAAAATACATTTGTTGAAGCAATTTTGAAAAAATAAAAAACTTTTAATGGAATAGAAAAGAAATTAGGTCTGTTTCAGTACTCGATTCAAGTAACTTGAAGTTTTTTGAAAGCGTTATTTTACAAATTTTTTTAACTCTCTGTTCTATTACCATTACTTGAAGTAAATAAAGTACTTGAAGTTGAGAAAGTTTAACCCGAAAAATTGAGTCAAAGGTTTTTTAACGGTCGATTAACTGGCATAAACGGGTACATTTAAGGTGCATTAAATACCTTAACTTCAAGTTGAAGATTTAAAGAGTTGGCTTGTCACACATTTTAAGTGTTATGATGTGCAAGGAATTACTATGGAATACTGACAAAAAATATCCAAAAGTACAAATGATCTGTTAAAAAACTGAAAATGAATTGTAATATTATTTTTAAAACAATTTTTATTGAATAAAATACATTTCAATGTATAAAAGATGGTTTAAAACGTTTTGTACCCACAAAATTTAAATACAGCCAAAGTATTACAATGATAATTTGTGCCGTGCAGAGTTTGATTCTTATGTACGATTTTAAATTTTTCTGACGTATAGTTGAATTGAACAGTAGAATTTATTTTATTATATATATTTTACTATATGTTATAATTTTCTTGTCGAAAATTTGAATACGACTTATATTTAGTATGCAATAATTTATTATTTAATTAATTATTGCAAACACAAAAAATAAATTTTAATTCTGACCCAGTAATAAATTTGAATACATTAAAATCTTGGTGTGCTTACATGTACATAAGTATGCAAGCCGAAAAATATAAAAATTTATTTCAAGATCTTAATTGTGTGCACTTTTTGGGATCATTTCAATCCCAGCAGCGAAATCCAAATTCACAATCTTGTATATGGGCATTTCCGCCAAAAGGTCTACCACGACTGAAAAATTAAATGTTGCTTAAAATTCGTTTAAACCTCCATAATAGAGAAAAAAATGTTTAAATTTATATTGTGAGAGTACAGAGAGCTGATATCAATTTGAATTTTAAAAAATGACAGCAAACACGATGAATGGCAACAAAAGTTAAAAAATGGTGACAAAAGTTGAAAAATTTTAACAAAAGTTGAAATTTTATAAGTATAATAAATACTTGTATAATACAAAGTTTAATTAAATTTTCCATTTTTCGATTGTAACGGTACTGAATTGCACTTTACATCTTTTTCTAGTTCAATTAAATAAAAAAAAACTATAAAATTTATCACATAACGTATATCACGTAACGTATCATAGTATGGTTTGTATAAAAATACATTTCAATAAATTCAACGAAATAATTATGAATATGTAGCAACATTATTCCAGATAATATTAAAAAACTTTCATAAAAAACTCGTGCACACTTCGCAGATTTTTTCGTTTATATTGATGCAGGTAAAAATCACTTCTATTTTATGTCACGAAACGTATAATTTTTGGTGGCTTCTATCTGAGAGCCGAACTTTTGACAACTCTTAGCTTTTACACCTTGTTTAGTGCGCTTAGTAAACTATTGAAAAATCATAATAAGAAAACTGTATGTTAAATTTTTTTTTCTACTCATTAAAGTCGTACAACTGTCACGTGCGTAGCTACGGAAATGCCCATATTTGAGATTGCAAATTTGTACCTTTTTAAAAATTTTGTATTAATGGTAAACATTCTTTGTCAGTTTTCTTTGCTACTTTTGTTGCAAAACATGAAATTTACAGCTGTTTAATGAAAAGCAAAATTATTTTCACGTGGAAATTTTGTTACTTTTATGTCGAAAAATAGCTTTAAGGCACAGTTTGTTCGTTTTTTCTTTGCTTATCTTCCATAAAAGTTTTTTCGCTTTTACTTTTTTCATTATCAGCTGTCAGTTTGCAATTTAGTATTGCATATGTATTGCATATTTTCAATAGCGTAATAAATGCATCCCTGTATACGGTTAGAAGTCTTGTACTAAAATTGAAATTTTTCTGTACTAGATACATGTAAGTTCACTGCAGCTTTGGTTACAAATCTAGTATTTGCAAAATACTAAAATATGGTTATAACACAGCTTTGGTTAGAAATTTAGTACAGGCTTGGACTAAAATATAAAAATAAAAAATAGCAACCACCGTGAGACTCGAACGCACAAAATTCAGTCTGCAAGCTCACTACTCTAACCTCTGGGCTATAGGTTATTGGTAAGTATCCAAATGAACTCAAATTTAGTATAAATTGTATTAAAAGCAAAAAGTAATTCAGAATTGAACCTAAATTTAAAGCAAAAAGACTAAAGTTAAAACCAAAAAGCTAAAATTTAAGCCAAATAGCTAAAATGGATGCTGTAGTTTTCTTTTTTTAATTAAGTTTAAATCTTAAATTAAGCAAGTTTTAAAAAAATTCAGTAATATTTTAGTGGGACTAAAATGAAGTCCAAGATTTCTAACCGTGTATATTTTGTAAGTGTAGAGAAAAAGCATACTACACCAATTGGCTAATTAAATGATGCAAGATCATTTGCACCGGTTTGTGAACAGCCCTATTGTAAATATATGAAGAAATAATTCCAAGCAAAAAAAGCCTTGCATGTAATATTGAAGGAGATGGGACAAAAGTGTTGGCCTGTCTTCAGCATCATCTAAAAATTCAAAAACCGACAACATACTAAAATTTGCAAAGAAGATGAGTAAATCAGTATACGCAATTTTTATTTTGACAATTGGTTGTTCGAAATCGTTTTATTTTTTTCTTAACTTCAGAAAAAATTTCAAGCAAATATGACTGTTTTAAAAACGGCAGTATACTAGCAAAAGTCTTAATACTTCTTTCGAATACAATAGAGCCACATTACATTAGGGGTATTCACGATTCTGTGCACTTGTCTGTGCAGTTGAGGATTTGTGCAGATGAGCAGTTAGGTTTTCGTAAATACACCGCTATTACTTTTCCAAAGTTGTCAACATTTTTCAATGTGACTAAGTGCAGTACTGCTCAAGTCCTCAAATTTTAGGCCACAGTAGAAAAGCATTTGTGCAGATTTTTGACGAACGTGTATTTTGTTTTTGTAAAGTGCACAAGTCCTCAACTGCACTAGCAAGTGCACCGAATCGTGAATACCCCCATTGTGCAGCATTTTTTTTTCTTTAATGTACCGCTTATGTTGCTTGATAATAATTTATGAGGTAGATCTACAGTAATCAACGAAAAACTTCGCTGTTGGGGTTATAATGATCGAAAAATTCAGAAACCAATTTTTAGAATT
Organism: Dichetophora obliterata; assembly: GCA_963920525.1. Lineage (NCBI taxonomy): Eukaryota > Metazoa > Arthropoda > Insecta > Diptera > Sciomyzidae > Dichetophora > Dichetophora obliterata. Next base: position 139,181,371 of record OY986438.1, read on the forward strand.
TTAAAACCAAATCAGAAATCAATTTTTCCACCATACTTAAGTTGATTCGAAGACGTAAGTAGAACTTAAGTCACCAAATTTCCAAACTTTAATATGGCTAAAAACTTAAGTTTTGATTGTTAATGTGGCCCTAAAAGGACAGAGATTTAAAACTAATCACATACATAATAGTACTTAATTTTGATGAATTTGGCTCGAATATTGTCACGAAGAGGTTTTATATAAAAACCTAAATTGAAGAAAATGAATTGAATAAGGTAGCCTTAAAATGGTTAAAAACGTGAAGTTTCCGTTTCTGTTCAAATTCTCAAAATCAGACAATATTGGAAAAGCTGATTAAGAATCTCGAGTAATGATGTAGGTGATATAAGTATATTGGTGGATAATTTTAAAATGATTCGAAACATCTTTCAAACTGCCATGCATAATACGCCATTTTAGACTTGAGAATTATAAAATTTCGACTTTGAATACGTGATCGGCATTTTCAAATACAACGGAGTTATATATTTTATCGCTATAAAAAATGTATAAAGCCTTAAAGGGTTAAGTTTTGCTAGGATTCTGTGACCAAGAGCATCAAAGAAAACAAAATTGCACTTTCTTTCACAAACTTTTCGCACTCACTGTTGGCCTGTTAAATTGAGCGTTGCATTTGTCATAGCTTAGCATTAGACGCCAGTCTACCTCACTACCTATCTTGTCCTCCTCTTTTCCACCTTCTCCTCTCTTCCTTTCAATACCTACTGAATATACGTGCCATTATATATATATATATAGTTACTCTATATAAATCTTTTAAAAATTAATTGCTATGAAAACGCAACGTGACGCAGCTACAAACATACATATAGGCAGCTTCTGTCAGCTACATACTATCTACATACATTTGTATCGCTATTATTACTATGTACGTGCATTTATTTAATTCTCGCTGTCACGGTTCTGCAATTACAATAGCGCACACTTGCGTGACCTCTTCACGCGCATCACAGGGCACAAAACCGAGCGTATGGCTTCATCAAAGACCGTCTTTAGGCCCTTTTGCGTGAGAGCCGAGCATTCCAGATACTTGACAGCGCCGATTTCCTTGGCCATAGCCAAACCCTGTGGATAGGTGATGGGCGTTAGCTTCTTGTCCTTTAGTTTTTCGATGGTGGCCTTGTCATCGCGCAAGTCCAACTTGGTGCCAACTAGAATAATCGGTACATTAGGGCAATGATGACGTACCTCGGGATACCATTTGGCGCGCACGTTCTCGAAAGAGGCTGGATTCACCAGCGAGAAGCAGATGAGAAAAACATCTGTTTGCGGATAGGAGAGCGGACGCAGACGATCGTAATCCTCCTGACCAGCTGTATCCCAGAGCCCCAGATTGATGGGTTTGGCATCGACCATGACATTGGCCGAATAGTTGTCAAAAACGGTGGGAATGTATTCGCCAGGAAAGGCGTTGGTGGTGTAGCTGATGAGCAGACAGGTCTTACCAACGGCGCCATCGCCAACAACAACACACTTGATCGCTTGCATTTTCCAGTTGTTGTTGTTTTATTGTTCTTTTTTTTTGTATTTGCTGTTTTATAGTTATGTATGACTTATCTTGAATTGTAACGAGCCGTTGTTTTGAGCTTAGAGTTGAACGTTCGAACGGATGGATGACTGTCCGTCTGCCAACTTCAGATACTTTCACGCTTTGTGCAAGTGAAAATTCCAAGAATTCCACAAACAGTTGTTGTTATCGGGTCTTGTTGATGACACTCAATGTATGCGAACTTATCACTTTGTTGTAACGAGTCAGTTATGGGACAAAAAATACACAGCTGGTGTGCCTGAAGATCACTCGAATGTGTTTGATTTTCTTGGACGGTTACACAATAGCTCAACCATTAACCAGTTGCGGCAGAAACAACGTAATATTTTTTTTTAGTTGCTTTTGAAGTTATTTTTAAACGTTTTGGCAAACAGGAAAAAAAAAACTAGCCACTAATTAAATCTATAAAATGCAAAACTAGATCGGGTTCAACCCAAAAAACACACCCAAACACAATGAAAACGCAGCAAAAACTTAAATAACTCAGCCAAATAATGAATAAAACAACGCACAGCTACAAGTTATACAGATAACTATTACACTTTGCGCAAAAGTATCTGGCAGATACTTTCGGCGCACTCGCTTGCTCACTTCCTGCGCGCTCTGGTGCGCTCATTCCAACCAGCAGGTATTGCTCGAGAAACCACTGTGTTAATAAGGAATTTGTCTCACTCGCTACTGTTCGCACTCTATATCGCTTTCACTCACTCACTATTCGTCTAAACACTACAGTAGTGCCTAAAATAGTTGCTACACCCTCGCAAGCGCTCATTTTAAGTCTCTTGCTGCATTAACACTCACGATAATTTCTAGATTTGAGTTTGTTTTTGTTACTCTCTTGGTATATTTTGATTGTTTTTATGTTTATATCTTTTTTTTTATTGCCATGAATCATCTTTAGTATTTGGGTTTGGAATCAATGACGTCTGTTGTGTTACGAAACCTACTCGAAATCACTTTCCTCTAGAGTCTTTTAATGCTGTTTTGCTCAAATTGCACTCGATGGTTATGAATTTTACTTAATTTTCCTGTTCTGTCTTATGTTGTGTCTGACAATGAGACAGACCCACGCAGCTTCGAACGCTTCTAGCTAGAGCATTTGTTTTGCGGATCACTTTTTCTAGACAGATAATTGAACAGAGAATATTTTTGGTGTGTTTGGTATTTATTTTATTATTTTTATTATATAATATTCACTCATAAAGTGAAATTCTTTATGAGCTCATTGCCTAAAATGATCGCTAAAGTAGCAGATTGACGAGCATTTAAGATTTATCGAATGCGCAACACATAGTTTTTTTCCATTCTTATTTCTTAGATGATAGTGAACTTAATCATAAATCGTAAGGAATTACTTCGACTTGTGCCAACATATAAAATTATGAAGGTTTTATTATTTTCATGACGTCACTTTGCATTAGGGTTATACGTGGTTTTTAATTACTTTACAATATCAAACTCAAAGTACATTTAAAAATATATTTTAAATATCAAAGCTTATGTTTACAATATAAAGTTGATATATTAAGCTTTGTGTAATTTATTAGGGTTCCTATGATGAGGTCACTTTGTACAGAAGCACGGCTAATTCAGACTTAAAATGCATGTTAAAAATCATGTGTCATATTTCAGAACAAAAAATGTGAAATTTTAATTGATTTTACGTTTTGGCTAAAGTAACTTTGTATTGGAGGAAACAAAAAATTTTTCGTGACGTCACTTCCGCATCACACGTTCTTAAATGAAGCAGTAAAACAAATAGAATAGCATAGAAAAATATTTCGAATTTGGCTTATCTGAAACAAAACAAGAAACAATTTGGTAAGAGTTTAAACCTAATGTGAGGGCTTACTAAGAGTTGGAAATAATATTTCTAAAAATATTTGGAAACAAAATGGAGGCTACGCAAAAGTTAAAATTCAACAAAAGGACTAAAATTTTAGGACCAAAGTAGCTGTAAAAATTTTTTGAGAACTTTTTTATAAAAAACCCGAAGTCAGCCCTTCAAAAATATATGTATATTTTTTTATTTTTAAAGTAAATTTTTTTTAGTAAATTTTGAAGTAATCGGTATGAAAGCTATTGCGCAATCTTGCACACCAATTCAAAAAACCTGTTTTTAGAGAAGTGAGGGTCACAAAAATTTATTTTTGTCAATTTTAATACTTATGTAAAACAACAACTAAAATAGGGGTGTTCACGATGTGGTGTATTTGTGATAATTTTTTACAAAATATACATAGAAATCCTTTTGCGATAAGCTGATCACGTACAAAACGAAGTTTATAAAAAATACAATAGGGTTCCCCAGTTGTATTTCTACTACAGGGTTGTATTTTGAACCATATGCATTTTGTTTTTGTAATTTTCCAAAATTTACTACAAATATCAAATTAATCAAAAATACACAATACAAGAGCAAATACACCACATCGTGAATACCCCTAATATTTACTCAAATACCTCTTATTTCATACCGTTTATTTCACCGTTTATTTCACAATCCTCACTTAAAACCTCCTAAAATTTCAAAAAAATTAGATAAAATGTCCCTTGAAAGGATTTTTGGAAATTCATATTATTTTAAAAATTATAGTCATTTTTGTATCGTCAGTTAGACTGCCTGAAACTAAACTTAAAACGCGTTTTTCTCGAAACTACTTTTTTTCGACACGCTTGTCATAAAATCACGTGTTCTAAATAACCGATTTTCTTGAAATTTGGCATGAATATTCTGAAGAGATACTTTTATGACAGGATCCAACAAAAAAATCAAAATTTTTTGGTATGTGTAAAAAATTTTGAAATGTTAACAAATAACTAAAAAATCTGCCTCTTTTTTGAGTAGCCGCCATTTTGCAAGAACAATTTTTGAATATTTCCTGGTTCCTGCAATAATGACATTTGTACTGACAAAGAAACTGCCTTTTTTATTTTTTAGATGACTGGAAGGGTGGGAATCGTAACAAGATGGACACGGTATTTTTGCACTCCTCTACTTCGTTAAAAATTTGTTTTAATTTTTTTGTAAATTCTTAAAATTTGAAAAATAAGTGAAGAAAAACAGATGGTAAAAATTTTAATTGTTTTTTCTTTATCGACCTTCAAAAGAGGCCCGAAATTCTGGCTCCTCGAGACTAGAAGACTGCTTTAAGTTTATGGACTTAATTTATAATCCTTATTGAATTTATGCCTTAATGTTTTATTTATTTATTTTTTTTATTTTATTTATGTTTATTTTATTTATTCAACATATTACAACTAGTATCGCCTGTGGTCGAAATTCGACCAACTTTCTGAAATTTCAATCGCTTTTCTTATTCTGAGGTATTGACCTTGCCTTGAGAAAAGTTTCGCGAGAAAGCAACAGTTTTCGGAGTATCGTCATAACTTTTATATCAAAATTTTTTAGAATTTACTATTTGTAAAATAAAAAAATGTACTATAAAAAATACTTATTAAAATTTCCTCCTAGTTCTTCCATTTCTTATAGTTTAGGTTTTTCTTCAGAAATATTCTTTCAATGCTCATATTTCAGTTCAAAGGTCACATAACTATTCGGTGAACTTCTTCTCCCTACTCTAATTTATTTAAAAAATTATCAAAATTGGTTCAGAAAAACGGAAGAACTGTTTCTCTTATGCCTATTTTTACATATAACGAAATGGCTTAAAACATAGACCCCTTTTATATTGGTCAAGACTTGAAGTCAAGTTTCAGAGTTTGTTGGCAATTCGCCGCACATCGGAAGCGACGGAAGGGAAAAAGAAACTTGAAGCTGTACCGGCAATTTGTCGGGTTTTTTCGTGTTCCTTTTGCTATTTTCGCGTTGTTGACAGTGCTTTTTATTTTATTTTTCGCATATCAATGTGAGTTTGCCAGACTTCGGTTGCATTAAAATTGTTTTGCATTTAATATAATTTAATTTTGCATTAAATTTTTAAGCAAAAACGTTTAGTTAACTTCCATCGTGGTAAAAAAATAAAATTCAGTTTGCAAATTTCTATAAACTATAATTCATTTGCTTGCTACCTATCTCGTTTTATTTTTAGAAAACAAGGAAAGAAGACAAAAACTTGAATTCAAGTCTTGAACAATGTGAAAGCTTTCGTCAAGTTCAAAAAAGAACGTCAAAAAAACTTGACTTCAAGTCTTGATCAATGTAAAAGGGGTCATAGATTTGTGTAAATAACTTTGGAGTGGTTTGAAATATTTGAACATTTTTTTTACGGAAATTATTTTTTAAGCTGTAGAACTTTGTAGAAAATATAAAACAACATTTTGAAAAATTTAATTTTCTTCATAGCTCAAGATTTTCGATGATAGAAACTGTTTTTTGCATTATGTGTCAAAATGAAGCAATTTTTGCTAATAAATAATAATATTGAAAGAGTGTGAAAAAATAAAATTTTATAAGAAAAAAAAGTATAGCAGTGAGAGGACTGCCGACCGAAGCGAAAACCTATATATAAAATATAAATGGAAAACGTTGTCCTGCCACGGACCGCCTTACTGCTATATAAGAATTTTCATGCTAATATAGGGTCTCGGACTATCCTACATGTAGGATGGATTTGACAGGTCGGACGGACATGTAGGATGTGCGAAAGCTCATACTGCAGCCCGTCCTACATGTACGATGAAAATAAAAAAGTTCTAAAAGTTCCGCTATGATCTTGTTCTTCTCTGTGCGTCCTTGTTTGTAGATTTCCTTGGTAATTGCTGTTGGCGCAGTTAGCCGGAAATTTTTTGTAGGTGTTGTGAATTCTAATCGTGAAGCTACAGTTGGCATATGAAATTAGAATTATTTTTGTTAAGAGCTTATAACAATTAATTAAATATTTTATATATTACTGAAACTATTTCTTTTAAGCAAAAGTGTTACCATATCAAAAATACATATAATTAAAGTAATTTATTTAAATTATTTCATTATTGATTAATATAAAAAATTAAAGCTTATTTATATCAATTTATATCATAACACTTACACAATATACATGTTCACCATATCTATATTGCGTTGTGTATTAAAAATAGAATATTCTAAAAGTAAGAAATATCTATAGCTTATAAATTATATATAATCCATATAAGAAATTAAGCTAAACAGTTTTAAAAAATTGAATGCTTAGGATAAGCAGACCTTAGTTATTCAATTACTACTGAAAATATTAATTTATTTGCAGGTTTAATACTTAATTGTTATTATATAAATATACATAAATATTCTTTAAATTTCCTCAATGAGCTAAATTGTTCATATATATGAACTATATATATGTAAATATGTAAATATATACATACATATATATAAATATATATACAAGGTGGCGCAAAAGTAACCTTGCGATGTTTTTTGGCTGTAATTTGATTTGAAAAAACTTTGATTCTTCTTGTGGATTATTTTTATTTGGTCTTTTAATTTTTTTACATCAAGTCGAGAATATGATGTCCTGTAAATGGCCGCCGCCACAGTTGATTGTCATTTGAGCCCTTTTTATGGCATTTTCCATCACTTCGGCCAAAACTTCCGGCGATAGGTTCTCACATTCTTGACGGATATTGTCTTTAAGAGCTGCAAGAGTCTGAAGCTTGTTGACATAAACCCGCGACTTCAAAAAGCCCCACAAAAAGAAGCCTGGAGCGGTCAAATCAGGCGATCTTGCTGGCCAGTGCAAATCGCCAAAACGGGAGATTAGGCGCCCGGGAAATGAATCCTTCAGCATATCGGTTGTGGCACGTGCAGTGTGTGCCGTTGCACCGTCCTGTTGGAACCACATGTTTTCCAATCCCAATTCATCAAGTTGCGGCAAAAAAAACTCGTTGATCATTGCTCTGTAGCGCTCACCATTCACAGTAACCGTTTGGCCCGTGACGTCTTCGAAGAAAAAAGGTCCGATGACTCCTCCAGCGAAAACAGCACACCATACAGTGACTTTGAGCGGGTGTAATGGCTCTTCGTGGGTTACACGCGGATTTTCAGTGCCCCAGAAGCGTACGTAGAATATTGCTGCTGTATCCGAGGATGTCATGGAAGCGCCGTCGACATCGACCAAACGACGTGCTACGCAAATGGGTATCAGTCGACGTTCTTTACAGCGAATTTTGGTACATGATTTGAAGATGTTTCCGTACAAAGTCCAGACGGTGCATCAGCTGTTAGCTGCTGACCGCCAATCGCGTCTAACATACGCTCCAGCCAGCTTATTTACGTACCCGCTAAGATGGAAATGGGCCTCATCACTCATGATTATTTTTGATGAAAAATCATCTTCCTTTTGATGGTGATTAAGGATGGCTGGAGCGCATGTTAGACGCGATTGGCGGTCAGCAGCTAACAGCTGATGCACCGTCTGGACTTTGTACAGAAACATCTTCAAATCATGTACCAAAATTCGCTGTAAAGACCGTCGACTGATACCCATTTGCGTGGCACGTCGTCTGGTCGATGTCGACGGCGCTTCCATGACATCCTCGGATACAGCAGCAATATTCTCTGCAGAACGGCTACTCCGGGGTCTGCCACACCTGGCAGCATCTCGTGTTGTGCCAGTCTCTTCGAGGCGAGTGGCTAAACGTCGCAGTGTTTCACCAGTAGACGTTGGACGGCCAGGAAATCTGCGACGAAATTCACGTTGTGCCAAAGTCACCGACCGATTATTGGTCAAATAAATAGTCACCAATATTTCGCGTTCTGGAGCAGTGTAGCGTAACATTGTTTATTAACGTGTATTTCGCATGTGTTTACTACACAAATGTCAAAACAGAACTGACATTAGGGGCCAATCGCAAAATTTATAGAATTTTCTGATAGGAGGATTACTTTTGCGCCACCTTGTATGTGTAAACTACGGGCGATAAAATTCGATTGAAAGTCAAACTTTGGCATTTAGATATATTCAGCGGCAGTAAATTGTCGCTGCACCAAACAGATAATTGGAGCAAATCTCTTTCAAGATTCAAACAAACGTTAGTGTTTTTTATAAAAGAAAAAAATCTTTATGTCATCAGCATACATTAATAATAAGAAAAATAAACACTGAGAAAATTTTATTTTTTTAGGAATGTCATTTACGAATAAAAGAAACAGAGGTGGCCCCAAGTGACTGCCCTGCGGAACTCCTGAAGAAACCGATATAGCATCTGACAGTATATTGTTAATACGAACAAATTGTGTACGTCCTGTAAGGTATGACTCGAACCATTTTAAAAAGTTAGAGTGAAAGCCAACTAATTCGAGTTTTTTTATGAGTAACTCATGATGAACTCTATCAAAGGCTTTTGAAAAATCTGTAAATATAACATCACATTGATGTCCTTCTTCAAAACAATTCAAAATATATTTAGAAAATATTGCTAAATTTGTAGTTGTTGACCTACCCGTGATAAAACCGTGTTGATACGGTGATATAACCTCTTTTATTAAAAAAGTGAGTCTGTTATACACTAATTTTCCAAAAAGTTTAGGAATCGTGGATATTTTACATATTATACGATAATTAGAGACCTCGTTTTAAGAACCGGATTTATGGATCGGTGTAATGTAAGTAATTTTCCAATCCGTTAGAAATTCGCCTTTACTTAATGATTGATTAAAAAGTGTCGTTAATGGTAAACATAACGCGTCTGCGCAACTTTTTAATAGAATGGGTGGAAAACCAGCCCATCCGGGTTCTTTATCAAGGTTAAGTTGCTTTAACCCTTCCCAAACTTCTATTGAGCTAAGTGCTAGGTCACCACTATTTAGTAAACAACAGGATCCCAGTGGGCAAAAGCAGGTCTTTGAAGCGCTTCTAGCAGGCCATCGTATGTATTTCGTAGCCCTTCCGTGCTCATTTCCAAGCCCATAAACCTTTTTATATGAAACGAGAAAATTTTCTAGGCCTTCCTCTCTCGCGACTCTAAAGAAGCCTGCTAGAAGCCCTTTATAGAATGTACATTAGAAAGAAAAGCAACATAAATATCAACTTGAAATAAAAAAACCTTTGACAATTTCCAGATTTGAACCAGCGTTCTCTCAGCTGGTGGTCGGGCATCTTACCCACTCGTTCACCTCAGCTGTTAACAAACTTCAGCTTATTTTGCATCATTACAAATGAAAGTAAGCTTTCGGGAGCGCGGGTTCGTGACCCAGCTCGGACCAAAAAAAAATTTTTTTTTGTATTTTTTTTAAAATCTACATTTTTTTACAAAATTTTCTGTTCATTTTAAAATTTTTTTGGTATTTTTTTGTAAATTTCTTCATACAATAATAATAGAAAAGACTTAAAATTTTTCCATATAAAAGTTTTCATATAATGTAATATGCAATGTGTTAGATTTCGGAGACCTGGGTTCGCGTCCCAACGCGGACAAAAAAAATTAATTTTTTTTTGTTTTTTCTTTAAGATTTGATTTTTTTTAATTGATCTGATCATTTATAATTTTTTCAAAATTTTTTAAAAAATATTTTCAGGAAAAGACTCCAAACCTTCAAAAGGTAGGCCTTATAGAAGCACTCTTCAATGCGGGGATCATGGAAGGTATATTATTAGCATGCATTCTTTTGCGTATCGCTAGCTAAAATGCCCACTGGGATGAGTCTGTGTAGGTATTTGTATTTGTGAAGTTGTTTGAAGAAACATATACTGATCGAAAGAATTCCGCGAAAATATTGCAAATTGATAGAGGGTCAGATATTGTATTGCCCATGTATTGAATAGAATTTGGAATGCCCGTAGACTTCTTTTTGCTATTAATAAAATGCCAAAAACTTTTACTATTGGTCTTCAGTTTGAAGTCAAGGAGAGTGATAAGTTTATGTCGAGTGTGCAGAAAATTTAGTCATGGTCAGAAATGAAATAAATCCGATCAAACAGAAGAACAGTAGACACATCAGAAACTATAAAATAATCTAAAAGACTGGGAACATTACTAGACGAGAATCGCGTGGGAATGGGATTCATTCACAATTGACAGACCGACAGACGAAATAATTTCATACAAAGATTTTGTGACATTATCATTACATAAAAAATTGATATTGAAATCACCACACACAACAAAGTAATTGAAGTCGATTGCCAGATCAGAGAGTTCAGAGAAATAAGTATTAAAAATATGACATATGTTAGGATTGTAAACACAAGAAAGCAGTACCTTGGCATTGATGTCAGTCGCACAGATATTTAAAAATTCAACACTATCACCAGAATATTTGTTAGCGATCTTAACATTCAAGCTTTTGTTGCAGAAAACAGCATCCCTCCTGCTCTTTTATTATTTCTATCATTTCTAAATAAATTGAAGTTACTTATATCAAGAACAGTGCCATCGATATCAGAATAAAACCATGTTTCTGATACACATATAATATCGACCAACGAGTCTTCAAACACAAATTTTAAATAATCTAGCTTGCACACATTTAGGCTTCTGGCATTAAAATGCACAACTTTAAGACCAGAATACCATCTACCTGCCTTTTATGCCTTTATATTTTTTAGTTTTTATTACTTTTTTATTTAATTCTTTTTATTTTTTTTTAATTAATCGTGAGCGTTATCTAGCCGATTAAATAAATTTATATATTCATTATTAAAAATTGCTGAGTTGATCATTTAGTTTTCCTAACTAAGCAACTTTTTATTTCAATAATTTCGGGAATATTAAAACCCATCGGGATTGGAGTATTAAAGTATTTAATGTTTTTATAATAGTTTTTTGAGTGAAAATTTTTTAGTGTTTTATATTTTTAGAAATAAGTTATACTGCTTTCTTTAAGTTTTCTTTGATTTTTTTATCTTTTAGAAGGCAGAGGGAATATTTTTACCACTAACATTAGTAGTATATTCTAAGTGAACAATATAATAAGTATATTCTCATAGCATATCCTATTGAAAATGTTGGTGCTAAGAATATCTCCTCTGCACTCTAAAAAGTTTTTGTTGAAATTTACTACAATAGTTGTAGGCAACAGGTTAGCTACCATAACTGTAGTAAGCTTACGCACCCTTGTTTAATTCAACTTGTTGTTTGTTTGCTGATATGTAGTGAAATTCAACAAATAGTGTTTAATTTTGATAAAAATATATAGTAATATGAAAGCAATAATATTGATATTGTACCAAAATTAAACATCAATTATTTAATGTTACTAAATTATATGTAGTACAATTTTAAAATTACTACCCTTATGGTAGTAAAATTCAACAAGTTTTACCTAGTTTTAATACAATTACTGTATTTACAAATTTCTGCTGTTATTCAAGTGAATACATTTTTTTAAACATTCCTTTAAACATTATGTATATATTAAAACATATTTTAATGTATCATAGAACTTAATAGTTTTGACGGTAATGCAGAGATATATCATATTTTTTTTTTTTTAAAATATAATTCTCAAATAAATTGGTACTTGAAATACCAAAACGCAGAACAGACACTTGCATACAAAATTTCTTCTCAATGAATTTCCTAAAGAGGTAGACAAATGAATCCCACGCATTTTTTGTTTCTTTTAACAGTCTTTATTTATTTATTAACATGTTGTTTTCATTAAACTGTTAACAACTTATAACTTAACAAACTTTTACCGAAAAACGTATTCTTACTAATATTTTTTTAATTACATCCAGATAATTTGTAAAGAGGGATCTGCACTCACTGACAAACCGACTCGAATGAGCATGTGTTGAAAATATCTGCTCAATTTTAATTAAATTTATTTAGTAATATAAAATTTTGCAATTGGTATTGCAGCAAAGTTCAACATTTGTTGTTTATTTTTGCTAAAAATTGTGTTTAATGGTACAAACTCAAAGATCAATATAAAATTAATAGTAAAATTACATATTAGTTTGAATTTCAACAAAAAATTAATATGAAATTGGCAGTAAGTTTGCAATTATTATTTAGAGTGTGCCTTATAAAGGAGTGAACAAACAGAATCTGATTTTTTCTAATTCAAAAAGACTACGAACATTGGTCTCTTACTTTTCAAGGTATTCAGAACAAATTTTAAAAATTGCATATATTTTAATATTAATTTAATTAGTTTAAACAATACAGCATAAAGTATTTTATTTCACAGTAACTCAAGCTGTATGATAAATTTTACAAATAACTACAAGTCTCTGCTTGACTTGTATGTCACACCTGGTTGTGTTATTGAAACCATTATTATTGAGTAAATTGACCACATCGATTCAATTTACCGCATACCACACATGCACACACTCAAACACAAACACACACTCACATACAATCGCACGTGTGCCTTGCATCCTTGATAGGGACCGAATTGCGCGCTTGTACAAATTAGCAACAAATGCTTGAATCTGGCTGTAAGGACCATTTAGAAGCAACACCAATGTAACCACTAACTAACCAATGTTGTTCGGAATGAGTGCATGCGTGTATGTGCAAGCATGTGCTTATGCATGTATTTGTATATTTTTACCAATTGCATTTCAAACAAATTGATGGCGAATTCATTGAAATTTATTTGCAAGTTATTTCAACTGTTTAACTGAGGTTTCATCGTTTGCTGTCTAGAACAAAAAACTTTGGCAAAAAATGTGTCTGAAATGAATTGCACTCTTTAATAGACCACAAATATGAGCACTGATGCCCTTTGACCAGGTCGATTGTAATGCCCAAGCCATGGTGATGTAGTGTGGCTGCTAGTTCCTGCCGTTGACCAAGTCAAATATGTAGCAACATAAAGTTTGTTTGCATGTGTTTGTGTGAATAGATGTGTTTGTGTGACTTACTTTGATGCACATTCATTATAGATTCAACGAGTTGCCACTGTAGTTCTGATCATTAACGAGGTGATAAACCATAAAACGGATCCATTCATTCGATTTGTCATCAAAAGGACAAATGCACAATCAGCTCAAATGCTCCGTCCTAATTTCCAACGTTTATTTCGGAATTTGTTTTTATAAAAAAAAGAAAACACAATCATTTAAATTTTTTCTATGTTACTACATATTAACATCTTAAACTGTACCAGAGATGTGCGACGAATCACATTTTTGATTCAATGAGCAACTAACCAAAAAATGAGCATGAATAACACTTTCCAAAGTAGTACTCATATGTGATAAATTCGAAAGAAGTGAATCACATTTTCATAAGCTTTTATTAAACTTGCTTCGTTGGTATGTATGTCTTAAAAACTTGCAAGCCATTTTTCTACAACTTGTTGGTATCCGATTAAGCAGAAATTTAGCATACATATGTAAGTCCGGTGACAATGCAATCTTATGATAACAGTTTTTGCCACACCCCCTTTTACTGCCCACAAGTCAATAAAAATACTATATCTCCATAAGTTTTGAAAATAAAAGAAGTTAATAATAAACCTTTAAGACTAAAAAGTAAAAAATAAATAAAAAGTAAAAATTTTTTTTAAAAAATAAGCTTTTATTTAAAAAGACTTGAACTAGAAAGAAAAAAATAAGTTTAAGTGACATTTGTCATATATGTATACAGCAGGTATATTCTAGGTGCAGAAGAACCCCTCTCTTGGTTACTCGTCATCATAAACGTACGTCAATTGGTAAGTTCTAAGGACATATAAATTTAGAATTTTTCAAATACATTTATATTTAAAAGCTTAAGGCACTGATATTGTGTAGTAAACCTGTATAACGGATCGCGGACATCGGTGCCTCGAGCTTTTAAACATAAATGTATTTGAGAAATTCTGAATTTATATAAGTCCTTAGAACCAATTTACGTACGTATATACTATGATGATGAGTAACCAAGAGAGGGGTTCTTCTGCACCTAGAATATACCAACTATATACATGTATGACAAATGTCACTTAAACTTATTTTTTTCTTTTTAGTTCACGTCTTTTTAAATAAAAGCTTATTTTTTTAAAAAAATTTTACTTTTTATTTATTACATCATCAGACACTTGAACAAAAACGTGTATGAATAAGTATAAGTAGTTTCCAAAGCAATACTCATATGTGATTGCTTAAAAAAAAAGTGAATCAAACAAGTATAGAAAGAATTTTATATTAAGGGTTGCCACCTAATAATATGATTTTTGAAGAATTTTCAACATAATTTAACCGCGTTAGGGGGTCGCTGATTTCGAATCTGAATTCAGAATTTTAAAATTCAATATGGTTAATTAAGGTTGCCACCTTAATTTTTTTATTTTTACAAATTCGGTTCTGGCGTGAACGCAAGGTAAAAATGGGTAGCTGAATTCGAATCCGTTGTCAGAATTTCAAAATTATGTAATTTTTTAAAATTGGGTTGCCCCTAATAATATATGTTCTTAAGAATATTTAACATCATTTTACAGTGTAAGGGGTCGCTGATTTCAAATCTGAAGACAGAATTTTAAAATTCAGTATGGTTAAAAGGTGGCAACCCTATTATAAAAAACTACATTATTTTGAAATTGTGACAACGGATTCGGATTTGGCGACCAATTTTTCCTAGTATTCGTAAAAAAAAAAAATAAAAATAAATAAAACTAACCCTATTAACCATATTGAATTCTAAAATTCTGAATTCAGATTCGAAATCAGCGAAAATTCTTAAAAAGACATATTATTAGGTGACAACTCTTAATATTTAATTCATTCTATACATATTTGATTCACTTTTTTTTACTGTTAAACTATGTTTTAAATTCTAACACTGTTAATAGATGATTAACATTCTTAATAATACATTTTATTACATGGCAACCCTATTGCAAAAAAATTACATAATTTTGAAATTCTGACTACTGATTCGGATTCAGCGACCCATTTTTACATTTCTGTGAAGATAGCCCAAAATCTTCAGCCCAAGTTTTTGCCGAATTCGCCGCAGTTACAAAATTGAGTTAAACATACATTTTTTAGCAAAAATGTATATTTATTCGATAAATTTAATACCTTTATTTTTTTGCTATCAATTGCTAGTAAATTGTTATCAATCGTCCTTGGTATACACAGCTTCAAACTAAAAAACTTAGTTAAGGTAAAAAAAATTTTTTTTTCTAAAAACGAAAAAGTTATGGAAAATTAAAAGGTTCCATCCTGCATTTTTAGGCAGAAATATATTTTGATGTCCCGCTCTATCGTCCTTGATATCTAAATTTGGGCTAAGGTGCAAAACTCGTGATTTTTGTATAAAAATAAGAATTGCACACCCCAAAACTTGCCCCAAACTAAAAAGTTCCATCCTGAATTTTTAATATGTAATAGCAGATAGCAAGCTGATTATATGAATAAAATATTAAATATTAAAATTGAGTTTTATTCCCTCATGGGACTAAATCTTAATACATGCTTGAATTAAAATATTTTAGGCAAAAATAACAAATAACGTAACCTATGGGGTTTGACCCACTATTGCAATTGCTTAATTCGACCGTAGCGACCGTAGCCTAGTGGGTAGAGTGCGTGGCCCATAAGCTAAAGAACCGTGGTGGCCCGGGATCAATTCCAGCTAAGACAGAAAAGTCTTTTCAATTGAATTAATTTTTCTGTTCGGTCGTCACCTCTCTGCAGACAATGGCAAACCTCGGAGAGTAAAAATTGCCATGTAAAGCTTCTTGAGAACATAAGCCGTTCGGAGTCGGCATTAATCACGTAGGTCCAGTTCTCGGTCATTGTGATCAAACATTTAATAACACGCACAACAGAATTGATCAATAAAAGCTAGGTCAAAGTTCTTCCAAGGGCTGAAATGGCCAGTTTATTTTTTTTTTATTTAATTCGACTTAAGACAGAACTGATTTATTGATTAAACTATACTAGTATCACCTTTGGTCGAAAACGGACCAACTGTCTGTTAAATAGAGAACAAAAATGAACACTAACGTAGCGTATGTTAAGGCATTATAGCGTATATTTGAGAAAACATAACATTGAAGATGCATAGCGTAGATGACAGCACTCATTTGCCATTTTTTAAGCTGTGAAGTTTGTGTACTTGAACCCGAACATACACCATTTTCTATTATAGCATAAAAATGAACAGAAACTTTGTCATTCCGAAACTTCATTGGAAGAACTGCTATGCAAAAATGTGTCCAGCGGAGTTTATATTCCTCTCGAATTAACATCGAGAAGGGGTAAAATGTATGAGCTGGCTCTATTATTATTCCTACCAACATTTCTTCCAAACATATTCACCCCTTTCAGTCAGCCTTTTGGGACCCGTACAAAAAACGCAATAAAGGAAGAAAATTGGAGAAAACTACTCATAGATGTTATTACCCTTGATTTGATTCTTAGAGGAGTCAAATGGATACGAAGGTCGTATTATGTTTTCGTCTTAAACATTTCTTTTAAACACTTTTCTCTACCTTTTAATATTAATTTTAGAATAAGGGCAATGAAACTATTATCATTCGAAAGGTACTGCACCCTATATGTGCAGAATCATTTTAGATTTTAAATTTATGACCTCTGACCCGACATATTAACGTTGAAAGTTTGTATTATATTTAGTAAGGAAACTCAAGGCTAGGAATAGGTAGAATTGTGAATGAGCTATCAAATGAAAGATCTGGCTGCACAGTATGATTATATTTTAGATTGGTGACCTTCGACCTAAAATATGAGCGTAAAAAGAGCATTTATTAAATAAAAGCTAAACTGTTACAAATGGAAGAATATAATGTAAGAGGGAGTTTTAGACATTGATAAGGTGTGCAAAAATACTTCCGACATTTTGCGCCATCTCTTACGGATGCCCTACAATAAGCATTTTTTTATGTTTAAAGTGTAAAAATATATTGTGATGGTGAAATTTCTTATTAGCAAATTATGAAAAATTTCCGTTATTTTGACATGAAAATTATTGTGATAGCTTGAAAACTATAGATATTTTCAATACAACGTATTTTTGTATGAAACCGTTGGTTCAGAAATATAACGGTATACGAAAGCTTTTTTAGTAATATTTTTCTCGGATTATTATCCGTTAAAAAAATTCCCGTTATAATGACATTAAAACTATTGAGATATCTCAGAAAATGTAGATTTTCTCAGTACAAAGTAATTCCTTGAAGCAAGGTCATTGCCTCAGAATGAGAAAAAAAGATTGAAATTTCAAGTTTTAATTTTGCAAGCAAATATCTTGGCCATTTTTCAATCGATTTTCATCAAATTTTCTCTGGCTGAAAGATCAATTAAATGACTTTGGATAAATAAGAAAAAATTTGCCGTTATCTCACCAAATCAAAGGTTTTAAAAATACCTCTAAAATATTCGGTATTTGCTCAAAAAATAGGCCAAACGTATTCATATGACTCTTTCATATGACATATTATAAAATTTTATTTTTCTACACTCTTTCATATGACATATCATTTATTAGCAAACATTGCTTTATTTTGACACATAATGCAAAAAACAGTTTCTACACACTTAAAAATTTGTATACAATTTTTACACCGATCGGTGTTCCAGGGAGTCCTACACCGTTCGGTGTAAAAAAACACCGTGTCAAAGTGCTAGAATTTAATATCCGAAAGGGCATATTTTTTTCACACCGATCGGTGTTAAAAAGTAAATGTCAGAAAGGATGTTTGTTTTGTACCCTGTTAGGTGTTTATTTATAATACGCAAAATGATGATTTTTTAACACCGAACGGTGTAATTTTTAACTATTCGAAAGGGTGTTTTTTTAACAATTTGTATACATTCGAATTATTCGAATGCCTAAAAAATTTTACCATATACAAAATAAAATTAAAAGCATGTTCTAAAAATCGATTTCGATTAAGTTCGATTAGAACAGTTTTACTTTTTTTTATTACATAATAAAAAACGCAAAAAGGTTTTAATTCAGTGAGCTTTTTATTAAATTTATATCTGAGAACAATATTTTAGTGTACTTATATAAATATTATACCTGTATAAATTATAAATATCAATTTTTAAGATAATTTTAAATTTGTACATTTGTATCACATAGGTTTTAAATACCATATTTTTTATGATTTGGTACAAAAAGCGATTTTATTTGGATTTGCTTAAAATTCCGCTCGAAAATTAGTCACAAAACTTGCAAAAGTAAATAGTCAAAAGTAGAGATTTCGTGGAACAATAAATGAGTTATTATTAAATATTGACAATTCAAATGATTCTTTTAAAGTGTTTTTTGTGACATTAACAACATATTCATTTTCACTTGCAGATACACAATATGCTTGCAATGTTTGATTAAAGGTTGTACTACAAAATTTTTTTAAAACAAAGTAAAAATTATAAGAGTTTTCAAAAATTAATTTGATTTCTGAAAATTCTGGTAATTGGCCTTTTAAACTTTTTGTGCAAATAACAAAATTAGGTCTATTTTCAAAGCCAAATTTCAGTTTTTCGATTATATTAATTTTATCAGTTTCTTTTAAATTTGTGAAAGTTTTTAAAATTGTTGCCTTAAAAGTGTTTTGATAAATTTCTTCAATTTTTTTAATATGGAAATCTGGAGCATGTTCTTGTGTTTGTTTGCCAATCATTGAAAAATGATATTTGATGCTTAGTGAATAAAGTTTTACCAATATTTTTTAAATTATTGGTATTTGAAGCTACTTGCTTAAAAAATTTTTGTTTTGACTCGAAACGCATTGTGCTGTAATAGGGTAATGGACCCATTTTGTTGGCCTATTCGTTTTTTTCCACAATCGTGATTATTATTGAGAGTTTCGCACGTCTGAGTACTTGCGGTTTTAAAGCGGTCTATGTAGAAAAAATTAGATCGAAACTTTTGAAAATACTAGCTCCAAATATTTGTAAAAATTTTTTCAATATTTTTAAAATTATTTACCCTTAAGAGGTGTGACTTTTATATGGAACGTGCCATCTACGATATCCTCAGTAAGACTTAAAAAGACTTTAAGCGCTTCATCGCATATTTGCACGCCATCCTTGTCACATAAATAAATCGCGTAGTTGTTATTATTAATATCAAATTTAAAAGCACCTATTGAGTTAAATAAACAAATAATTCTATAACTCAAAAAGAAAGAAATTAAAATAGTTAAATAAATAGTTAAAAGTTGAAATATGCACTTACATTTATAAAGAATAATTTCTAAGCTCGCCTCTTCTGTATTGATCACGTCACGTATTTCAGCTCGTCTTTGTATTGGACCTTTACAAGTCGTTCCATATTTCCACATCAAAAATTAACATAAAAATTATTTGAAAGACACGCATAAAATTATGTTTGAGATAATTTTAACTTAGAAGCTATTGTGTATTGTGAGGACTGACAGAAAATATCTTTGGGTCACCATAGGTTAAATATCTCAAGAAGCTTCCATCCAAACACACAATTTAGAATTCGTCCTTTTTTGAACTTAACTAACGCGCAGGGGATGTCTCTATAAATGCAAGCATTGCGCTAGTTTATAAGTAAGGATAAAAAATTCCTGTTAAGGTGAAAAGTTGGAGAAGTTACGGAGCAGACTTTGCCCAAAAGAAATGATAAAGAAGGAAATACTTGCATCCCCTATCATATACATCGCACTACGTTGAACTCCGTTCAGCGCACCTAAATGTGCGAATAAGAACCAACATTGATCCAGCACTGAGGCATACTGAGAGTATTTCGTCAGTGCGTTACCAAACAAGACCATTTAAATTTTTCTGCCTGGACCTCAAACACAATATAAAAAAGATCACTTACCTGTGTTCCTTCTGTCCAGTTCCCGATAACGTATATAAATTTGGTTCTGATTTTACGACACTTACGAAAAGTGATAGGCACAAACTATTTGAATTAACGAAATCACTAAATTTTTATATGAAATATTTTTAAATATTAAATCACTAAATTTTTATTTGAAATATTTTTAAATATTAAATATCCCTTTAATCATGATTTTGACTTTTAGTATTCAATGAAAATGTGATTTCAATATTGCTTTTTTTTCTTTCTTATTTCACACCGATCGGATAAGTTCGGCATTTCACACCGAATAAGCGGTGTAAATTAACACCGGTTCGGTGTAAAATATGTAAATATCCGCTCACCGGTGTGAATTTATTTTTAAAATTTTTTAGTGTGTATCATCGAAATTCATGAGCTACCTCATGATTTTTTTGATGTACGTTAAATTTTTCAAAATGTTGTTTTTATATTTTCTACGAAGTTATACAGCTTATAAAATAATTTCTGTGAAGAAATTTTCAAATATTTCAAACCACTCCAAAGTTATATACACAAATCTATGTTTAAAGCCATTTCATTATCTTATATATTAGTAGGCAAACATCAAATGTTGTCGTACACTTTTTCGATATTAATTTTAGAATAAGGGCAATGAAACTTATATCATTCGAAAGGTACTGCACCTTGTATGTGCAGAATCATTTTATATTTTAAATTTATGACCTCTAACCCGAAATATTAACGTTGAAAATTTGTATTAGTTTTAGTAAGGAATCTCAGGGCTAGGAAAAGGTATAACGTTGAATGAGGTATCGGATGAAAAGCCTGTGTGAAGAGGCTTGGACAATATGATTGAATTTTAGATTGGTGACCTTCGACCTCAAATATGAGCGTAAAAAGGGCATTTATTAAATAAAATCTAAGCTATATGAGATAGAAGAACATAATGTAAGATGGAATTTTAGACATTGCTAAGATGCACAAAAAATACCCCAAACATTTTTCGCCATCTCTTATGAATACCCTACAATAAGCATTTTTTATGTAGCATTTGTAAATATATGTTGTGATGGTGAAACTTTTAACATATTTTAAATTTTTAAAATTTCCTATATTTTGGCATCAAAATAATTGTGTTATCTTGAAGACTATAAATGTTCTCAGTACTTTTGCATGAAAAGTTGTTGCTTTAAAAAAAAAAATTACGGTACACGAAAATATTTTGGGTAATACTTTTTACAAATATTATGTTAAAAAAATTCCCGTTGTTTTGTTGCGATAAGACCATTGCAATATCTTGAAAACTAAAGATATTCTTAGTACTACGCATTTTTTTAGAGGCAACGTCTCGCCTCAGAAGGAGAAAAAACTATTGAAAATGAAATTTTTTATTTTGTAAGCTATTTTCTAATCGATTTCCCTTAAATTTTCTTCGACTGAAAGTACAATTAAATCACTCTAAAATAATGGATAGATATTTTTTGGTAAATTACCAATTCTATGTTATAAATTGTTTTTAAAAAGTCTCTAAATATTCAATGCTTGCTCAAAAAATAGGTCAAAAGTTGTTTTTGTGTTATTTTTCTCTTTTTTTTTAATTTTTATTTATCAATCTCCTTCATATGACAAAACCATTTATTCGAAAAAATTTCTTCGTTTTGACATAAAACTCAATAAACAGTTGCTGTGATTAAAAATTATGGCATTGAGCTGGATTTTTGGCGAAAATACATTATCTGAAATGTTGTTTTTATATTTTTTATAAAGTACTGCAGCTACCAAAATAATTTTGGTAAAAAAGTTTCCTTAATATCTCTTACCAATCAAAAGCTATAAATAAATATATATTTTCATACCATGAAGAACGAAAACTGTCCTACATTTTTAGTATTTATTATAATTGGAAGAAAATAAATCATTTAGCATTCAAAAGGTACTGTTGCACACATGAGAAGAAAGAAATTTGGACTGGTGACCTAGGATCCGAAATATGAGCGTTAAAAAAAATTAATTTTGTTTTCCGAAAAATGCTTAACCATGAGAGAACCATAAAGTGTTTAAAAGAAATGTTTAAGACAAAAACATAATAGGACCTTCGTATCCATTTGACTCCTCTAAGAATCAAATTAAGGGTAATAACATCTATGAAGAGTTTTCGGCAATTTTCTTTATTGCGTTTTTTGTACGGGTCCCAAAAGGCTGACTGAAAGGGGTGAATATGTTTGGAAGAAATTTTGGTAGGAATAATTCGAGAGGCATATAAACTCCGCTGGACACATTTTTGCATAGCAGTTCTTCCAATGAAATTCGGAATGACAAAGTTTCTGTTCATTTTTATACTATAATAGTAAATGGTGTATGTTCGGGTTCAAGTACACAAACTTCACAGCTTTAAAAATTGCAAACGAGTGCTGTCATCAACGCTATGCATCTTTAATGTTATGCTTTCTCAAATATACGCTACAGTGCCTTAACATACGCTACGTTAGTGTTCATTTTTGTTCTCTATTTAACAGACAGTTGGTCGATTTTCGACCACAGGCGATACTAGTATACTGAATTCCACATAAATACCAGTTAATACAACAGAGATAGTTAAAAAACCTTCTTCTGTAAAATTTTCTAAATGGCGCTTAAGCTTTTTGTGCGGATATGGCTCGATATATTGCATTCAACATTTGCTATAGTTTACTTGTTCACAAAGATACCGTTTTTAATTGCATGCAAATTAAGATTTTACTAGTAGTATTTGATTATTTTGTTTTATAGTACTGTTGTAATACTATTTTGTAACATTATTTCTTCACAATGAGAAGTCAAAAAATGGGAATAGTATAGGAAAAAAATAAGGTCAAAATATAAAAAATTTCATAATTACATAATTAAAAAAAAAGTTAACTAAACTGCATGGACTTTTGAACTGACCTAGTGTAAGTTGTAGGTCTGACCGAGTCTAACACAAAACAGCGTATGAAAGTTGTCTAACACCCTCTAAATTTTGACTTACCTTCTAAAAACCGGTTTTGCAGTCCTTCAAGAACTTAGTACTCAGTTACAATACTTAGTCAGTTCAAATAAATTCAAGATTTCTTTATAGTTTTAGTTTGGTAAAATACAGATCTCACAAATGATATATAATACTTTGTGGAAATTCTATTGTTTCTACGCGTATTTATCAAGTAAATGTTAACCCTTTATAGGGCAAGTGCTTATTTTTCGATAAGTATCATTTAAATTGATGAAGATAGTTCTTTTAATAGGAAAAATCAAATGTAAAACATATTTGTTCAATTTTATTTTTTATTTTATTTATTTATAATGGGGTTCATTAAGACTTGGTCTTTTTTAGTACTACATAAGATGTGGACAATGATATTTAAAAAGTAGTTTAAAACTAGCATTTAATAAAAACTGTTTAAAACAACAATAAATCTTTTATGATATGAAGTTTAAAACTAACATTAGATAAAAACTGTTTAAAACAAGATTTTTAATAAAACGATATTTTTAATAAACAAATTAAATTAAATAAAATAGTTAATCCATTATATATAATGATCTTAGCGGCTATATATTACTATAGAACACAACTAGAAGGAGGTATTTTATAGAGAGAGAGAGAGAGAGAAAGAAAGCTAGGATTTGAGCACAGATAAGATGTGAAAACTAGTATAGAAAAAGAAACACTTAGTGGCTATATATTACTATAGAACACAACTAGAAGGAGGTATTTTATAGAGAGAGAGAGAGAGAAAGAAAGCTAAGATTTAAGCACAGATAAGATGTGAAAACTAGTATAGAAAAAAAAACATTGTTTAAAGTATTGAAATAATTATAAATGGAATGTTTAAAACTGGTTCGTGAAGTGATTTGTTTTAGAGAATTAGGTAATGCATTCCAAAGTCTAATGGCGCTGATGAAGAAGTATCTGCTTCTATTGAGGTAGTTATACCTAGGAACAATAAGATTATGAGACCGGTGACTCTGGATAAATTGAAGTTTTTCAAAAAGATAATGAGGGCAATGAGTGTTCATAAGATTGTACAGGAATAAAATGTTGCGGATGTTCATATACTCAAGTAAACCACATCCCAGAATGCCTTTACTCCTTTGAGAGATATGATCAAATCGACTGACCCCTAGCCGCACTATTGAATGCAACTAGAAGTTTATGCTGGGATTGTGAATCTAGCTGACAATAGACAACATGAAAGAAATTAATA
This sequence comes from Dichetophora obliterata, assembly GCA_963920525.1. Classification (NCBI taxonomy): domain Eukaryota; kingdom Metazoa; phylum Arthropoda; class Insecta; order Diptera; family Sciomyzidae; genus Dichetophora; species Dichetophora obliterata. The sequence goes on from OY986438.1 coordinate 139,205,821, forward strand.
TGAGGCATTATTAATTGCACGACTAGTCTGCGCCGAGTTTCAAGAGGCGTGAAGTTAGAGGACGTGCGTAAGTTACGTAAAGTCCCGTAAATTTTTCCTATTGTGTTGTTTATATGGTCAGTACAGGTCAGCTTAGTGTTGATTACAAATCCTAAGTTTTTTGCCTTTAACACAAATTCGAGTTGCTGAGCTCCAATATATAAAGGAGGGATATCAACAAAGCATGAGCCACTCCTAGCAATGGACAAAATCTTAGATTTCAAGGGATTAATAAGAAGCATGTTTGTAATAGCCCAGTTATTTAGCGAGGTTAAGTCATAATTCATTCTATAGGTCAAGTCTTCTAAGAGTCTAGTAGGTCGAGAGATATACAGCGTGCACAGATGCGTATTTACAAACTGAAAAAATTTCATTTATAAAAATAGAGAAAAGTAGTGGGCCCAGGATGGAACCTTGAGGAACTCCAGTCTCAACTGGTCTAAGAGAAGAATAAACGTTACCCACTTTAACCCTTTGCATTCTACCTTTCAAGTAGTTGTATATTAGATTAACAGCACTACGACTAAACTTAAAGTAGTTACATAGTTTATTGCAAAGAAGTAAATGATTGACAAAATCGAAAGCTTTAGAAAAATCAACAAGGCACAGAAGAGTAAGAAAGTTATGATCATAAGCAATTCTGATGTCATCAAGGATTTTAACTGCAGCGGTAGAACAACTGTGGCCAGTCCTGAAACCTGACTGAAACGGTGAAAGCAAATTATTTAAATTAAGGTGCTCCGAAATTTGGTCAGTCATGATACGTTCAAGGACCTTACAATATACTAATAGGTCTGTAGTCATTCGGTACAGAAGCTGAAGAAGATTTTGCTACAGGCAGGACAATGGCAGCTTTCCATATATCAGGGAATTGGGAACTTGTCAAACAATGATTTATTAAGTGAGTGAAAGGTGATATAATATACGGCAAAACTAATTTAATAAACTTTATAGGCATTCCATCAGCCCCTATAGCATTTGAGTTAATTTTCACTATACACTTAGCCACATAATCCTCACCTACTGAATTAAATTCAAAGAAAGGGAACACATTGCTACTTATCACCACTGGCAGCTCAGCACTGTTAGCACTACTTTCCGGCATATGGTTTCCGCTAGCTAGGAAGAAGTTATTTAACTCTTCAGGATCTAAATTGCACTCACTAGAATTTTTAGTAAAAACTCTGTATCTTTTAATATTCTGCCATAGCAGTTTAGAATTTAAGTTGGGGTTCAGCTTAGAGTTAAAAAAATTGGTCTTAGCTTAATTGGTCTTAATTTATTCGGATTTTATTAAAAAAAAAAAAACGAGTGACACAACAACATTTCTGAACACGCTTTGGGCGAAAAATTCGCAGTTTTTTTGTAAATTGTCAACTTTTTAGTTAATGTAATCAATTTTCAAATTTTGGGACACTTTACTCATTATTGATCTTAACATAATATTTTGTATTTATTCTTCTTAATTTTCTGTTTTTCTTTCATCATAATTTTTTGATCATATATTTTTTTACGAGTACGAACTTTATAAGATTAGTAAAAAAAACTTTAGTTAGTTTTCTCTTTTTGTCTCAGAATCATATAATTCGGTTTGTTGCTGTTATGTTACATGGCCATACAAAGGGTTAGTTTTTTTATATTTTTCCAGCTTATTTACCTTTGCTGATGCTTTTTCGACACAGTGTCTTCAAAAAGTGTAGCAATCGTATTAATATTAGAAAATAACGCTATTTTACGAGTAAGTTGAGTGTTTGTTATTCAAAATCGACCTGAAGTTGACAAAGTTATGAAACTTTGAACAAAGGCGTTTTTTTTTTCAATTTATTCCATTTTTGTATAACTTCTTGAATTTATTTATTTCCAATAAATTGTAAAGTTTCATAAATTGAAATAAAAAATACATTTCTAACAAAGTGAAATGAAATTATTACACACTCCTTAAAAACACACGTATAAAGGAGAAAATAATAATGGTATTCTCTACATTTGTTAAGCCCTGCTAACTTGCTAAACTTAACAAATATGTTAAGTCCTGTCAAAATTTTGTATGGGAAAAGACTTAGCAGTTTGTTAGCAAGTTAACAAGCTCAGCACCGTGTTTTTGTTTAGCAGATACCATTTGTTAAGTCCGAAACGTCAAACTTATTGAGTGTAGTGATGAATCGTTTTGGGAATGAGTTCTAACAAGTACCAAATTATTTTTGATTTGCAGCTTCAAGGTAAAAAAACTGCTCTTTATTAATAAAAAAATGAAAATTTTGTAATGGGGTTGGTAAAGACTTATAACATTTTAAAGTTTCTGAATAGCAAATGTATCAAAAGTGTTAACGCACTGTAATATAAAAATTAAAATACATTTTTCGTTGCTGAGTTCTGGTTACGCGAGTAATTAAAACAACAGATTTTTAGCTGTAGAATTCTGTCAGCTGGTTTTAACATATCAGCTTAGCACATGATTGTATAATGTCTTAGCAGGTGCGTTCACATCAGCAGCTGCTAGCTTTAACAATTTAGCAGTTTAGCAGGACTTAACAAATTTTTTTGAATACCATTAATGCAACTGTTGCTAGATACTAAAAAAATACCTTAAAATTCTCTGGATTACAATGAAAACTGAATTTTTAGACATTTTCAAGTTGATAGTTTTTTGCATATACCTTGTATATTGTTTGCATATTACTTGCATATAATTTGCATATTGAAAAAAAATCTAGTTTACTATTTAGAAATATATTGGTTAGAACCGTAAAAACATATATTTTGAGAAAAAACATTTTCTGCATAAAAATCGGCAGTCTAGCTATAAATTTATTGCTCTATTAACTGCTCTATGAAACCACATGCATAAGCAAATAATAAAAGTGCATTTAAACCAAACCAAGCCGAACGCTTCTTTCTTAGAGTATTTCATTAGGTATTAAATATTATTGTAGGTTTAATAAAAAAATTTTTAATATTTTGAAGAGTTTCAATTCTAATAGAACAAGTATTAAAAAATGCATGATTCCAACGATTGGATTAAATATTAGTCTAAGATTCTTAAACGCGCTTAGGAGATATCAACAAATCTTCGGTGGTTTTTTACAGTGGGGAGCAAAAATGAGTACATGTTTGAGCTTTGTGCATTTCAAAGCACATAAAGAGAGCAATAACAAAGCATATCGAACAATTTTTTATTTATTTATTGTTTAATTCTTAACAAAATAGTATAGAATATAGGACAATAAAAAATGAATTCAAATAATAACAAAAATAAAACAAAAACTACTCGTATGTACTCAATTTTGCACTTTTTATAAATAATATGCTCTGAGTAAAGTTTTTTCCATAAACGTCATATTTTTTGTGTTTTTAAACTGTGGAGGTTTTGACCGAAGTGAACCAAATTTTTGTAAATTTTTCAAGTTTCAGTTTAATAATAGTTTTTAAGCTAAATAAAAAAAATTAAGAAGTTATCTCGAAACGTTGTGGATAGTGTCGAATCATTGAGGGAATAATGAGAAAAGAAGACTACCTGAAAATTTTTTAGACCCATCTTCTGGATTTGGTTAAGATGATTTTCTATCCTGAAGAAGAAATAATATTTAGATTTCTTTATTGAGTCTGTGGAAAAAGTAAATGACAGACAGGACAGAATTTTAAATTGATGCAGTGGCCCGCGCAAACTCCCGACCTTATTCCGATTGAAAATTTGTGGTCAATCGTGAAAATACGGTGTGCCAAACAGACCCATTGAACCTTGAAGATCTGTGACAACATGTGCTGCGGGAGTGGCTAAAAATTTCAAACGAAATAGTACAAAAATTGTTTGAATGTATGCCAAATCGTATGAAAATGGTAATAAAAAAACTAGTAAGGAGTTATCCTCGACTGGGCCAAAGTTAAAATACCCCCACGGTTGACAATTTTTCCAAATTTCATGCCTAAAGTTTATCGTTTTGGTTAAAGGTTTTGTGCAAAATTTGAAGGCATTAGTTTAATTTTTGTGGAATTGAAAGAGATTTTATTTTATTTTGGTGAACTTTGTATGGTAGGTAGGCGTGGTTTTCATCCCATTTTTACAAATTTCATACTCGAAGTTCATTTTTGTGGATTTTAAAGAGATTTTACCGTTTTGGTTAAACCACTGTGTATGGGAGGTAAGCGTGGTTTTCATCCGATTTTACAATTTTTTTACTCAAAGTTTATGTTAAATATTAAAGATGCTGTGCAAAATTTGAAGCCATTAAATTAGTTTTTTAAAAGAGATTTTACCGTTTTAGTTAAGTCACTTTGTATGGTAGATAGGCGTGGTTTTCGTCCGATTTTTACAAATTTCTTACTCAAAGTTAACATTAAATATTAAAGACACTGTGCAAAATTTTAAGTCATTAAATTAGTTTTTGTGGAATTTTAAGAGATTTTACCGTTTTTATTAAGTCACTGTGTATGGGAGGTAGGCGTGGTTTTCATCCGATTTAGCTCATTTTCGAACTTTACCTCCATCTTTGTATAAAAAGCTTAAATATTGAATTTCGTTACGATAGCTAAAAAATGACGTCTGTTATCGTGACCACAAACGGACATGGCGGACTTTTCTATACCGACCACGCCTCCTAATCGGCGTTACAAACGGAGGGATAATGTTAATATACCTCTATTACGTTTTATAAACGTGGGGGTATAACAAGGGGTTATAAGCCAAATATTGAAAATATACTCTAGTATTATCGTTTTCAAAAAGTGCAAAATTGAGTACATACGAGTTGTTTTTTGTGTTTTATTTCTTTTTCTCTTTGAATTAACTGCATTATTCTGTATCACGAGGAAGCACACCAACGATGAGAAAGACACGAGAAGCAATATAATTTTATATGGCAAAAAGTATTGCTTCTCGTGTCTTTCTCATCGTTGGTGTGCTTCTTCGTCATACAGAATAATGCAGTTATTCTTTTTCATTTTGTGTTGCATACTTTACTATTGTGTTAAGAATTAAACAACATATAAGTGAAGAAAATTGTTTGATTTGCTTAGTTGTTGCTCTTTTTATGCGCTTTGGAATGCAAGAAGTTCAAACAAGTACACATTTTTGCTCCCCACTGTGTATATGAAACACACCTTGCTAGTAAAAGCATACATAAATTTACAAGTCCACATACTTGTATCGTTCACTGTAAATGCATTTACTCGGTGTCGGTGTTGGTTTTCTGTGAAATGCAGCCGGCATTAAATTGCATACATGTTGAAATCTGCGGATGATTTATTGCAACGACCACAACAGCAGCAGCAGCAGCAACAACAACAACAACGATAACAACACTAACAACACCAGCAGCAACAATGAAACTAGTGTAAATAATTAAATCCGGCAATTATTATTGTTATTGTTATTAATAGGGTTGCCAAAGTGCCAGATGACTGTGAAAAAGGTTATTATTGATAAAGTAATTTTAATAAGTATCCTCATTTAAATGAGCAACAACAGTAATAACACCAGCAACAAACACAACAACAACAACAACCACAACAACAACAACACAACAACCAAAACAACAAATAAAACATTAAATTGAATGCAAATAAACAGCAACTACAATAAATTTAAACACTTTGGCATCGCGAAAAACAACGGCTTTGAGCGTAAAATTATTTAAAATTGTTATTATATAAAATGGCAGGCAGTGTGGATGTGTGCATGTGTGTGTGTGTGTGTGTATGTGTGTGTGTGTGTGTGTGTGTGTGTGTGTGTGTGTGTGTAAGTAAAAAACAAAAATACAGGCTGACTTGTGGTTTGACAAATAGTTGCTGCTGCCCTGCTATTGTTACAGTTGCGCTGAAAAGTGTGAAACTTATTTGTTGCACGGTTAAAAATTTTGGACTACTTTTTAAACCAAACTTTGGTTTGAAGGAATTTTTAATTCAAAAAGTACGATTTTTTAATCCCTACTTTAGTTTATTTTAGCTGGGTCGCGAACCCACGTTCCTGAAAGCTTACTTGCATTCGTAATGTTGTAAAATAAGCGAAACCTTGTTAACAACTGAGTTGGACGAGCGGATAAGAGGTTGGACCAGCACATCAGAGGACGTGTATTCAAGTCATGAAATGGTTAGAGTAATTGTTTTATTTTAGGTTGATATTTATATTGGTTTTTTTAACTTCTTGTGGATTCAAAATTAATCTATTTTGGATTAAACTTTTTCTTGGATTAAAAAGTAATATTTTTTTGTTGTTGTCCTTTATCCCAGCAAAAAAAGTGCTTTCAAAAGAAGGCAAAGTGGAAGGGAAAGTCTTGAATTCCATCCCTTCCACTTTCATACCCAGAAGGCATTCTTTTAACATATTCATGTCATTGGAAAGAATGCTTTCCTTAGGCTTCTCTAGAAGTGCTTTCAGAATTTTTTCAATGGAAGATTTTTTGAGCACTTCATTGAAAAGATTCTAGTATGTGTTTTACAGGAGAAATTATAAAAGGCATTCCATGGAATGGAAATGTTTTTGTGGTTAGGGTGGGGGCTATTTTCTCGCGATTTTGCTATTGGAAATGAGAAGTGTTAGGGTTTTGTTGGGGTGTAAAAAATATCTCTTTTCTCGATTTTCACGGCATTTTGATGTTGGAAGTAGCATGTGGTTGGGTTTTGTTGGGGGTTTAAAAAATCCCACGGAAAACATTAATTACAATTGTTTTTACTTTGATTGAATTTAAATGCTATTTGAATGCCTTCCAGAAGTAGTTTATGAGAATGTCTCTTGAAAGCGCTTCTTGATAAGGCTAAGGAAAATCACAATAGGATCTACAGAATGTCTTCTGGAAGCAGTGTTCGTAAAAATGCGTGTCACATTTTTATAAAAAATTTTGTTGGGATGTTATCCAAAAAAGTTTAAAATTTAGTTCAAGATTTTTAACCGTGTGTTCGTTTGGCTTTTTTTCGAGCATTCTGCAAATGAGCAATGCCATAAAACTCATTTAGTGTCACGTGATAAACGCCTTTTGCAAACATACTTATATGCATGGTATCAATATACTATATGCAATGGCTTGTATGTTTGCATATTTGCAAGTTGATACAACAGTTATATTTGTTTTTATTTAAATTTTTTAACTTATTTGTGTGTTGATTGCATCTCGCTTGTTTCGCGCTGCTGCCGACATACGTCGGGATAATTGCTCGAAATTACTTCACATACGAATCCAATTAAAATTATTTTAAATTATTTCCCAAAAACAATTTAAACAAACATTTTGGCTGCATTTTTTTTTTGTGGACAGCTTATTTGGATTTTTTTTTTTAAATTTTTATTGTTACCCTTTTTCGCTTTGAGGCATTTGAGCGTGGTTTATGTGGCTTTAAGGCTTTTATGCGGTTGCGATAATTGGTGGTGGGTGTGACTGAATGTGAGAACTGAAAGTGCAGGCCGGACGTGGCTAGTTTAATTGAAGCTCTTGTAGGATTGGCGAAAGGATTTCGTATGCATTATGTCAGAAATCAAGAAAGTTTGTTTATCAATTTATCTGTGCTTAATGAGGGACATTAATGTCATTGTTTAAAATGTTTGAACCTTTTACAAAATTTGGTCTGGTGGAGGAGGCAAAAGAAACTTCACTGAATCGGCGTTTTAAAAGTTAACATCTGATTTTGTTTTAAAAAAGATTTGAAATTTATTCTACAATTAGCTCAACTAAAATTTCTACTCAATATACCTCAGTAAGTAGGTACAAAGAACTGCGGCCGTATGTATCAGCGGAGCGCTTAGGTCCACTTCATCGGAAGCGCTAAATGCGGTTATTTGCTTAATACCCCTTGATACTATGGGAAAAAGGATGGTACAGGAAACAGCCATCCGCCAGAGAGCAACCTCGCAGTGGACTAACACTCATATAGGTCATTCCTCTATTATCGATCTTGCAGGAGCAGTAACCCGATTACAGTATTGCCACTCCCTCATTCGAGAACGGCTTTCACACAGTTATCCCAACCAGAGTAGAATGGGACGGGTTACTGCCGCTAGGCCAAGTTGGCGCGCATATTTTTACTGACGGCTCAAAACTTGACAGCAAAGTTGGGGAGGCGTCTTCTCAACGGATCTGGACATCAGAACCACATTTAGACTGCCAGATCATTGCAGCGTCTTCCAAGCTGAAATAATGGCTATCTATAGAGCTGTGGAATGGCTGAGGTACAGTGAGATATCAACTAAAGATATCTACATTTTTATAGACAGCCAAGCAGCGATTAAATCCCTTGCAGGTGTGCTCCTAACATGTCCAACAGCCCTTAAATGTCACTCGTCTCTTAATGAGAAGGCTGATGAGTTCGACATCCATCTGGTCTGGGTACCAGGGCATAGGGACATTTCGGGAAATTGTAGAGTGGATGAGCTCGCTAGGGAAGGTACAGCGGCAACGCTACTGCCGGACATGGAAACATTAGGAATGCCACTTGCGTCTTGCAAGCTGGCTCTAAGTTAACATGCCACAGAATTGGCTAATTTCAGGTGGAAGCTTAGCACCACCTCTAACACAGCTAGACAGATGTGGCCTAGTTTTACTAAAAAATGAACGATGAAGCTTACTCAAATAGCGAGGAAAGATCTCTCCATTCTGATAGGCGCTATAACAGGGCACTTATTACAGGTAGGCATGCCCTTAGAATGTGGGTTCATGCGAATGACTTCTGCAGGAGTTGCAGGGATGACGAAGAGGAGGAGTCGGTATCATATCTCCTCTGTTCATGCCCCGCTTTAGCCCGCAGAAGACAGAAGCATCGTGGAAGCCTCTTTTTTGATGACCTAAGGGATCTTGAGGAGGTAGACGTTAAGCGTCTATTGCTTTTTATTATTAGTTCAGGGTGGTTTCACGACAGCACTTAGGAGAGGAGGAGTAGATCCCCTGTGGTACCACAACGGACCTAATATATGGTCAATGTGGGCCGGTCTTTGACCGGCCACCACTTTAACCTAACCCACCTCAGTAAAATATTTATATGTGCATAAAAATTTTTATTTTTTCTCAATGGCTTATAACAATGTCTAAAATTTTTTGAATTTGCAAAAACTTTTTTTAAAGGATGGAGCTTATTAGCCGAACAGAGAAGTCTTCTCTTACTCGTATTAGTAGTACCTTTAATCGAAAATTGTGTGCAATAGAAAATATTTATATGTGCACAATTGCTTTTTTGTGTTTTAAATGCTATAACGTAAAAAATTACGAAATTTTGTTGATAATTTTAGTAAGAAAAACCATAAACATAACGGTAATAAATTTTTAGAACAAAATATGAGGACATTTTAGAGTTATTTTATTTTTCAAACAAAAATGCCACGTGGAACCACTTTATCTGAAGAAGATTGTTGAAATATAAAAGGCTTAAATTAAGTCGGTAGTAGGTGATATAGCTGCAAGGTTGCCAGTATTGTGGGAAAAATCCCATTCGTGGTAGTTTTTAATTGAGCTTGGGAATTTTTTTTTTGGGAATTCCCATGGTATTTTTTAATTCCGCGTGGTATTTTTTAATTGACGTGGGAATTCAGCGTGGTATATTTTAATTGCATGGGAATTTGGGAATTTTTCTTAAATTTTTTTTTTACTTTTATTGAGCAAAATCTTAATCATAGTATTCGATGATCGACGTATATATACAGAAGAGTAAAGCTATAAGTTTACGCTGTACATTTCTTCGAACTTACCCTTAATATACACGATAAAAATGCATATATGTTTTAAGAACAAGTTGACATCACAAAATTGCATGAAAACTAATAGCACATTCTTTTCTGAAAAAATTCTGACCTTAAAATTTTGACTTTTTCTGAAAATTCTACATTTCTGCATGCAAGCGTTAAGCTTACAAAAATTATTTTAAAATTTAAAAAAAAACATTTTGATCTATTTTTCGTGGCATTTTTTTATACGTATGGGATTTTTTGTGGGATTTTTAATTGCATATGGAATTTTTGGTGGTATTTTTAAAACGCGTGGTATTTTTGTGGTAATTTTTAATGATCGTGGGATTTTTTTCGGTATTTTTTAATTGCTGTGGGAATTTTTTTTATTTACCTTTAGCATGGGAATTTTGGTGGTATTTAATTTAATGATACTTAGGGAAAAAGGTAATTTTCGTGGGAATGGTTCCGAATTTTGGCTGGCAACCTTATATAGCTGCTAGGACAAATCATCACCAAAACACCATAACAAATTTTTTGAAAGACCCTGGCAACTGTGCTATAATCAATCGTAGTGAAAGAAAATCCGTGATTGACCAACGGCACAAAAGACGAATTCGACGTCTTGCTGTGGAGAAAGGGATGAATTGTGGTGAAATTGCTGCGCACTTGGATCTAAGGGTTACCAGAAGTAGAATTCAACAAATTTTGAATGAAAATGCTTAAGTCAGTTATGAATCGCCCTTCTATCAACCCAGGCTTCTAACATGACACATTGCTGCCAGTCTAGCATATGCCGAAAAATACAAATTTTGTTAGAAAGAATTTGGGAATGTCATATTAAGTGATGAGAACATGTTGAACCTTGATGAGCCCGACGGTTGCCAGAATTATCGACACAATTTGCGATAGCCATGACAAATTAGATATGCGCGTAACCATGGGCGGGGATCATCGATGATTTCAGCCGGTTTCAGATACTTTGAAAGTCTCCCCTGTATTTTATTTCGTGCAAATCGAATGCAAAAATGCATATTGAATTATTAGATGATGTATTTATTGAGTTCACATGCTATAAATACCAGAATGACTGGACTATTCAGTAGAACAACGCACCAACAAATTCTTCCCGAGTCATAAATGACTTTTAATAAATCTGAGATATACCCGTACTGTAGTGACCTGCTGTTAGTCATGACTTGAATTTTATCGAAAACCTGTGGTGCATTCGAACGGGTGCCAGTTCGAGTCGATGAAGCATCTAGAAACAGTTCTTTAAGATGAATGGTAGAAAATCGATGGCTCCATCCTCAGATCGCTGATGTACTTCAGGCCTTTCACGCTTAATCAAGTCATTATAAGAAATAAAGACATATTCTTTTATAAAATCTATATATATTTCTATTTTATTCCATAAAATCAATAAAAATCGGTTTTGCACATATAAATATTTGCTATGAACTTTTTAACCCTCATCGGTCCCTCGAGAAATACATCTTATCGGTCTCATTGTATGCGCGCGCATACACATATATTTTTAATTGTAAAAAAGCTAAAAAAAATTTACAACCATTTATGTTTTGTGATTTTTTATGTTTATTACATTGTTTACTATCTTGTAACAATACTATTATTAATGTATTAATATATACGTATGAACTTATAAAGGTAGATTTAGAATGAAATTAATTAGAATATTACATTTATTTTATTTATTTATTACAAAGTAACTTATAATTAAAATTAATAGTTACAAAGAAAAGGATAGACAGCAATAGCAGCAATGGCCTTCAGCTGATCATTTAATAAAATACATTTTGTTTTATTATGATATATCATTAATATATTACAAGCAATTGTTATTTTAGAAATACTTATATATACCTATTTTTATATTTTATGAAAGAGGAAAAGAGAAAAGAAAGAAATAAAAATTAAATATTTTATAGTTATGTTATGAAAAAGAAATGAATTTAGATACGGTGGAAAATTTGGGAAGTTTTTAGGAATCAGATTATGTTTTCAATGTTATTTTTGTTCGGGTATGATAGCGCCAGAAGGGGGCTAGAGTTGCAAAATGCTTGATTGCGTTGGTTGTTGAATCGAGGACAATAAACTATAATATGTTCAATAGTCATAATAGCATGAAAATTGCAGAATTGACAGAGATTAGATTCGGAGTGATCGATAAGGTATCCGTGTGTTAGCCTTGTATGGCCTAACCTAAGACGAAAGTACTTTATCATATCGAACCTGCATAGCCCGATGTCGCATCTTGTTTTAAGATAGTTATCTATTGTTAGCTTAGTTGTGTTAATTTCGCGATACTATGTGGATGTGAGAGCCCATTGTTGGGTTTGTTTCATTTGGAAATGAGATTTGAGGTGTTTTGTAATGTCATTAGAGTTAAAATTCATATTTGAAGTAATTGGTGCTGAAGTTGCAGACTTTGCTACTTCGTCAGCCAGTTCGTTTCCTGTTATATTTACATGGCTGGGAATCCCAATTAATAATATTCTCAGGTGAGCTTCTAAAAGAATATTACGAACCAGGGTGGGGTAATATTGACTATTGTCAATGTTTGATATTTCTTGTATGGAAGAGAGAGAATCACTGCATATAGCAAATTTACCAATATTTAATTGTGCGTACTTTACTGCTTCAAAAATCGCAATGATTTCAGCAGAAAAGACAGAGCTGTATGATGGTAAAAGTGATGTATGGATGATGTTTGATTCAGATGTGACAGCGTAACTGATGCAATTTGCCTGCATTGACCCGTCAGTGTATAAAAAGAAATAGTCGCTAAGATTTTCTTTAATTCCTTGGAATTTGGCTCGAAATAAGTGGGGTAATGTGGTTGACTTATTATGGATGCATAACGAGGTATTTATAGTGGAGGGGTTGAAGTGCCATGGTGGGTAGTTGCTGTAAGGGGGTTTAATTGGGTTGTAGGGAATGCTAAGATCTTCGCAAAGAGCGATTGTTCTACTTATTACAGAATTTGTGCTAGGATAAATGTTTGGATTGCTTGTATTTTGGATGAGTTGAGAGTATGGCGAGTCAAGGCTATTAATGAAAGATTTAGAAAGGTTAGAGGTAAGAAGGTCTCTTTGGTCTTCAATACTTTTAATGTTAGCTTCAAACAAAATATTTTTTATCGGAGTAGTACGGTAAGCTCCAAAAGCAATTCTAAGAGATGAATTGAATATAGTTTTTAACTTATTAAGTGCAGATTTAGGCGAGAAACCGTATAAGAACAGTCCATAGTTAATTTTTGATAAAACTAATGATTTAACGACAGATATGATGGATGTGTGCTTGTATTGAATTTAGAACTTGAAAGACACTTAATAATGTTTAGCCTATTTGAAAGAGATGGAAAAATATGTTGGATATGATCAAGCCATCTATATTTTTTGTTAAAAATCACACCTAGTATTCTTAATTGGGAAACTGCTTCAATTATAAAATTATTTAATCGTAAATTGCAAACGCATGCTATTTTTCGGCAGATATGTATTTGTTTACATTTTGAAATTGATAATTGAGCCCCAGAGTACTCGCACCAGGATTGAATATCACTAAATAAGCTGTCGAGGTTAATATCTAAATTTTTCCGTTTGGTTAATTGTTTTATAATACAAAAGTCGTCTGCATAGGCACAAAATTTAATTTCTTTGTGAAACGAGATTATGTTACATAATTTGTTATATGCTATTAAGAAAATTATAACCGACAAGGGGGACCCTTGGGGGATGCCGTTAAACAACGGTAGCGAATTCGAGTAAGAATTACCAACTCTAACTTTAATCTGCCTTTTAGTCATAAAATTATAGACATAATTAATCATTTTAGGCCCTACTTTCCAGTTCCTTAGCTGATCTAGGATTGTAAAGATACCAACCAATTTGTGATGAGTTAGTGATATATTCGTCCATGTGAGTGGGAGAGGCTATGCTTTAGATGTTTTTGGTTTTGTTAAGTCCACAAAAACGTCGTATGTTGCACCAAATTTTTCTTGTTGGTCTGGAGGGGTTAATTTCAGCTGTAAAATTCTGAATAGAAACTCGCTTAGCTTTTTTAACTTCTCGTTTGAATGCGGCGTTCGCTTTTTTGTAATTGAGGATATTTTCTGCAGATATGTTTTGCTTTAATAGATGCCAGAGTTCAATTTTTTTTATCCTAAGACTCTGTAAGTGGCTATTCCACCAAGGAACATTGTGAGTTTGATTGTGAAGAAAAGATTGTGGTATACTTTTGTTAGCGCTTTGTAATATTATTCTATGAATAAGTGCAGCTTCTCTATTTATGTTATCACTTGGCGGGCGCTCCGCACCAAAAATATTATTGCATTTTTGGAAAATTTGCCAATCAGCTAATTGAACTTTGAAACGAGGTTTAGGTTTTTGAAAATTTGTGTGGTGCGATGAACAATTTTTTTGACTCTTAACGTTTACAGCTAGCTTTACTCTTAGTTTTACTGTGTGATTTGTTTTTAGCTTTCAGTTGAGATTTAAGTCGGTTACTAGTAATCTTCGGAAATATTTTGACTTTACTTTCTGACGGTGTTGTAGTCATCGGTTCGTCTTCAAGAGGTTCGTTGTCTTCTAATGGTTTGATGGAGTGGACAGAACTCGTGGAAGCTGTAAGTGGTAGGTCGTCAATGTTTTGATTTTTTGTTGTTGATTCGGAGTGAGGAATTTTATTGCTGCAACTGGGTTGGGGTTCATCTACGGAATCGTTAAGAAGGTCTAAGAAAGGATTTTGAGTGTCGGGAGCTGATCTTAGTCTGTTAGCGTATGATGATTGTGAATTTAGTTGGCGTTCGTTGTATATTTTCAGGGCTGTTCTGGCATCAGTTTTTTCTAAAGTTTTAATAGCTTGATTTTCCTTGTGTTTGATCATCTCATTTAATATAATGAGGCCGGTCTCTTTCAATACTTCACCGTCTTTTTTAAGAATTTTTTTAACCTCTGTTATATTTTGTTGTTTAAGCTCGTTCAAAATTTCATCTTCGGGTAATTCTCTTAAATCATTTGAATAAATGACTCCTTTAGAATAATTGAGTGTTGTGTGTTCTGTTACATCAACAGTGATCATTTGACCGAATGATGTTAGTTTAATTAATTTTATTGCTTGTGTTATATTTTTTGTTTTAATTAGTAGAGTACCGTTGCGGAGTTTTTTGCAAGTGTCAACCTCGCCTCCACAGACATTATCAATACATTTTTTAATTAAAAAAGGAGAAACATTAGCAAGTGTGTTTTCATTATCTTTTCTTGATATGACCAAATATTTAGGTCCGGGATTAGTTAAAGTTAGAGTTTTTGATTTGTCTATGCACATCAAATGTTGGTTGTTAACGTCAGGTGGTTTATTCATTTTTAGGCACTTAAGTGTCACTAAGAGTAATAGATTTTGTAACCAAAAATTTTGTTATATTTATTTAATTAAATTTATTAAGTTAAGAACAATATAAACTATATAAAAGAAAATTAACAGAAAAATTGTTGATTGGTTTCAGACGAAGCACTAATTAAACGTAGTATATAAGGCACGATGTTTACTCAATGAGAGAAAGCACAGAACTGTGAGAATATTACATATTTTAGAAAAAAGATTGATTTTTTAGCTTTTGTCAATTATTTGTACATTTTTCGCATAAATTCAAATTATGTTCAGCACAAATGAATTTCCTACACTTTTCACAGTGTGTAGCAAAAAGAATTTTGTTATTTTTATATGTGCAGATGTGTTTTTTCTGTTTTTCAACGAGGTTCAATCCAAGCTCCTCGATAAAAAGGCGACGACGAATATTATGTTTCGTTTTAGAATTTTTCCAATTCGGGACTGCTTGCAATTTATGTTCATATACAACTTCTGTAAGATAAATTGGCTTTTGACGCATGTCGAGTAGAACTGAAGGAATTTCAGTCCTATTTTTCCTTATTGTTCCCAAAATAGTCATGCGATTCTTATGTAAATCTTCTGCCAATTCATACGAAGTGAAAAAGCTGTCACACGTTACATTTCTGTCAGAAAGTCCTTCTACCAAATCCAAAACAACACGCCGTCCGAAATTACGTTCAGGAATGGCATTACGATTCCGACCAACATAAATTTGTGTGTTGTATGCATACCAGCTTTTTGAGTCGCATAGCACCCAAATTTTGCTGCCATATTTCGCCGGCTTGGATGGAATATACTGACGAAACGGACATCGCCCACGATACGGAACTATCTGTTCATCTACGGTAATGTTTTTTCCTGGTGTGTATGCAACTTTCAAATTATGATTCCATTTATCGTATACCTTTCGAATCGGTGCTAATTTGTCACGTACAGAAGTACTTGTAGATGCAGTGTTGGCCATACGAATGTTCGCGGTCATCAAATCGAATGCAACCATGGATACGCTTGAACATTTTCAAAGACATTGTTGCTCTAAATATTGTTGCCGACCAGTTTCGTCATTCCACAGTTTAGTGACACATTCACCGTATGACCGATACACACCAGAAAGCAGCAACAATCCAAAGTATGCGTGCAGAGTGTCCAAATCAATGTTTTCCCAATCGTCTTTGTACTTTCGCACACCATATAAATTCGTCATGTTCAAAATAATATTCTCAACCGGTTCAAGGAACATGTGAAATGCAGACGAAACATCAACTATAGTAGCAGCTGCTAATGCTTTTGGATCTGAATTATAACAAAATGAAACATATAATGAACATGAACCCATAAGAAAGAGGGTAAATTTTTACCTGAAGTGAAATTTTCTGCACGTCGAAATGAATTTCTTCGATTTATTTCAAATGGTTGTGATGAATATTCAATTTTCTTATTTTTTGAAAAATATTTATTTTCAAGATTTGCTGCATTTTCTTCTGCTAAATTTTGCTCAAGTGGCTCAATGTCGTCTTCATCCGAATGCACGCTAACTTCACTTTCATCATTCTCCAAGTCTGATAATGCAAAATCATCGTCACTATTGCACGGAGATTCGCCCGCTTCGCTTTCCAAATCCATTTCTAGTTCATCTCGCTGCGTTCTTTCACGTAAAACTCTATCCATTTTTTATCAAATACTTCGAAACACAACCAAAATTCAAACGTCACTTATGTGTGTTCCAGATAGTGATGGGAACTATCGAATAAAAATATTCGAATTATTCGATAGTTTGCTTACCTTCAACTGATTGAACGAATCGTGAGTACTGAAAATTTAACTGAAAAAGTACGTTTAACTGATTGATGTGTGTTTAAATGAAAATTATAATGAAATTGCACCAGTTATAAGCTACTAAGAGGTTTTTAAATCAAATAAATGAATACTTTTATTAAAATCATTTGCTTTGTAGTAGCCACAATTTTTATAATTCGAATGAATGAATAATATATTCGATAGTAAAAATCGTACGATAGTTCTTTGTACTAGTTACTATTTCTTTAATTCGAGTGAATGAGTGAATTATTTGATAGTTCAAATCATTCGATAGTTTCGTGCATTATTTACTATTTTTTCAAGTAAATGAATGAACGAAATATTCGAACGAATTGTTCGATAGTTAAAATCATTCGATAGTAAACTATCGATAGATGAAATTTTTCGATAGTGCCCATCACTAGTTCCAGAACAAACTGAATTCATTAAACGAAAAAACAAGGGCGTGCTATAAATCCACATACAAAAATAAGCGGTAATTCCAGGTACCTGCTTATGTGTATGCGCGCCATTACACAGGGACCGATTCGTAACTATAACTGCAAAGGCAAATATCCCAGTGGGCATTTTAGCGAGTGGTATGCAAAAAAAGGCATGCTAACACTGCTATTATTGGCGTCAATACACCTTCCATGATCACTGCATTAATGAGTACTTCTGTAAGGCCTACCTTTTGAAGGTCCTTATTCTTTTCATATTATTTTATATGAAAAAATTTACAAAAAGAAATCCAAAAAATTTTTAAATACACAAAACAGTTTGTAAAAAAATGTTGATTAAAAAAAAATTATTTTTTTTGTCCGAGTTGGGTCTCGAACCCGGGCTCCCGAAAACTAACACATTACATATTATATTTTATGAAAATATTTATATAGAAAAACTCTAAGTCTTTTCTTATATTTTTGTATGAAGAAAATTTATAAAAAAATTAAAAAAAAAATTTTGAATACACATGACAGTTTGTAAAAAAATTTAGATTTAAAAAAAACAAAAAAGAATTTTTTTTTTGTCCGAGTTGGGTATCGAACCAGGGCTCCCGAAAGCGTACTTTCATTTGTATTGGTGCAAAATAAGCAAGCGATTCTTAACAACCACGGTAGTCAAGTGGGTAAGATGTCGGATCGCCGACTGAGAAGTTCATGGTTCAAATCTCAAATTGTTAGTCGCTTTTTATTTGAAGTTGATATTATTATTGCTTTTCCTTCTAACGTGACTTCTCGAAAGAGTGCTTCTGGCAGGTCTCTTTTGAGCAAGCAGAGCGGAAGGCCTGACAAATTTTCCCATTTCATATAAAATAGCAAGTGTAATTGTATATGAGTGCGGCAGTACTCTAAAATCCATACGAAGGCCTGCTAGCGGCGCTGCCAATGCCTACTGGGTATAGTAAGGGTACAAATTCAAAAACGAGTTTTTGTGGTTGTTCAGGCAAACTAATTCTACTTTGCAAACTACAAGGTCATTCCGCTGAACCGTTTTTATTTTAATCAAGGTTAAATATCAAAATTGTATGCGTGCGCATACAGGGGACCGATGAGGGTTAAATACATTCTAATTTTTGTAATAACAACACGTTTTTTAAATAAGTTACATCTTGTTTTACATATAAGTCCTTAATACTATTTCAATAAAAAATAATATAAAAACAATTGAAGTTATGTTGGCTTAAAATTGCATTTGAAGTGTTGCACATATTATTGTTTTACTGAGGTATATATATATGCCTTTGGCAAAGTTGTTTGGTTCACAGACCTGTATAAAAATTTGATGACACATATTTTGGTAAAATATTTTTACCGTGTAGTCGTACAAAAAGTATAAAACAACTTATATTATTAAAACTTAAAGATATAAATAGAGGAGGTGTGCGCTAGAAGTTTGTTAAACGACTAAACAAAAATTGCCAATAAATGGTTTTTTTCACAATTTGGCTGTGCAAATAAAATGATGTGAATTAAATGTGTTTCCGCTTCCGGTACATTTGTAGCCCCAATACTTGGCTTTCTTAGCTTTTTTGCATTCATGTTCACATGTTTCTTTGTTTGTATGCTTATCTTCTGACATGTCTGAGATCCACCTGCCTATGAATATGTTTGTGTATATTTATGTAATCTTTATAACTGTAGATTTGTGCTTCTGGGCCTGATGTCGCCGTCAATAGCTGTCGTTGGGGTCATTTAAACAGCGCTAAAATATCACTGGGCGACGTGAAGTTATTCTGGGTAATATTATGAATATGTCAAATGATGCTAACGTGGTAATCATCTTTATAAAATGATGTTGTTGGTCTATCAAACAGGCTACAGTTGAAATAAATTGACTTTTGGGGGCGGTGGTAAGGATGCCTGTGTGTGTGTGATTGTGTTTTGCATAGCGACATATATGCTATCCCAATCAACCGTTGTGTAATAGTGTTTGGAGTAAGCTTACCTACTATGGTATAATGAAAGCCTTTTCCAAACATGCTTTGAAAACACTTTTCTACGTAATAAATTTACTAGTTGTGTTGTAAAATTGTATCGAAACGGGAAAACAGTAAGCTTTTTATAACAGTGCTTGAAGTTAGCTTACTGGTAGTTTAATTAACAAGCGATTTCAAAGCATGATTGGAAATTGCTTTCAGATGTAATAGTTTCACAACTTTCACATTTTAAGGGAATTCCCAATCATTGAAAATTGCAATTGCAATAAAAAATGAAGTCCCATCACTAACAATTTTGATGTTAGTGGCTTGAGTTCAGTGATAATTAGAACTCGTGTAATGATGATTGTCAGTCTTTTATAATATTTTTATGGTTAAATAAATACTTTTTATTTTGTTAGTTACATCAATGTGCTTAAAAAATATATATTTAATAGTCCAAATAGTTTATATTTGTATTAAATTTCTTTTGAGTGGCAATGTTTTTACCTATTGTGTACTAAACATAAAGTTTCTATAGATTCGGATGTGAGGTCTTTCATATTGATTCATTTTACAAAGAAGATTAATTTTAGCTGCTATGCTAACGGCGAGCAAATTGGATTACTTAAATTTCTGAAAAATCTGTGTTAAAAGCTTGCAAAAATACTTACTTCCCATTATTTAATAAATGTTTTAATAATATTTTTATAACACTTTTTTCCAATTTTTTATAAACAGTTGTAAATAACTTACAATAACACTTACTTCCAATTATTTAATAATTATTTTCAATAATACTTTTACAACAATTTTTTCCAATTGCAAAGTAAGTATTGTAGAAAGCTTATTAACAACACTTATATCCAATTGAATAGTAAACGCTTGGAATAATATTACAGTAAGGAATATTTTTCCAAGGGTTCCTTATTGCTTATTCTACAATTACTTGAAAGCATTTCACAACAGTTTTTACAAGCTTTTTCCAAGCGCAATGCTTACGCTTGTAAGCTTACTATAAGCTTATTCCAAGCTTGTTTGGCTTATTGGGATGAAGCCAGCTTGATGATGATGATGTTTATTTATTTATGTGGTCATAATATGTGTGTGTGTATGTATTCTTGGTTTTCTACTCAATTGCCTCAATGACTGCTTCTCAAACATGCCAGTCTTTTTGGTATCCCTTTTTTCTTGTTCCATTTTTTTCTATATTTGCGAAAATTTTCGTCTGTCTGCCTTTTATTCACTGGAGTGCTTTAGCCTATTTTTCATTTTTGGTGAAGTAGAAAAAACATTTAATAGAAAAAAGCATGTCCTTTGATAGCCCTTTGATCGCTCTCATGTGATAAGAAAGTTTCACTAGAAAAAATGCGTTATAAAATTGTGTGGAATTGCAAATAGACACACACACTCAATACTAATCATTCATTCCGCCATTGAATAAATGTTTTTGAGCTTGTTTTACTCATGGACACGCAATAGTTGACTAGAGTTGCCGACTATTGGTCAGTTTAGCTTTCAAAGATATTTTTAGTAATCTCAGAGCTGAACTAACACGCTAAAAAATGAGTTTTCCTATTTAACATCCATTTCATTTGTAATTAGAAATTTTTCCAATTTTGTCATTAAAATGAGGGAGAGATGAGAGGAATGTTATACTCGATTAATCATGTCTTTACGAACAATTACGTATGTGATTGCATCGTGTAATATTGGCAAAGGAAATGTATGCAGTCCCTTTTTTAGAAAAACACTGAAGAAATGTTATTATCTTACATTTATTGTATTTCTATATTTTTGTTGTAATTTTTTATTTCAAAACAAAATTTGAAGCTCAAAAATAAAAAATTTTTGTAATAAATATCTGAAGAAATAAAAAAAAAACATAACAGACAATCCTAAATCGTCGTGTCTACAATCTGTTAAAAAACGCAACAAAAAATTTTAGGAAATTGGTGAGAGAATTCGGTGGCATTAAAAGCATGTTTCATTTGGGCCTTACTAGTTTCTAAATGTACGCTTGATCTCTGTTGTCTTAACTTATGAAGAACCAATTCCGCACACCCCGCTGGAATAAGTATATCGGTTATGACATTAAATTTAAGAGTATGTAGTTGGTTACTTCGGTTATCCATTTACCACTGGGACGAAGAAACAAGCTCGGCATTAATTCGGTGGAAATAGTCATGACTGCGTGCTTAGCTTACTCTGAATTTTATTAACACTCAACCTACCGATATTTCTTCTATACCTTTTCCTGAACCTCATCATCAAATTACTGGTAATTAACATATCCATCTCTTTTATTATTAAACGCAGATAACGGTTTATTTATTATTAAATGTATTTAATGTATTTATAATGGTATAGAATGAAAAACCATGTATAGATTCGAAAAACAATAATAGCAGGTCTGATTTACCGATTGCGGTCAGTTTAGTGTAAACTTAGTTTGTGTTTGCAAGCGTACGATTCTAAGTACTTGAAGTTATTTCATATTTAAGGGGGTAGTTCGGTTACTTGGATTCCTTTTTTCAAAATTTTTATTTCATGTTTCATTCAGATGAGAAACTCAATTTTTTTACATATCGATGGCTTAATATAGAAAAGGCGGTTTTCTATAGAAATCTTTTTAAATACAGATTTTATATAAAATAGTCAACAAATTTACAATCGTAGCTTTCGCAAAAAAAACGAGTTACGCATTTTCTATATTAAGTCATCGATATAAAAGTACAAAAAATTATTTTGAAGTTCTCACCAGTTTTTGGTAACTAAAATTGTACATACTTTTATTAACAGATATCTTTCTGTTCCTGAATTTCTTAAAAATGAAAATACTTTAACCCGAATCACCCTGAATAAATAACGCAAATATAAAATGGTTTAAAGTAAAATAAGCACATTTGAAGTGTTTGTGTTTGCGTGTCCATATGGCAACGACAGGGTGTTTCGGGTTAATTGTGAGCTATTTAGATCAAATAAGTTTGAAGAAGGCAACAACAACTCTGTATATATGTATATTAACTTTTTAAATTTTTTTTCTGTTCTTATCAATATCGTCAAATTGATAAGCAATGACAAAAAAATGAATAACAAATGAATAAAGAATAAAAAATGAATAATGAATAACAAAGGAATAATGAATAAAAAATGAATAATGAATAACAAATGAATAATGAGTAACAAAAGAATAATGAATAAAAAATGAATCATGAATAAAAAATGAATAATGAATAAAAAATGAATAATGAATAAAAAAAGAATAATGAATAAAAAATGAGTAATGACTAAGAAATTAATAATGAATAAAAAAAGAATAATGAATAAAAAATGAATAATGAATAAAAAATGAATAATGAATAACATATGAATAATGAATAACAAATGAATAATGAATAAAAAATTAATAATGAATAAAAAATTAATAATGAATAACAAATGAATAAAGAAAAAAAAATGAATAACGAATAAAAAATGAATAATGAATAAAAATAGAATAATTGAAAATTCTGTTATTCTTTGTGAATGGCATTCTTTTTTAATGAATAATTGAAATGAATAATTAATAATATTTTTTTAAATTGAGTGTGAATTAAAAATTTTATTTATAAATCAATTTTGCATTCATTGAATGCATTCTTTTTTCGTTATTCATTGATTTTTTTTTTTTTGTGATTTAAATCAAATTGAATGCATTCTTTTACAGCTCTGCGCAACACATCAAAGTATCACGTTCGATACAAAAATCTTGCAACTGTTGCAAAAGTCAAACGTTCTAGAAAGTAGAAATTTGGCATTTGGCGCGCGCTAAGTGCAAGAACCCTGCAACAGGAATATTTATACTGCGCGAAAGTAATAAAAGAAGGAAGTTTGCAAAATTGGTATCTATTTTATATTAAATGGTAATTATTGATCACATAATTAATTATACATAGACATTAATTTTTATTCCATTCATTAAATTTACCAACGAAAAATTGAATAAAATTTGCAGTTTTCGTCCCTCTTTTTTACAATTTCGGTCAAAAACAACTTTCTTTTCTGCAAAAATTTATTTTAGTTACAAGTTGCTTCAATTGTCTGTAAGGTTATCGCTAAATTAAAAAAAATCATTCTTAAAGTTTTACGTTCGAACACAAAAGTAGCGCAAAATATATGCAATATTTAGGTAAAGTATCAGCTGAGTATCTGCCAATGAGTAAGAGTGTTGTAGTATTGCTGCAATTATTGAGTGTATCGAAAAAGCCCCATATTTCATGACTTGCTGCCGTTAAGACGGAAGGCACTCGGCCAACACTATATAAATTACGAATAACGACAACGATGTTGGATAGGATCTACCCAACAGCTTGATGCGGATTCTTTACAACGTCACCATTCAGTTTAGGTCCTCATGGAACATTCTACTATAGGGGAGAGGTGGTTGGTAAACATTCTTTCCAGAAGCGTGTATACGATCTATCTTTTAACAAATTTGTTTAAAACCGAAAATAAGTAGGGGAGAGTGGGGAGTTTTTAAGCACGCTTTGTTTGGAGGGAGGTCAAAACGATCACATAAATAATTTTTTCTTACATTTCTTCGAATCGAATCTCTAGAGCATCTTAAAATACAATTCCTGGTTGAAGGATTTGCATAAAATCAAAAATAATCAACAACTTTTGCCAGTTGTAGTTTGTAGTTATTTCGTAGTTTTCTTATAGTTTTCGCATAGTTTTAAAAGTTTTCTAATTGTTTTCTTATAGTTTTTAAAATTTCATAATAGATTTCATAATTATCTTATATTTTTACTATTTGTCTTCAAGTTAAAAAATATATTTTTATTGATTTATTTATTTATTGGCCAAACAAGGTAATGCAATTTACTTATTCTAACTTATTCTCAGGTTATGTTTTTTTATTTCTTCTCCCCTTTCCTTGTTTTTTTTTAATTTTTTTTTTATTTTTTAAAGAGATATTAGGAAGAGATTTAAGGAAATGACTTTGAGAGGGTTCACTTAAAAGTGAGTTTAGACATGGGTGGTAAGTAATATTCGCTTACATTATTGAATTTTGTACAGCATCTATTTATAGTTTCATTACGTGCGTAGAAAGTATGATGCTGATATTCATTTAATAGCCGGGTAAGCCTCGTTCTCCTTATTGGATTACTAAATTTTATCTTGTTTGTTATAAACTCGCTGTCAATAACTCCTCTTATAACATCAAAATTGAAACATGAACTGAGTAATGTTCTTCTCGATGGTAACGGCATTAGATTAAGAAGGCTAAATCTATGTTCATAGGGTGGCAAGTTACAGTAATCACGGGGATTATAGGTGTCTCTTAATGCAAAGAGCAGGAATTATTTTTGAATAGATTCAAGTCTGTCGCTAAGTGATTCAAAAGCAGGGTTCCAAATAATGCTTCCATATTCAAGAAGAAGACGCACTAATGTACAAAATAATGACTTAGTGACCCATACAATTTTGAACTCCTTTGCACGACGTTTTATAAACCCGAGTTCTTTGCTAGCCCTAAATAAGATTTTATCGTAATGTTAATTGAATCGAAGCTTATTATCCAAGATAACTCCAAGATCTACGATATGATTTACTCTTTTAAGTTCAATGTTATTGAGGGTGTAGATGTTATTTGCTATTAAACTCTTACGAGAGAAAGTTATTGTGTAGCATTTGTTAACATTTAAGCAAAGATTATTTTGTATGCACCAGTGCTCAAGAGATACTAGTTTCGACTGTAAGAAAGTAACAATACCTCTGATTTAATGACTGCTCTAAAATTTTTAAGTCATCTGCATACATAAGATGAGGGATATCGTTTAATATATCAGATAAATCTGAGATAAGAATATTGAAGAGAAGTGGACCAAGGTGGCTACCTTGTGGCACTCCGGATGTAACGGGAATTTGTTTAGATAAGATACCTTCGAATTTAACGAACTGCGACCTGCCTTGTAGATAGGACTTCAGCCAGTTAAGTAGGCATCCTGTGATTCCAAACTTTTCTAATTTGGAAGCCAAAATAGCGTGACCAACACGATCAAAGGCTTTGCTAAAATCAGTATAAACTGCATCCACTTGATGTCCCTTTTCCATATTACTTAAGACATCAGAGACCATGATCATGAGGTTTGTGGTGGTTGATCTACCTTTGCGAAAACCATACTGCTGTTCATTAAGTAAAGGATTTATGATGCATGTCAGTTTATCACATATTATCTTTTCAAAAAGTTTTGGAACAGTCGATAATATAGCAATACCTCTATAATTTTCCACCGATCTTTTGTCACCATTTTTATAAATTGGTGTAAGATGTGATGTTTTCGAATAAGAAGGAAAAGTACCTTGGTACAAAGATTTATTGAAAGTTATAAGTAAAGGCGTTATTAGTGGGTCTAAACATTGAATAATTAAGCTTGGTGGTATAAGGCCTGTGCCTGGTCTCTTATTTGAATCCAGTTCTTTAATTGCTTTGATTATCTCATCTTGTGTCAGACGAATGTGTTTAATCTTGGGTAGTACTTTTGGATAGTGATGGGGGTTGCAACTTTGGTTTGTAGGTACACAGAAAACCTCCTTAAAATGATCAGCATAAAGATTGCAAATCTCTTGGGGGTTTGAGGAAATCACGCTACTTCTAAACATCGAAGTAGGATATCCGTTGGATTTGCGCTTAAAATTAACTTAGTCTATGTTTTTCTTAAGGGAAAACATAGAAAAATAACTAAAAAGATTGAAAAAAATCCTTACAATTGCACTAAACATTTGAATTTTTTACAAATAATGCGTGATAAGCAATTTCAGGTTAACACCTGTCAACCTGTAAACGCCCACCTTGCATTGCGTTACGCGAACATAATTGGTCCATTACTCATTGAACTCTCTTTCGTACGTTACGTAAATATTTGAAAAGTGTCCAGTCAAAGCAGCAACAGATAAATTTAAAAATTTTTAAATTATTATCTAAATGAATTTTGAAAGCTTAACCTTCAACTGGCCTCGTGGGGTACGTACATACCCTACGTTATTTTTCGTTTTCATTTGTTTGGAATTTTTTTCTACTTTTCCGCATTTTTTATGAACGCTGATCCTTATTTTTTTCAACTTGGACTACTCAACAGTTTAAAGTGGTATCCAAAGATGATCTCTGAATTTTTTTGAGACAAAATAAACAATATTTAAATTTTTACAGAGATTTTAATCACTGGGGCTCGCATGTACCCCACGAGTCCAGGTATGTTACTCAGGATGAGCATGCCAGCTGAAGGTTAACATAATAATTATAAATGTATAATTTTTGTCTAAGGACTTGCTATAGGCGACCATCAAGAAATTTTGAAAAGCAACAGTTATTGTTAATTTATTTTAGGATTGTCTTTAAAAAATGATTTTTTTTTAAATTATTTACATACAAAACATGTTGAAAAAGCACGTATAAAAACAGGGTATAAAATTGCTATTTAGTTTTTAAGTCTTTTAGAAAAGAGAAGCTTTAAGGGGGTAAGGCTTTAAAACTTTTTTTTGTGAATGTACAATACGTCGAAAGTAAAAAAAATAAAAAAAAATGAACTGGCTATTTCAGCCCTTGGAAGGACTTTGACCTAGCTTCTATTGATCAATTGTGTTGTGCGTGCTATTAAATGTTTGATCACAAATCACCGAGAACCGGACCTACGTGTTTTATGCCGACTCCGAACGGCTTATGTTCTCAAGAAGCTTTGAATGGCAGTTTTTACTCTCTGAGGTTTGCCATTGTCTGCAGAGAGGTGACGATCGAACAGAAGAATTAATTCGATTGAAAAAACTTCCTGTCTAAGCTGGAATTGAACCCGGGCTTCCACGGTTCTTTAGCTTAGGGGCCATGCACTCCACCCACTAGGCCATGCACTCCACCCATTGTGTCAAAATTTCAAGAAAATCGGAGCTAAACTAACGAAGATACAGCGTTTCAAGCGACCTGCCTTCATACTGGGGTGTTCGAGTATAACAAATTTTAAAGCGATTTTCCCACAAGTCGTGTTTTCAAAGTCGATGAACACTCTCCAGCCAAAACTGCTGCAACGATCGTTTTGAAATTTGGTACACTCATTCACAATTAAGCTCATGAGGTAACGATGTTTTGCTATTTTATTTAATTCTTTGTTTATTTTTCATTTTACAGTAAGAAATATGTCGTTTTTTCATTAAAATCGATTCCTTGACTTTCAAGGGCTGCCAAAAATCTAAATATAATTAAAAAAACTCGACAGCATTAACTCGGGAATTTTATTAGCTTTTCAAAACATCTTCACTTTTTGATTTCAGTTAATCCGCTGATAAGATATGCTGTTCACCGCAAAACTATTTTTTTGGAGGTCCTTCCGAAAACGACCGCCATTTTGTTATTTCTTAACATTTTTCAATATAATATTTACTAGATATTCTTCAAATGTTGCTATGTTATACCTACAATACATCAATTCAAGTTACTTAATTTCATAGTAGCACGTCGAAAAATTCGTAAAAATGGGTAATTTTTGGGCAGAATTAGTCTAACCGAATAAGAACGTGTGAAAAAATTGTTATTATATTTTTGTTAAGAAAAATATCGAGAGCTAATATTTAATATGACCTATCTACATTTTTCACGAAAATGTGTTTTTTATGGCAAAGAAATCGTTGACTCATCTGCCACCTATGAGATTTATATTAATAGAAAATAAAAGTGAGTAAAAGCAAAGTTTTCTCCCTTAAATGTTTGACTTATCTACAATACAGTTTTTTGTTTGTGAATACAAAAGGGCTCATGCACATAATTTTTCGGAATTATTCAAGAAAATTGCAGCAAATTTGCTTTAGATTACAATGGCAGTCTAAAATAGAGAAGGAAATGCATTGAAAAGCATAGATTATGAATCATCAGCGGAAGAAGATATTGGATAAATAACAGTTAACAATCGAATGAAATTCTCTAAGAATATTAAATTTAAATTTAAAATTAAGATTATTAAATTTTAATGCATATTCCCGAGTAATAATTAAAACTTTTTGTGAAGGCTAAACAGTGGCCGTACAAGGCTTAATTTTAAATATTTTTCTCGGCCGTGCGAGGGTCGTACAAAGGTCGTTTGCAGGAGTTTTTGACCAAACAGTGGCCAAAGAAAATGAGCAGCTTCTAACTCCAAACAAAAAAAAAATTATTTTGCGCCACACAGAAATGCCGATACTATTAACATCAGCATTACCGAGTAAGGCTTGCTTTTGTTGCGCGTATACGTTTGACTAAGAGCTTTGAAAATTTTGTTGGCATAGAATGGGCGTTCAACGTCATTACAGCGGCAGTAGAACTTAATTTTTAGGCCATCTTTGACCCTTGTACGGTCGTTCGACCCATGATTGGCCGCTGATCGACCGCTGTTCGCTCGCTCATATTTTTACTCGGGTTCGGACGATAACTCGGCAATGGGCCTTATCCACAGAAGGAAGAGAAATCAGGACTCTAATTTGCACACTGCTCCGCTCACTGCCTATCAAGTAAAAAAGTGCAACCATTTCCAAGAAATTAAGTCTGCAGTTTTAACAGAATATCAATATTTTTATGATAATATTGTAAAAATGTAAGCAATTAAATTAATAGACCAATATAATTCTTTCCTACTATTTTGATATTTTTCTCTTGTTTTTGTTAATATTGTTATCAACAAACTTTTCTTAAAATCTGAATAAAATCGTCCATGAATTCACGAAGAACTTACTTTTCCTATTGAATAAAAAGACTTATCTACTGATTTAATTTAAGAACAAAAATATATTTGAAATACAAAATAATCTATCTACACTTAAACGAAAAGTACGAGATTTCACTAATTTTGTTGCTTATGGAAGCTTATCATTCTTTTAATACAATATACTGGTACTTGGTTGGTGAATATCTGTACACTGATACATTTAAACGGTTTTTAGCTCTCCTGAAAAAAATCATTTTTGTAGATAGGTCATATTGAATACACAGTACAACACAAAAATTCCAAACAAAAAATCACTTATCCCAGCCGAAAGTACTCGATGAGAGGAGAAAAATAATTTCTGGATTTTGCTAGATTGGTTGCCGTTCGTTTTTTATGAGCCTCTATAGTTTTTTCGCCAAATTCGATTTTGAGCACTTTTTTGCAATTTTCTTCTATTTTTCGCATGGCCATAGTTCTAAAAATGCTGTGAATTTTTTTTTGCAGTCATCAGCAAAGTTGTAGCTCTTGACGCGGCCAACAAAAATGCTGAATATATTAAGTCGGAAAAATTTCATCTTCATGCTCAAAACCCCAAAAATGTCCAAAAAATTACCACTTTTTTCATTGATTTTTTCCGTTTTTCGACTACAGCTCTTGAACTATTGAAAATTTTACAAAACAAAGGGAAGAAATGTAGCCTATAAAAGTATAAACAACTTTTCAGTACATACCAACTTCATTAGACAACTTCTTGATACGGATTTTGCCATACAAATGTGATTAATTTTCATTTTTTGTTTTATTTTATTATTTTTATAGTTTAAAAAAGGCACATGTTTTTTTTGCAATTTAGTATTGAATTTTCTGAATAAAGTGAAAAACATGAAAATTAGTGAAAGAGTATGAAAAAAAGTAAAAAAAAGGCATCAAACGGGTATTAATTTGTACTTTTTTTTGTTAATCAGTATCGTCGATGTCCATTTGGGCTGTCTGGCGCGAAGTCTGTCTGTCTGGCGGTAACCGCTGGCGATAATGTTTTTCTGTGTGAGCTTTCTGCGCTTCATAAATGTAGTGAAAAATTCGGCATCACGCTGCGACAAACGAAATTTGGCCACGAGGAAATCGATTTCTTCTTGTGCTAGTGGCTTTGCTGCATCATCTGCGATTTCAGAGAAAAAATCCGGATCGAAGTCACCATAGTTGGTGTTTCCACTTTCTGATGACATCATTGATAGCATACTCGGACTCGGTGGTTTTGGTACTTCGGCATCATCGGGCATCGGTATTGGTAATGCAGCGGAGTCAGTGGCATTATATACTTTTGCTCTGCGTTTTTTTCTAGTAATTTCTTTGGTAAAATTTACGCAAGCGTGGCACTTGTCTGAATCATGTACCCCGGACGTATTTCTTACCCACAGTATTGGCTTGACATACCGTAAACATACATTTCTTTGATTCAACCACCCCAAGAGATTTCCATAACATAATGAACACACCGTATTTGGCGTATGTTCGTCACCACTTGTATCCTCTTCACCGAAATAGAGTTTATATGCGAGTTTAAAATCATTAGAAATAAATTTTTCGTTCTTGTTTTCCATGTTTTGGCTCTAGTTTACCACAACGTAACAGAAGCTATCTAATTTCGAGCATCTTTCCATTTTCAATCACTCACTTCAATTACTTATATAAAAAAAGTAGAATGACAAAAATTTACCATTGCATCTGTTGATTTCAAGTGTAAAACCACAACCAACTTCGCGCGTCACAGCTGATTGTCACCACTGCTGTAAATGAGGTCAACCAGGGTTGTTGATCTTACACAATAGTGATGCCAAGTCGTGTCATGGAGTTATGTGGGTTAACTTATATAAATTTACTTTGTTCTTTCATAAAAAAAAAACAACAACAACGATTTTGACAAATACACATTTATTTTGTTGTTTCGTATATAAAAAACGAAAATAAAAAAAAAGCGCAAAAATGTTTACCAAGGTGTGGTCATATGAAGTTGGTATGTACTAGAAAGTTGTTCATAATTTTATAGGCTACATTTCTCCCCTTGATTGTTTGGTAAAATTTTCAATAGTTCAAGAGCTGTAGTCGAAAAACAGAAAAAAGCGGTGAAAAAAGTGGTAATTTTTTCGACATTTTTGGGGTTTTGAGCATGAAGATGAAATTTTTCCGACTTAATATATTCAGCATTTTTGTTGGTCGAGTCAAGAGCTACAACTTTGCTGACTGCAAAAAAAAATTCACACCATTTTTCGAACTATGGCCATGCGAAAAATAGAAGAAAATTGCAAAAAAGTGCTCAAAATCGAATTTGGCGAAAAAACTATAGAGGCTCATAAAAAACGAACGGCAACCAATCTAGCAAAATCCAGAAATTACTTTTCTCCTCTCATCGAGTACTTTCGGCTGGGATAAGTGAATTTTTGTTTGGAGTCAAAAAGTTGAATATTGCGTCACAGTGATATTAGATCTCGATATATAACTTTTTTAATGCTTACCCTATTTCAGCTACTTCTATTTTTTGTAACAATAATTTTTAATTCTTTTGAAAAGACCGTTAAAAAGATTTTATTTAACGATTTATTTCTTAGAATCCAGGGGTGGATCGTGAACTTTTGGGGCCCTGGGCTAAAACAACTTAGGGGCCTACCTAATTACTCAACTAATTGCCATTTGTCCAAAAATGTTTTTCATAGTGATGTAGGTATATGGTATAGAAAAAAAAAATAGGACAATAAAATATTTTATATACAAATATAATTAAAGGGCTTATTGCAAGAACATTATAAGCCACATAATAAATATTTTGAAATAAACTCTAAACTTTTGAAAAAATTCCTTTTTGCGTGAAGGAATAGAAATGAATACAGAAGATTTTACAAATAGGCTAGAAAATTAATAAAAAATAGTCAAAATATCTTCAGTAGTTATTGGCAATGCATTAAGTAATTTTTTTCAGCTTAAAAAAAATATTTTTTTTCATGTAATTTATCACGTTATTGCAATAAGCCCTTCAATTAAATACAGGTATAATCGAATGTAAAATTGACAGGATATGTTATATAAATTTATATCAACAAACTTGCTGTATTTTTGTGCTGCAAATTCTTTTATTTGCTCATCACATTGTATGTCTTTTGTTATATCGAAAATTACCAAAAGAACTGATAAATGATTTAGTTGACAGTTTGACTTTGTTTTTTTTTATTTGTTTTTATATACGACATCCTGGAGAAAGAGAGCTTCGCTTTGCATTAAGCGATTGGAAAATTTAAATAAATCTTTAAGGTGGTATAGCAATTTGGGATAACATTAACAAGATTCTTTTCATAAGTTAGCATAACAATTTTACTCCAAAGGGTGTAAGACTCAGGACTTAGACGTAAGTAAAATAAAATTAATAGAGGCGGTTTTTTATTAATCTTGACTGTACAACGGCCGTACTGAGGTCGTACATCAGCCGAGCAGTGATTATTCCACAATTGAAATGAGCAGCTTCTTTTAACTAACTCCAAACACAAAAAAAAAATTATTTTGCGCCACACAGAAATGCCGATACTATTAACATCAGCATTACCGAGTAAGGCTTGCTTTTGCTGCTGCGTATACGTTTGCTGTTGACTAAGAGCTTTGAAAATTTTGTTGGCATAGAACGGGCGTTCAGGGTCCATACAGCGGCAGTAGAACTTAATTTTTAGGCCATCTTTGACCCTTGTACGGTCGTGCGACCCATGATTGGCCGCTGATCGACCGCTGTTCGCTCGCTCAGGACTCTAATAAACGCACTGCTCCGCTGCCTATCAAGTAAAAAAGTGCAACTATTTCCAAGAAATTAAGTCTGCAACTTTAACAGAATATCAATATTTTTATGATAATATTGAAAAAATGTAAGCAATTAAATTAATAGACCAATATAATTCTTTCCTACTATTTTGATATTTTTCTTTTGTTTTTGTTAATATTGTTATCAACAAACTTTTCTTAAAATCTGAATAAAATCGTCAATGAATTCACGAAGAACTTACTTTTCCTGTTGAATAAAAACACTTATCTACTGATTTAATTTAAGAACAAAAATATATTTGAAATACAAAACAGCCTATCTACACTTAAACGAAAAGTACGAGATTTCACTAATTTTGTTGCTTATGGAAGCTTATCATTCTTTAAATACAATATTCTGGTACTTGGTTGGTGAATATCTGTACACTGATAGATTTAAACGGTTTTTAGCTATCCTGAAAAAAATCATTTTTGTAGATAGGTCATATTGAATATTAGATCTCGATACATAACTTTTTTAATGCTTACCCTATTTCAGCTACTTCTATTTTTTGTAACAATAATTTTTAATTCTTTTGAAAAGACCGTTAAAAAGATTTTATTTAACGATTTATTTCTTAGAATCCAGGGGTGGATCGTGAACTTTTGGGGCCCTGGGCTAAAACAACTTAGGGGCCTACCTAATTACTCAACTAATTGCCATTTGTCCAAAAATGTTTTTCATAGTGATGTAGGTATATGGTATAGGAAAAAAAAGGACAGTAAAATATTTTACATACAAATATAATTAAAGGGCTTATTGCAAGAAAATTATAAGCCACATAATAAATATTTTGAAACAAACTCTAAACTTTTGAAAAAATTCCTTTTTGCGTGAAGGAATAGAAATGAATGCAGAAGATTTTACAAATAGGCTCGAAAATTAATAAAAAATAGTCAAAATATCTTCAGTAGTTATTGGCAATGCATTAAGTAATTTTTTTCAGCTTAAAAAAAATATTTTTTTTCATGTAATTTATCACGTTATTGCAATAAGCCCTTCAATTAAATACAGGTAAAATCGAATGTTAAATTGACAGGCTATGTTATATAAATTTATATCAACAAACTTTCTGCATTTTTGTGCTGCAAATTCCTTTATTTGCTCATCACATTGTATGTCTTTTGTTATATCGAAAATTACCAAAAGAACTGATAAATGATTTAGTCGACAGTTTGATTTTGTTTTTTTTTTATTTGTTTTTATATACGACATCCTGGAGAAAGAGAGCTTCGCTTTGCATTAAGCGATTAGAAAATTTAAATAAATCTTTAAGGTGGTATAGCAATTTGGGATAACATTAACAAGATTCTTTTCATAAGTTAGCATAACAATTTTACTCCAAAGGGTGTAAGACTCAGGACTTAGACGTAAGTAAAATAAAATTATTATTTAGCAATACTGGCCACAAGCCTACGTCAATATATTTCTCAAACTAAATCTTAATATTTGCTAAATTTCCTTTCAGCTTGTTATAACCGACCTCTTGTTGAACACCATTATCGTTCTCAGAGAGATCAGAGGTTTGCTGGTAATCAAGATCTTGCACATTTTCATCACTGGTATTTTTTTACTGGTTATATCACTGGCTAAGTTCTCATCAGATAAGATCCCTTCCTTTTAGCTTAAAAAGGGATTTGTAGCTATTTCATTCTCGTTTTTATGTATTAATTTAAAAAAGTTTAAAATTTTGCACAAATACTTTTTCTTTTTGTCAATGTAACTGTAATTTTTACTTTTCAGCTCCACTTTTATATTTTCTAGCAGACATACTGAATAATAAAAATTTGATAGTTTTCTGAAAATTAACAGAGCGAGCGAGATAATCGATTTAATATTGTGCCTATCGTAACATTTAAATACTTTGCAATGAGCACAGAAATTCACAAATGAACATTAAGGGGACAGTGCACCCCAGAATTTTCAAAAACTCGATTTTTTTATGATTGATTTTGGTTCAAAGGACCTCAAGAATCTATTTTTAATGGTATAAAATTAAAAACTAATTTCTATGTTAATTGGTGCAAGTTTTAAACGCAGAGCGCCAAGACCTTATAATCGGTATTAAAAACTTGAAAGCGCTTTTTCTAGAAATCACATTTTTTGAGTTGGCGGGCGTGATAAAACAAAAAACTACTGGACTGATCTTTATGAAATTTTTATATGTTATTGTACGCACATAAATCTATAGATTGAACTACGGATAAAACGATCGGTAAAGTATTTTTTGGTTTTTAAGGGATTTTTGGTCCAAAAAATCGGCTTATTTCGAAAAAACGCCGCCATTTTGTCAATTTTGGCCAAACAATTTTCATTAAGTTCAATCTATAGGGGCTTTGATGCTGATTAAAACCACGTCTTGATTTTTTTTTCAGACGATCCAGTAGCCAAAATCACGCCCACCGTGATTTTTTTTATGTTATTTTCAAAAACCTGCAGCAGCCAAAAACACGCTGTAAGAATCCAAAAATTTTTTTTGTATAGTTGTATTTACATAAAAATAAATATGCAAAGTTTCAACATGATATTACTGCATTTGCATTTAAAATTAAATTTTTTAAAAACCCAGTGGTGTACGGTCCCCTTTAAAATCGATTAAAGAGTTGTTTATTCAGTATTCAAAAATAAAATTAAAACAAAAAAAAGCTTTTGATTTTTAGTTCTTTTCACTTACCTACTAAGTGCAGGAAATCTTTTCTAATGCTGGCTACTTTCAATCATAAGTACAATAAGAGAAAGGTCCAGTTTTTATAACTTTTAAGTTGTCTCTTATTAGTTAACTAAACACTCACTAAACAGGGAACTCCCTGTTCTGTTCGATGGAAATGCATTGTATTTTAGAGGCCCTTTCTATCAACAGGGCCCTGGGCTGCATCCCTTAAGTAGATCCGCCCCTGTTAAAATCTGTCACGTTGCTGGAAAGTTTTACTGCTTTATTTTGTGTATCGAAAATGCAAACCAACGACAAATATGGCCTTTTCCACACTTGGTCAACGCATTCCAACGCAACTTCAATGCAACAGCAAAAAAGTTGAAAGCAATGCAACTATAAGCCGAATGCTTTCAGATGCTTCAAAAGTCATGCAACATATAATAATTGTAATTATATAATAACTTATGTTTTCGAATTCTTGCACTAATTTAATATTTAACACTTGCTCATTCATTCTGCAAACTATTTCTTCTTCTTTTAGATTCTATTAATGAATATAGGAACTAATTAATTAACATATTCACCTTGATTAATATATAGCATACTGCACTACAAATAATTGAACTCACAAAACAAACAAACTGATGCAACAAGTCGCAGATGAAAATTGCGGAAAGCCGAGTTGCGTTGAACAGGTTGAGAACGTGTCGAGAACTTGTTGCGTGCAAGTTGCTTAATCTGAAGGTTCCGGTATAAATACACAGGCTAGCAACTTAAGTTGGAGTTGCGTTGACCAAGTGTGGAAAAGACCTAAGACACGAGAAGCAATATTTTTTTCTATACAAAATTCTATTGCTTCTCGTGTCATGCTTGACGTTGGTTTGCATTCTCGATATACAAAATTAGGCGGTTAGACATTTGGAAATCTACGTTCTCATTACTAACTCAAAAATTCAAGAGTCTGTTTATAGTAAACTTGTTACTCTAGACCCATTCCTAAATCCATTAAATCCTTAAAATTTTTAGATTTATTTCTTCAAACATTTTCTATGCAAAATGTAGTAGGTGTAGGTGTTATTACAAAAACTGCTATATATTTTCAATATTATTTGTTATATCCATCTGAAAATAAATGCTAAACATTACAAAGAAGGGCGTGGTATTCTTCATACGACAGATTGTGAAAACTTAGTATAAAGCCACCATTCGATAACATTAAATAATTGTAAGAAATTAAAAGCAAAGCGTTGCGTCCAAATTTTTATGTAAAAGGTCAGTGTCCCTTCAAACCAAGTTCGGAGCGCTCATAATTCGGACTCTGAAAAGAGCCTTATTAAAGAGGATTTTATGAGTTCCCTCTTTTTAAAGTGTATTTTTTGTATTTTCATAACGTACACTCCTTAAATCACTTATTTCGGATTGTTTTAAGAGTACTTCAGTTAAGGGCTCAGAAAAAACTAAAATTTAAGAGTGTTTTGTGAAAAGCAATATGAGTTTTGCATGTGTATTTACTGTATTTAATAAAAACTGCGCGTTTTCAAAGCACAAATTTAAAGAAAAAAGCATGTTTTGAAATATTGTTCATTGACATAAAATATAAAAAATTTCATTCCGTTCAGTAATCGTGTTTGAATATTATATTCAGACATGTTTGGAAAAATAATACTAGTCTACAAATTTTGAATCCGGAAAACCTATTAATATTCCTATATGTTCTTTCATTGCTGGCTTAAAATCTGTACTCAATTTCTTCCTATATTATATGATTTTCAAGATATTTTGTTTTATATTGATTTTTTCTAAAATACCAAACATTTTTTTTTATGGTTCTAGATCAGTAATACTAAACACGTGCCAAAAACGTAAAACACCCCGTATCTTGAAAATTTTACAATATATGAGGAAACTGAGTACAGATTTGAATCCATAGCTAAAAGATTCTTTTCGATGCTCATATTCAAAGGAAAACAAGCTCATTTTCTGCACTTTTATGTTTATTTTATAAAGAAAAAAAGGGCAAAAATAGGATTCATAAAAGAGTCTTTTAGGAATCATATTGATGCCTCATAAGAGTGACCAGTTTCAAAGGAAAACTAGAACTTTTCGGAAACTTTTAAGAGTCTATTATGAGTATTAAAAGGCCAATATAAGATTCACAAGACTTTTATAGGAGTCCGAATAAATTACTTTTGAGAGTCAAAAAAGTATCATTTTGTGCTCATATTTGAGCTCTTAAAGAGGGATCACTTTCAAAGGAAAAACTGCTCTTTTATGAAACTTATAAGAGCTCATTTTAAGGGCTCTGGCTCCTACAAATAAGTCATAAAAGAGTCTTTAAAGACTCATATGGTTTGCAGGGGTAGAGCATATGCTATATCTGAAGTAAAAAATCCAAGTTTTTAGAATTTTAAGAGGTTATTCCATGCAAGTATTCTGGTACTAAAATGCGTAATTCTTTTCTAAGATCCAAATTTCATTTTCTCGAAAAAAATATTCTCAAAATTTATGTGGCAACCCTGCCGCAACGTGCCAGCAACCTACAATCTGATCTACTCATACATTTTTTGTCCATGCCAAAACAAATACAAGCACAAAACAAGTCTTCTATTCCACAGACAACTTGGAATAACACAGGCGTAGAATGCGTTGTTGGAGATGGGTGCAAGGGATCGGAGAAGAGCGAGTGGGTGGTTTTGTTTTAAAAACATTTTCAACTTGAATAAAACTATTTGTTTGTTTTGCAGCAGTTTTGGGCTGAAATGCAAACATTTTATCATTCAAGTCTCTTTCCATCTCCTTCCCACTCCCTTTTCATGCAGACGTACATATATTTTTTTTGTCTGCATGTCATGTAAAACTTTTGCCTTTGGCGCGAGCTCAAATCATGTGCGCAGACATTCTCATTCATACTCGTCCTGCTTAAATGACTGTTTGAATGAAAGGATATTCATTGTGACATTTTTTATATGAAAAATATTTTCATTTAAGGTTATGTAGTTAACAAACATGAATGAATTGGTGTGCGGTTGGGAAAACATGTTTTTGTGTAAATATTTGGGCCAGTTTTGTATTTTTTGCTTGCTTCTACAAAACCAGCCAATTTTTATTAAGATTTAAGACTTGATTGCAATCCTTTTTGTGATCTTATAAAAAGCTTTCATAAAAGCATTCATAAAAGCATTCCTCCATTGTGTGAGTTAGAGGATCTGATAGCACTTTAAAAGAAATAGAAAAAAAAATATACATGTTACAGATGTATTCAGATTTTATGGCATTGTTACTGTGTGCGTCAACCACATTACATTACTAGTTGCTGTTTTTTCTAAGAGACTTGATAATAACGATTGCCAATATATTAAAATTTGTCCTGATTTTATATATAAAAAAATATTCGCTTGTGCTTTGATCTTTGTATGAAAACTGTTTTAATGACACATTTTTTTAAATTATTTCAAAATTAATCAGCAAAAATATTTCATTTCAATAAATTCACTGATAGTTCTCATTTCACTATCGATTAAAGTAAAAGACCAATTACGAAATGTGCCGGTATAAAAGTTTTGCAGTCCTTGACATGGACAACATTCTTCAAAAACAGAGTTTTTGCCACCTACCACAAGCCACCGAAGAGTTTTGGGAGGGCTGCATGCAGTCAGACTTAAACCAAAAATTTGGCATCTACCCACTTGTCAAAATTTTTCAGTGATGACATTGTAATGCAGAACTGTATGTGTGATGATTTTGTTGTGCTTACAGTTCTGAGATTTTCTTAACGCACTTATATATATCTTCCCACAGCTTATATGTAATGTAAGCATGGATAACAAATTTTAAATGGTTTTAAAGTTATCGAGATTTCCAATTTAAAAATAGTCCCTTTTGCGCAGTCACTGGAGAAATAGGCCTTTTTGATTAGATTTTTAAGCATGTTATTAAATGAACACAGCAATAAAATATTCATAAGAAGTTTTCATAGAAATAATTAACTAACTAAACACGTAATTGCCCTAGAACGGTCTCAATACGTTCACATTCTTCGTCGGTTTCGCATTGTAGTGATAAGGATTCATTGTGGACTTTCATTCATTGAGTAATCAGTTCATGAGCTTAAATAGAAGAACTAGTAATTGAGTCTTTAAAAAAAAATTTAATAGGACCGTTTGATAAAATATTTTACAAAAACTAAAAGCTTGTCATTGACATTAGTCCCTTTGTTTAAAAATAAATATCTCCAAAGGCAATTTTTCAGTATGCATGAAATTATATGCATATAGGCCCTTTTGAACAAAAACATAAATTCTGTTGCGTAAAGTAGTGCAAAAATTTACGATTTTCTTAGTTTTTAATTGGGACATACGATGGAATTCAATATTTGAAGTGCTAACCCATAGTAAAAACAGCTTTTTCAAAAATGGTAAATAGGACCCTTTGAAAAGACACTCCTCAATTGTGAAAATGCTAAAATTTTTTGTTTGAACCAGAACACATTTTATTTATAAATAACTTGGAATTTATTATCCATTGAAAAGAATATGGTACAGAAAACGTTTTTATTTTGGAGATGGATGGATGGTGCCAAGTTCTTTTTTCCAATACCGCACATAATTTTTGTGGTGATACGTTTCCATAAAATGCATCGTCCTTTCCAATTTGAAGGCTTTAACTTGCATAAGTGACAAAATATTGTGATTAAGGTATTGAATTTGTATGAAAAGTGCCACGCCCCATTGCCTTATGCCACTTTTATTATTTGTTGAAACTGACTTTGATAACACCATTGATTTTAATTGCAAGGCAAGATCCTAGCTTTTATGTATCAAGTTATTCGGTTTTGTTAAATTTCGTTGTTAAGCGCCACCTTTTGTAAATTTTTTGCACTATGTACACAACAAACAGCATTCTCTACAGAAAGCTCAGTCTATAGCTTTTGCAGAGTAACATTTTTTACGCGAGTTTCGAGACTGATGTACATTAGTGCGCAAACTTTTTTTTTTGTCAAAACTTTGGGTGGCAGATTTTTTGAAAACGGTTTAGAGGTCGCTCAAGGTCGTTTTTTACAAACAAGTATATCTTCAAAATAATATTTATGCTTTCTACCTACAATGAGTGCCTGACTGAAAAATATAATGTTCCAATGATATTATTTAGAAGGTAAAATGTTCAAATTTTGTTTTCGTATGCTTGAAACAGGGGTTCTGAATGTTTTTCTGCACAGGAGGGTCAAAAAAGGAAGTATATTTTGAAAAATGTTGCTATTTTTTTAATCTTTAATTTCTCAAAATTTTCGCTCTTAATATAAAATCTTGGTATGCAGTCTTAAACAACATTCAATTTTGTGTAATCTAAGGAAAAAAGCTTTAATTTATCTTTTTTTACAGATAAAAAACATGCGAGTTACATTCAAATGTTTGAAAACATGTCTTTTTTTGGTCGATTTATTGATGTGAGCAAGGATTTTATAAATATGTAACAGTTATAAAGCCTTTGGTATGAGGGTAGCAAGATTATTTTGTCACAAGATGCTTACTTAAATTTATCAGAATATGAAAAGATGAAAATTTAATTGACTACTTTAGTTAAAGGTAAAATCAAATATACACAGATGGTTGAGTACGGCTGCAAAAAAGAGTTAAAAAAGAATAAAAATAAATTAAATATTAACATTTTTTTCCTCGTGATACATGCCTACCCCCATCCCAAGGATTTTATAACTATTTTTTAAAAAATATTTGCTTAAACTAATAAATAAACCGAAAAAACACATTTTTTCAAAACTTTAAATTTGCACTACTTCGGTAAAAAACGAGATAAAATAATGTTTTTTCTTTTATTTACTTAAAATAGAATGCTTTTTAAAACAGTGTACTTAGAATTTATATTAAGAACGAAAATTTTGAGAAATTTAAAGTTAAAAACAAACAAAAAAAAACAGCAACATTTTTCAAAATAAACTTATTTTTTTGGTCCTTCTGTCCAGAAAAATAGTCGGAACCCCTATTTTAAGCCAACGAAAAAAAAATTTAAAAATTCTACTTTCAGAATAAGTTCGTTGAAACACTATATTTTTTAGTTAGACACTCACTCTCGGTAGAAATAACATAACAAGTATTATTTTTAATAACTACTTTTTTGGAAAAAACGACATTGAGCGACCTCTACACCTTCAAAAAATCTGAAAAAACTCTTAACATTTTTTCTCGTGACGAACTTTCGAATTCCGCTTCAGCCTTCCAAAGTTTAAGCAAAAAAAAAATGTACGCCTTAATATACACATGCATTAGGGTGTCCCAAAAAATATATATTTTTTATTTTGACAGAAGTCCGCTGCTTTAATACTTCTACTTGACCTTTGAAACACCTTCAGTGAAGCGCATCTCAATTGGAACAGGTTTTTAGGTCGCAAATTCATACGATTTGTGTGGGGAAAATTCAGTTTTGCTGGTAAATTAAATTAGGTTTTTAGGTCGCAAATTCATACGATTTGTATGGGGAAAATTCAGTTTTGCTGGTAAATAAACCGTACCGGTTGTGGTTTTTATCAAAAAAGTCAGATGTTAACAGTTATTGTTTAACTTTTATTTTTTCCGACAAAAATACTAGTTATTTAATGGCTTTTATTTTTTCGGGCAAAAATAACTGTTACTTTTGACTTTTATTGTTTTGGTCAAAAATAACTGTTTTTTTGTGCCTTTTATTTTTTCGGTCAAAAATATCAGGCAATTTGAATTTTTTCAAAGGCCACTTGAACGCCAAAAAAAGTTTTATGCAATTTTTATCGTCTCATCAGCGCGCACATTTTGAGCTACAAAACTTTTTAGTTTTTAAAGATTTTTATTCGGCCTTTGAAAAAATACAAATTGCCTGATATTTTTGACCGAAAAAATAAAAGGCACAACATAACTGTTATTTTTGACCTAAACAATAAAAGTCAAAAGTAACAGTTATTTTTGCCCGAAAAAATAAAAGGCAAAAAATAACAGTTATTTTATTTTTTATAGTAACAGTCAAAAATTTAAAAGGCGTTTAATATTCTCGAAGCTGCCGCCATTACAATAATTATGGTATATTTAATAAAGTCCTCCGGCAACTTTTTCGTTATGCCTTTTTCATCTGAAAATTGTCAAATAACAGTTATTTTCGGTCCCTGATTTAAAGCCATTTTTTTAAGAAAAATTGTTAAAAAAGTGTTCCCTCAAATTTTATCTGTTATGACATATCCAAATTTAATTTTTATCGGATTATTATTTGGTGGTTCCCCCAAACTATCTATAGTAATAAAACTCATTTTCTGTTTGTTTGTTTGTTTGTTTGTTTGTTTGGCCTTTATACAAATCTAAACGGCTCAACGGATTTTGCTCAAACTAGGTATACATATTAAGTGCATCCCAACTTAAAATGACTTAGTGAATTTAGCGACTGACACAATTAAAGTACAGTTTTTAAATAGAATCAAAAAGATTCGTAATTTGTGATGGCGTTATAAATCTTACGATTTGGCCAAATAATTTCCTCTTCACTGAGGATTCTTCTTGAGCTAGGGAAGCCTAGTTTTCGGAGTAAATTAAATTAAAAAAAAGCTTTGCCTCGACAAATTTGTTAACGACAAAAGAAAAAAATTGAATTGTTATAGAATTAGGTCGCAAAATAAAACTTGTAATTAATTTTTTGTAAATGTTTTGTAAAATATTTTTTTTAAACCTGTGAATATGTAAATTGAAATTTATTAATTGCATTTCCTTCATTTCGTAATCCATTTCTAAAGGGTTGATGGAATCTCGTAATATTCTTCGATGAATTTTCATAGATTCTCTATGTGAAAAATCTTACTCTTATTATGAGAAAATTGCAATTGCAATGAAATGCATTAAAAATCACAGCTAAATAATACAATGTTGATCAAAAACACTTGAGTTTTTAAATTATTCTTTTTATTTATTTGTCTGCTGTTGAAATCAGTTGTTTTCGAACTCCTAAAAGTAAATTCGAAAAGGGGAAGTTTCGTTCGGAATTGGGATTAGCAAATTTGTCGTATTCGAAGCATAGTTTACGTTCGGAAATTCATAACGACGGATTCTGGAATAGGGCTGATTATCTTCTTTTGAAACCACACTACATAATTAAAAATAGTTACCATTATATAAGTAATGTACACGGATGCTAAAAGTAATTGGGAAGAGGGCATTTTTTCATCGTGTAGAATTTGTATACATTTTAGTACTTAAAGTAGAAAAGAAGAAAACTTGATGAATGCTAATGGTCTATAGTTAAAAAACTCAGCTCTCACATGGTCAATGATATTTGATCCTTCGGGTCTTCAATTAAAGAAGCAAAAGCATTTAATATCCTTTTTATTTCTTCTTCACATGCTTCTTTAGTTGCCTTAATATTGTTTTTACAGGGTTTCTTTTAAAAGATAATTAAAAATTTTAACCCTATTTACAGTATTTGTAGTCGAAGAACAGGAGACGTTGCGTAGTTGTTGTAATTGCTGATGTGGAAAATCCTTACAAGAGCAACAAAAACATCTTAAGCAATGACAATTACAACTAAGCCAACAACAATAACAATAAGAAAAATGCTCATTTGGAAAACTGCCGCAATTTGTCGTTAAATTTGTGCTCGAATTTCTACTACTTCTTAGTTAAGACATTCACGCCCTTGCCTACCCCGCCCTCCTCTACACCCACTCTAACACCAACTTTATCCTGCATC
Organism: Dichetophora obliterata; assembly: GCA_963920525.1. NCBI lineage: Eukaryota > Metazoa > Arthropoda > Insecta > Diptera > Sciomyzidae > Dichetophora > Dichetophora obliterata. The sequence continues at coordinate 139,250,041 of OY986438.1, forward strand.
AACGTCTATTTCGACGGCTTTTTCTTTCTGCCATTCCTAAGTGCAGTTCACTGAAGTGCAGTTAATTATAATTAAGCCAAGTTAACTGGAGTCACCTTAACTCACCGCCAGAGTTGCCAGCTGTTTTCAAGCTTTTGCCACATTTATAGGCACACATCCAAACACACACTTACACATATATCTATAAAACCAAAGAGTAGATTTAGAGTTGTTGACTTGCTTTCGTTTGGTTTACGAAACGTTTAAATAATTTAAGAGACTTTTGCTTATGTTTGTGTGTGTATGTGTGTGTATAGTTGTGCCTATTTAAACCATGTGTGTGCGTCCGTGCGGCTTGTCTGCAAAGTGTTGGCATTAAAACAGCTGCAACGCGATACCGCATTCGTTTGGTTTTCAAAGAAGACTTAACTAACTTTTATTTTAATTATTTTTTCCAAAATTACAGGGTGCGTGCTTTTATATTTCCTTCGGCAACTGTTGATCTTGCAATGCTAAAGAAAGTCTTTAATTTTGGAATAGCACTAACTTAAATTAATAAACGTTAGGTTTCTCTTGGCGGCCTCGATAGTCTAGTGGTAGCGCGCTTGACTGTCGCACAGGGGTCCCGGGTTCGAATCCTGGCCGGGCCATGGTCCTACGCTACAACCTTTCTTTCCTTATTTCTAATCAAAGAAACTTTAAAACACGTCAATTTACGACAAATAGTTGTAGTTGGTGGTGGTAGGAAAAGTTTGTGGAGAGGAACGCTGAGTAACTTGATTTGACTGAGGGCAAGGCATAAAACTTGCTTCAGATTTAATGTCACATGTTTCTACAGCTTCTGCCACATTAAGAACATTCTACATAAAAGTTTCACTTGATTACTCCCATCTTCCATTCTGTGGTATCACAACGGACCAATAATGGTCTAAGTGGGCTGGTTTTAAGACCTGCCACCACCTTAACCTAACCTAACCTAGGTTTCTCTTATTGTTTTTTTCTATATCAGATTATCAGCAATTTTCATTCTCCAATCTCGTTTTTTTTTTCCCTATGTCGCTTTAATTAAGGGAAACTTTAGACGCCTTCAGCAATTGTGCTTGTAATTGCTTCAGTCACTGGAGTGGGTTTCCCCTTGTTGACAAGCACCACCGGAACCCATACAAATTACTACTAAGTTGCACTTTTAAGTATGGCAAAAGTTAAACTCACATTCTGACTCACAATGGTTTTTGACCTAGAAACTTAAATTTTAAGGATTAAAAACTTTTATATATTCGGCAAGTTAAAATTGCTTAAAAGACAGTGAGTCATTGTAGGAAATTTTTTGAAAATAAAATAAATATATGTAATTTTAACGACTTGATTAAGCTGGTAAATTCTTCGTTTAATCTAAAACCTTGTCTTAAGTGTTTATATAAATATGACGATATATTTGACGTATTTGAAATTTTTAAGTACAATTTTAATAGACCGCGCGCGAACAATATAGTTTTAAAAGTAACTGTTCTCAACATTTTATATGCAGGATATACAAATTTTAATTGTACAAAATACACAACAACTTTTATATCTTGAAAAAACAAGCATGCAATTTGGTGTCCTCTACAATGACTGCACTTTGTAAACTGCAAAAGTATAATGAAAATTCACATATTTAGCAATATAAATAATTAATAACATAAATATTTTTTGCGCAAAATTTTAAATAGTAAATTTTTGTTTATTTTACTTTAATATTTAAATCAAAAAGATTGATAGCAATTGTCGACTTTAAGCAATTATAGTCTATTAATATAAAGTCGTTTTTATAAAAATTATAGAATGCAATTGAAAGGTTTTCAATACATAATATAATAAAAAAAATTGCTTATTTCAACCCCAGAAAGGACTTTGACCGAGCTTCTATTGATCAATTGTGTTGTGCGTTATATTAAATGTTTGAACACAAATGATCGAGAACTGTTCCTACGAGTTTTATGCCGACTCCGAACGACTTATGTTCTCAAGAAGCTGTACATGGCAGTTTTTACTCTCTGAGGTTTGCCATTGTCTGCAGAGAGGTAGCAGCCAAACAGAAAAAAGTAATTCAATTAAAAAAACATTCTGTCTGAGTTGGCAATTGAACCCGGGCTTCTGCGGTACTTTAGTTTAACGACCACGCCCTCTACCTACTAGGCTACGGCCGCCTATTAAGGTTTTCAATAATTTAATTTAGTTTGTAAGACTGTTTTTTTGAGTTGTCGAAAATCAGTCAATAATTATTTATTATAATCAATTATCAATTATAATTGACTTATTTGGACAAAAATGTATTCTGTAACATCTTTCCCTCTAGCGCATTAAAGTCAAAGGAGACACAATTACTAGCTCTTATTGGAGCATCAGTCTTGAATGAATACATTAAAAATACCTCAACCAAAATTATGTGTTTAGAATAGCGCTGGGCGCCCCATAGCTCACTGAGCGCTCTCTGAGAGTAACTTTTCACATGTACACAAAACTCACAACAGAAAAGAATATAATTCAGTCGTTCGCTGACGGTGATGCTGTGAAAACCTTTGTCGGAAATTTTATACACACTCTAAAAAAACCAACTTTTTAGTTTGTAGATTCATAATTCTTATGCATATATCTTTTATTTTATTAAGGTTTAATATAATTCATACATATTGCCTATTAAGATTCTTTGCATTCTTTTTTCATATTATTTATTTTCATTAATTTATAAAGCAACATTTTATAATATTAAAATAAAAACAAAAACAACATACCAAAATTTTTGAATCTGAATTGGAATGTGATTTCTTTTCCGCAGAGAATCTTTCTGATGAAGAATAATGTTTAATTTGCCACTGCAAGCAAACTTATAGAATTTATTTACTTAGAATAATATTATCGAGCTTTGATGTTGACAAAGAAGAAATAATGAACAATACCAATGACTAAAAATAAAAACATCAAATAAAAAATAAACTCATATAACAGTATGTGTGGGCGTATAAACATACAATCTTGCCAATCTAGATAATTGTGACAACTATTTCGCTCAGTGTCGAGTATTCAAGAGCGCGCCAATACTAACAAGACAAAATAAAATGTGACTGTGTTAGAATGCCCAGCCCTGGTTTAGAATGTTGGCAGACTTAAAGTGAAAAAGGTGTAAAAAATTGGAATTATTTAAAATTGGACCTGTAGCCTGAATATATAAAATAACTAGCTGAACCCAGTGTGCTTCGCTACCCCCTCGTATAAAATAAAATTAAAAGTATTTATGTATATATTTACAAAAATTTATTTATTTAATTTAATTATTGCACTGCTTCGCATCTTTTTTTGTTGTAAACCAATTAGAATTCAGCACTGAATTGCATGTAATTTGCTTCATGCTCCCCCTTTTTATTTTTAGACCAATCAAAAAGCAGCAATTACACAATCAGCTGTTTCGCAGTCAGTTGTGGGAGAATGAGAATGGGGTTACCTCACTCTCTATTTTAATTAACACGTATTATAAAATCAGCTGTTTTGAAGACAGTGGTGGAAGAAAGAGAATGGGGCTACCCCACTATTTTAATTAATATGTATTTTAAATTTGTGGTAAAGCCGTTAATAAACGTAGTAAAAAAGTAGGTGCAGAAGTGTGCATGGTCGAAAAATATTATTATGTAATAAGTATTCCTGAGTCAAAGCTGAACGCAGTGCAAATTTAAGATCGGTTATCAGATCCAGCCTCCAATATATCGCAGACAAAGGGGCGTGCTCCGCCCACTTTTCTTTTGGTACGTATTTCTATTCATGCCAATACCATATATAGCAAATACTGCCGCCGTTGGTAAAAAAATGCCCAAGATATGACGATTTCAAATTTTGGGTTATATGGGCGAGGCCACGCCCCTTCGTCCACTCACAACTTTATATAGTCAAGAATTTATTATTTCGTAAGAATATATTATTGTGAAAATTTAATGACGATCGGTCCAGTAGTTAAGACTATATTACGATTTTTAATTTTCCTAAAAAGGGGCGTGGTCCCACCCACTTTTCTCTTGGTACGTATTCCTAATTATGCCAATACAATATGTACCAAATAGCATCAACGTAGGTCAAAAAATGCCCAAAATATGGCGATTTAAATTTTGTGGTTTTATGGGCAGTGCCACGCCCCTTTGTATAATAAAAATGGGGCGGTGAAGTGGGCGTGGTTTATAGTAATATGGCGACGTTAACAGTATTAAGAGAAATATACTACCAAATAAAAAATAATCCGTTGGAAGGAACAAATTTGTACAGAGAACAAAAAGTTTAAAACTTAAATTTGGCATGAAAAGGGGCGTGAAAGGGGGCATGGGGTAAGAAATGTTTATTTCTACCTCGCCTGGAGTATAATGTGTACACAATTTGAAGTAAATCTGTTAAAAACTATATGGGAGCAATTACATAATTTTAAAAAAGTGGGCGTAAAAGTTGGCGTGGTCGAAAAAAGTACCCTATTAATCATGCCAGAGTCCCAGTTAAATGATGTGAAAATTTCAGGAAGATCGGTCCAGAGGTTTGGTCTCCTATAAGGTACAAACAAACAAATAAACAAACACACATTTCATTTTATATATATAGATGCCACAAGCAAACACAGAGGTCGATTAACATTTAAACAATTACTGGAATTGTTTTTTTTTTATATATTTTTTGAGACAAAACATTTAACGGATAAATTTCTTATATCAGGCCAATAGATTTTTAAACCTTTAACCACTTTATCCTTTCCCAAACTATCCATTTTATCATTGTTTTTAATAATTCTTACAATGTTTTATAAATCCTTATAAATATTGTTTTCACTTTTGACAATAGTTTGCAAAGGAAAAGTAAAAAACAATGTGTAGAGGTTTAGTAAGGTTGGCTATAGATTTCGTTTTGGGCCATAAAACTAGGGAAAAATAAGCATATATATATATAAAGTGAATATAGCATTGTAAAGCTGATATCAATAGCTTGCTTTAGCGTTAAATTTGATTGAAAAAAATGAGTTTTTATAAGTAACCCGCATGTTACTAACTGCGTCCATTCTACGAATTTTATTCGTAGTTTTCAGCCACGAATAGGATTCGTAGAATCGACGTATATTAGTACATATCACGAATATTTTAGTAGTATTCTTAAAAAAACTAATGTATTTGTACGAATATATTTGTTACATTTACGAATGATCATAATATCTTATAACGAAAAAAAAAAATTCTGTCTGAGTTGGGGTTTGAACCTCGACTCTTTAGCTTACGGGCTAGGCACTTCATCAGTAATCTACAGCTACTTTACAATGATACAATTCTTTATATTCTTTTGTTGTTCGATAAACCAGTAAAAAAAAATCTGTCTGAGCTGGAGTTTGAACCTCGACTCTTTAGCTTACGGGTCACGCACTCCACCAGTAAGCTACAGTCACTTTACAATCATACAGTTCCTTATATTCTGTAGATGTTCGACAAACAAGGCTGAACGATTTCGGTTTTCAATTTTTGAAACTCTACTAATAAAGAATGGTTCACTTATAATTTGGCCACATAAAAATAGGTATATCTCTTGAAATAAAACTCCGATTATTAAATTTTTTATATCAAATTAAATTATATTATTTCATGTTTCAGATAACTAATTATGGATACTAAATTACAATGTTTCGGTAAAAATTTCGGACTTTCTTTTTAATGCCTTGCATTAGGTTTTGCACAACTTGTCGTGATACTTCACCGCATACCTTATTCCACTTTATTCCCAAATTTTCTTTTGAATTTGAAGTTTTGCCATGTTTTTTTAACTTTTGTTTGGTTATTGCCCAAAATCTCTCAATTGGTCGAAGTTCGGGACAGTTTGGTGGGTTCATGTGTTTCGGTATAATGTCAACAGCGTGTAAACAGTACCAATCCATTGTATCCTTGGAATAATGACAGGATGCCAAATCTGGCCAAAATTTCACAGGAGCTTGGTGGCATCGAATAAAAGGCAGTAGACGCTTTTCCAGACATTCCTGTCGATATAATTCACCAGACATCGTGGAATGCGTCACAAATGGGCGACTTTTCAGTCCACAGCTGCAGATTGCCTGCCAAACCAATACCTTTTTTCCAAATTTATCCAACTTATCGTATTTATACCTTTCGGTCACTCCTCCTCTTATTTTTGCAACATAAAAATTCCGACCTGGTAGCTGTTTGACATCCATTTTGACGTATGTTTCGTCATCCATTATAATGCACCCGTTAAATTTTGTCAAAACCTGTTCATACAGAATGCGTGCTCTCCTTTTTGCTACAGATTGCTGTTTTTCCGAACGGTTTGGAAATTTTATAGTTCTATATGATACCAGCTTTGCATTTATGCGAATTCTTCGTACCGTACTTTTACTTGTTCCGTATCTTTTTGCTCGATCATTGTCGGAGAGGCTTGGATTTAAACGTATGGACCTTAATACCTTCACCCGCAAAGCTGGGTCTCCGCTTCCCTTTTTTTTAGCCGCTCTTGTTTTTCGTTCAACGGACAACGTTTGTTTATATCGTTTAAGAACATTGTTGACGGTAGATTTTGGAATATTTAAGATCTTAGCGATTTTTCTTCCCGACCAGTTCGGATTATCCAATGATTTGTGCACAATCATTTTTCCTAATTTCTTTTTCCATCTTCGCCTGTAGTCACAAATATAAACTTACTGAAATGAATTTTGCTGGGAATAACGGTGCATTGTTTACAAACAATACGTCATTAAAAACTTTTTATTTGGTCCACTGGGGGCGCTGCAATCGACAGTAACATGCGGCCAAATTATAGCTGAACCATTCTTTAATTCGTACATTCTACTAATGATTCGTATGGTCAGCCTACGAATGAATTGCTTCTACTAATATTATTTTTCATTCGTAAATAGTAAAGCATTAGTAAATGCTACGAATGTAATGAAAGAAATTACGAAGTTATTCGTACGACAAATTTACGAATATTATTATTTTTATATACACTAACGAATTGATTAATTTTTATTTACGAATATCTATAGTATCTAATAAAGCTCATTTTCTGTTTGTTTGTTTGTTTGGCCTTTATACAAATCTAAACGGCTCAACGGATTTTGCTCAAACTAAGTATACATATTAAGTGTATTCTAACTTAAAATGTTGCATACTTAGTTTTTGCCACGCCCCTCTGAAATTTTTCAACTAACAGTAATTTTGTTATTATAAAAATTTTTACCATCGGAGATTTTTGTGTATTTAATTTTAAAAAATTTCTGTTATTTTGACATCAAAAGCATTCACATATCTTCAAAATTGGAGAAATTTTCAGTACAACGACTTTTTCATAAAACATCGTTGCCTAAGAATGAGAAAAAAATGACATGAAAATCAAAGTTTGATCTTTCGATACAAATATCTCCGCTGTCCATTAATATATTTTATTCAAATTTTTTTTGTTCAAAATTTCAGTAAAATCACTTTACAAAAATAGGTAGAATTCTACCGTTAAGTCAGTGTATATATGTTTTATGATTATGTCAAAAAAGGTCCAAAATATTGACTTTTTATTCAAAAAAAGACTCAAAAATTGTTGTTGTTGTAAAAATGAAATCAATTAGAAATTTCACATCTGCCTACCTTTCATATGACATAGCATTTATTTGCAAAAATTCTTCCAGCTAAGCGCAAAAATTGTTTTACTGTTTTTGTCATCAAAACAACAAGGGTACACCCCCTTTGATTTTTTTCGCGAAATTTATTTTTTCCAAAATGTTGTTTTTATATTTTTTACAAAAAAGTCAAGTCTCAAAAATAATGTATGTGAAAAAATTACGACAATATCTCTTTCCAATCAAAAGTAATGGCTAAAAATCTATTTTTTCATACCAGACTATTAATAAAACTTAGTTTTGTGTTAAAATTCTCTACATAGTTTGAACGTCCCCATTTATCTCTAAGAATGCAGTTGTGTGTCTAAAGTAATTACGAACATTTTGGATTATATAAAATCTTTTTTATAGTGATCTACTTATTTTTTGCCTACCCGCCCCCCGCCCCCTCCTGTTAAATTTGTGTTGTTGTGATGGCTCTATTTTTTCTCACTATTGTGTCAACGTTGTCGCTTAGTTCTTTATCAATGGTACTTTAAATGTTGTATATATATTACAATTTTATCGAAAAGATGACTGTGAATAAGAATGCTGTAAAAGTTAATATTTTTATGTAATCAGTTTCAGCTATATGGCGATATAATAAAACATATGTGCATCTGGTCAGCACAATTATTTCATTAGTTTTGATCTGTGCGTTAAATTCACAGATAGATGGCGCCACATTTGTAAAATGTGTGGGTACAAACTATACATACACCTTGCGGTGAATAGCTGAAAAAAAATTTTTCAAAAGTTTCTTCAAATTTAACCCCACACGTTTGGGATTACAGACAGGTGGAGCTATTTTCTGTTTACAGAAGAATATCTGATGTTCTTATGCAGCTAGCAGATAATTTTTGCGAAATATTTTGCGAAAATGCTATTGCTACCAAACTTTTAAAAAGTAAAATAATGCAGTAATGCCAGTTTTTTCAGTCGCAGCGTCATCTAGCGTCATAAACACTTAAAAACATAGAATTAGATCAATTTAAATGTCCAGCTCACTTGCTGGACTTTTTGTTGTTTTTGATTTGCTTGCAAATGCGATTATATGATCCTGATCTCCAATGAAAAAACGCAGCTAATAGAAATTTTAGTAGGTACAATCATTTTTAGCACAACGAATTTTTTTTTATTTTATTTATAAACTATCGACAAAAATGTTTAACAGTCTATTTATTGCATCTTAAATTATACTAAAACAATAATTATAATGGAAATATTATAAGAATATAAAATTAAGGATTTATACAATACTCAATACAGTTTGCTTAAATGCCTCTCTATTTTGAGTGAAATCTATACGAGCACTTACACTGTTATAGACAGTGCACATGTTAAAAATCGGATCACTCAGGCCATAGTTAGTTCTATGGTGCGGAACGTAAAAAAAATCTCTTTGCCTAAAGTGTCTTTCCGGAGCATAAATATTGAGACGGGCGAGGATTGGCGCACAGTTAATATTATTCATTAAAAGATCACGAACAAAAGTTATAAGAAAATATTTTCTTCTAGAACTCAATGATTTAAGCCCACATTGATTTAAGTGCACATCGGGAGCTATACTCTGGCATAAAATTCCAATTTAGTTTTTTCACAACAAAACGAGTAAAACGTTTTTGGACTTTTTCCAATCTTGTACTATGCGACTCATAAAATGGGTCCCATATTACACACCCATACTCAAGTATTGATCTTATAATGGAAATGAAAAGAGTCTTTAAGGTATACGGGTCAGCAAACTCTCTAGTGTTGCGTCTAACGAATCCCATCATAGCATTAGCCCTACTAATTTTAATATCATAAAACATTGATAATAATGAGAAAAAATTATATGAAAATTAAAGTTTTTAATTTTAATGCCAATAACTCCACTGATTTTAATATATTTCATTAACATTTTTTTGTTAAAAAGTTCAATATGTTTTTTAATATAAATCTTTGTTTAGACGTTAAAATGTCCATATCTCAAGGACACATTGAGTCCCCCCATATTTTTATTTTGTTGAAAGGGTAATTGTGCTTGCTTTACATATAAAAATTCTTTTTAATTTTTAAAATATGTGTTTCGTACCCCTTCTTTGAATTCAATTAGCTCACCGCAAGAGATGGAACCACCAACAACTCTTTTAAATTAATGTTCGTTCAATTACCTTTCTAACGGTAGATAAATAAAATTAAATAAGATAAAATTCAAATAAAATTCAACATGTTTTTCATTATTCCCGATTTTAAAAAACATTTAATCGAGAAGTATATGTTAAAATGTTTATATAAATTACTCTCGAGGAACACCGGGTATATCAGTTAGTTAGTATATAAAATAAATATATTCGTAGATTCAGGTATTAGAAAAATTTTACGAATGAATTCGTAAAGATATCACAATAAAAATACTTTGTATATTGTACGTATATTTGTAGAATGTACGAATATTTTGTTTACTAATATCATTTGCAGAAATTTTACTTATACATTTTTTGAGTGTAGAAAAATTTTAATTATGATTGCAACTTATGATATTGAACAGATTAAGAGATTTAAAAATGGGCGCATTAGCAGCATAGCTAGTGATGCACTTTTCCAAATAGAAACGATCAGAGTTTCTTAAAATGTTGGCAGCTATAATAAAATTTATCATTTCCAATAATTCAGGACTATCGACGGCACCAGCAATGGATACCATGGATAAAAATAAGAGACAAAATATTTCTCCTAATCAAGCCAACCAACCCAAGGGTTGGTTTTGGTTAAAAGGTTTGATAGTTTTTGATATCGATAAATATTTTATATGTACATTAGGGTGGCCCAAAAAAAAAAAGTGGTATTGCATTGAAGGGGGAAGGAGATTTTATGAAAATTTGGCACGATCTAAGATATTTAAAGCAAAAACGGGGAAAAAATGTATAACTTCCACTGGCTTCAGAGAAGTCCATCAGCTGAGGTCTGTTATTAGGTGATAAATATCTTCTTGTAATTTTTGGTTTTACTTAGTTTTTACTTAAAATTTTTAAATAATTACGATGGTGAAGTCAGATTTTTGAAAAAAATAAAATATCCTCGATTTTTGACCATTTTTATGGCTGAAACTCGATTTTTTAACATTTTTTGAATGAATTTTTTCAAAAACTAATGCTGGATTCGTGCTCAGCGACCCTGAAAACTAATGAAATGACCAAAACAACCAGTTGTTTTTGTTGAATAAGCCTGCAATACGTACTTGCATAAGGTTGTCATAATATCGATTTTTCAATAAAATAAAATAAAATTTATTGTGATAATTTGGTTGTGCCAACATTAGTTGCATTTTTACAGCCATTTGGACTTATGGAAATGAAAAATAAAAGTAACTTTTTTCGTTAGATTTTGACGTAAAATGAGGCTATGTAAAAAGATCTTATAAAATAGGCAGTTTTTGACAAAAAAAAAATAACAAAACGTTAAAATTGCCGCCATTTAGAAAATTCTTAACTGATTTCGATGTTCTTAAGCTAAGTGGAAAGGCATTTTTACGTGCAATTATTTTTTGTGACAATGCAAATGGCATTAATGGAATATTATTTAATTAAAATTTATAGAAACACCATTTTTTTAAGTTAAAAAAAGTACAAAAATTGCTTCGCTACATGCTTCATTTTGTATTTTATCGAATATCTTTTTACATAGACTTATTTTACGTGAAATTCTATTGAAAAAAAGTGAATTTTATTTTTCATCTGCAATAGGCCAAATGGCTATAAAAATGCAATTAAAGTCTGCACAACAAAACTCGAGCACTTCAACTTTAAAAATAAGTTGAAAAAAGTTGTGATGACCTTGAGAGGTCAAACCAGGTACGATGGGCTCTCAACATGTCCTTCTATAAGAATTTTTATAAAGTTTGGATGTTTGGAAGAAAAAGAATATGAGCTATCACATTATTAACTCGGTTTTTTTTTTGAGCACGAGTGTATATTATATTTTTATACTTTCTGAACTATAAGGGAAGTTTAACCCTTAAATGCCCTCTGCTCCTAATGCATTTCTTCAAACTTATGAGGAGACAATTTTGTGAACACCAATTAAAAAGTTTGTGAATATCAAGTCAATCGGAAAAGCTTTTGGCTTTAAGGAACATCTAAAGGTCATCCGCACATAACAAACAATAATTGTGGGAAACTTACTTGATCTAAAACTTGTAATTAAATTCATGTAATAATTTCTTTAAGTAACTAACTAAATAATATAAGGATTCACCTACACAAGTATGGTAAGGAAACGGTAACGTAATCAATGCAATATGAGTAAACATTAGTTAAAATTAACAACAATTAAAAATAATATATACCAAACGAAAAGAAATTTCAGTACCTTTCATTTGATGCCTAATTTATGTATGTTTCAATATGTTTAATTAAAGTTATTGCAAAAAAACGTAATTTTTGCAAATGTTCGAACGTCATTTTTAAAGCCTTAACCTTGAACTTAGCAGATATAAAAAATACTTCAACCTTAGAATTTTGTTTTCTATCACATATCCAAAGCTCATGCAAATCGGAGAGTGACAGGTGGAAACCTTTCCTTGTTAGTAAATAAAAACACACCTGATTTGTTTATTGGACTAGTAGATTTTGTAATATATACCCTTCATAATATAAACAATACAGGATCTACTAAAATTTGCACCCAAATTTTTGACAGTTTTTTGACTTCCTTCGGATATGATTCTAATATTAAAATACTTAAAATAATTAAAAAAGTTACACCAAAAACGCCAACACTTTCCCATGCGACCCAAATAAGCGAGCGCATCTTTTCACAGGCAATTAAAAGCATCCGCGTGCTGCAAAAGCCACATAGAATGAGCCGAAAGATGAAGGCATTTCAAGAAGGACGCGCTGCAATAGCTGATTATATTGGATTTAATTTTTATGAAAAGAATCAGGCAGCTTATGAAACCAGCATCTAGCAGACGGCTAAAAAGTCATTTAACCACAAATGCGAGAGTGTGCATTTAATATATATTATAGGTGCATGTGTGTGTGTTGGCTGCAGACACTCACATCTGGCTGTATTTAAAGCATTTGAGGCATTTTTAATATAACATTGAATAAGTTTAACGCGACTAAAATGCCATCGTTTCATGGCTGTTGGCAATAAGATGCTGCCTATGAGCATGGGTGTGTGGGTGTGTGAGTGAAAGCTAACTAAAGTGCAGGCAACTAAAGCTATATTTGTAATGCCGTTAACATGGTGGCAACATCTTCGAATAACACACACGAATTGCATGTGAAATGAACATAAAAATACAACTGTTAATGTCCTTGCAGTGAGATTAAGTGCGTGTGTTTGTACGTGTGTTTGTGTGTGTGAGTGTGTGCAGGGCCCTAGTGGGCAATTGCAGGAGTCCGAAGGCCTTCTAGCAGGCCTGCGTTAGGTTTTAAAAGGCTTTCCACACTCCTTGCAAACACCGTTTTATTGCTGGTATGAAAAGGGAAAATTTATCAGGCCTTCCGGTCTCCTTACTCAAAAGAGATCTGCCAGAAGCGTTCTTTCGATAAGTCACGTTAGAAGGAAAAGCAATATCAACTTGAAATAAAAAAACGACTAACAATTTCAGTTTTGAACATGGTCTTTTCATGTGGCGGTCCGATATCTTACTCACTCTTCTATCATGGTTGTTAAAAATCAGTAGCTTATTTTGCATCGATACAAATAAAAGTAAGCTTTCGGGAGACCGGGTTCGAGACCCAACTCGGAAAATTTTTTTTTGTTGTTTTTTTAAATCTTCTTTTTTTTACAAACTGTTCTGTGTATTTAAAATTTATATTGAATTTTTTTTTATAAAATTTCTTCATACAAAAATATAAGAAAAAACTTGGAGTTTTTCATAATAAATATTTTCACATAAAATAATATGTAATGCGTTTGTTTTCGGGAGCCCGGGTTCGAGACCCAACTCGGGCAAAAAATAAATTTTTTCATTGTTTTTTTAAATCTACATTTTTTTACAAACTGTTCTGTGCATTTAAAGTTTTTTTTTAATTTTTCTTGCAAATTTTTTTATATAAAATAATATGAAAAGAATCAGAACTTTCAAAAGGTAGGCCTTACAGAAGTACTCATCAATGCAGTGATCATGGAAGGTGTATTGACGCCAATAATAGCAGTGCTAGCATGCCTTCTTTTGCGGAGCACTCGCTAAAATGCCCACTGGGGCACGGGTGCGTGGGTGTTTCATTGAGTCACACAAACACAACGCCTTCTATATGTTTCTGTGTATGAGATAATGTAGAAAATTTATATTAGTAACTGACATGAATGCCAAATGAGAGAAATTTCCAAAAAAAAAGAAACGAAAAAGAAACTTCACGTTGAATTTGAATATCAAAAAGAAAAAGATCTACTTTAAAAATAAGCAATTTCTACAAATATTTGCTAAAGTGTTACAAGGTCAAAACGAAGACGAAAATATTAAAGAATATTAAAAAAATGTTTGATTCAAAAACGCTAAAATAGCACTTAACGCGCAGTTGAAATAAACAATTCATGTACAGCTACAAATATGCATAAAAATATTGCCACAGTCAGTTAGATGTAAGCCAACATATGAGTGTGTCATAAAATAATATTAAGTAGAAGTAAATGCAACATGTTGCAAGCGTTATGTTTGTATGTGAATTTTTATGGTGCTACGCAAGGCGTAACACATTTCTAAACAATACAATTGTTGCGGTGATGAAGGCGAAGTTTTGAAGGCTGTCGACACAAGTTTCAATAAGAATATATTTTGCACCCAACAAAGCTCATAGATACTTTATGCAAGTGTGTACTCGTATCTGTTAAGCCACGTTAACACGTTTGTGCATATTTGTCGCGTACAGAAATGAACGATTGCCACAGCTGTTGTGAATCGTTTTGACCGAGAATGTTTAACAACGTGTTTTGAAAAAGAAAAATAACGATTCTAATTCAAGTCATAAATGCCATAAGATTTTATTAGTTTAAAATTTAAGGCATTGGCAACACTTTAAACACTCTGTTGCTTGTGTTACTTTGTGTTGTCTTCTTTGTCCTTGCAAATCACTTTGTTTTCATCACAATAATAATAAGCATAATAATGAAATGTTTTGTTTTCATGTTGACAACAAAGATAAATCCAACAAAGCACACAAATCCTTGTCTTCTTCTGTTGTTGTAGCTTTAAAATAAATTTTTTGTGCATTGTCCTAGCTTTATATTGTTGAGAGAAATTTATTTACTTTAAAGGAGACTAAAGTCTATGTAAATTGTTTTCTTTTTTAAATATTTGTTTAATGAAAAAAAAAGAAATCGCAAAACATGGTGTAGCTAAGTTTCTAGATACTTCACTGAAGATTTGCAATTTTTAATAGGAATTTGAATACAAATGATTCGATAAAAGCTTAAAAACTGCAGATCAGATTATTAAAATTTCAAAATGTCTGCTAAAATTCTTAGCTATGAAAAATTTTTGACATTGGATACAAAAAATATTCAACTAATTATATTGTTACCTCTTTTTATGAGACGACAAATCTTCGATTTATTATCCCACTAATGCCCCATTTTTAGTTTGAGCTCCAAGTCAGATTATACAAATCCGATTATGCTTATTTGGGAACGAGAAAAACGATTCTGAATTTCGTTCTTTATTTTAGTTCTTCGTTCAATTTTTTACATGATTTAATTATTATAGGTTTTTCATTCGTTTCACAACACCCGTATCTACACTTATAGAAATATGGAATGTTAAAACTATTCACGCCCGTGCATAAATTAAATTTAAATATTTACGTGGACAAATAAAATATTTTCTCCACAACACTTTGTTTTCCGTATTTGAATTTAAGTTGAGTGTATTTTTCTGATCTCGTCACTTTTAAAAGAAGTTATTAAGAAATTTAAAAAATTTTAAATGAAACGCGTGTATAATTTAAATAAAAACCGTATTCAAATTAATTTTAAATATTTACCTATTTGTTTCATGCGAATGCGTTATTGGTTAAAAAAACAACCACGTTTTTTGATAAATTAATTAGTTTTTGCAAAAATCTAATACTTTTTTCTGTTAGTGTATGTAAACAAAAAATATTCTCTCGCAAATATAAACGGCATCCAGGGTTTTGTGGTTTTTCTGAATAAAGTTATGTTTCAGTGTCTCGTTTTGTTTTTTTTTTTTTTAAAGTAGTTATTCTCATGGCGAATAACCAGGTAGATGCAATTTTATTGTAATTGTAATTGTAATTTATTGTAATTTATTTAAGATAACATAACTCATTGTACAAATAAGTGAATCTTTTAAAGATGTACAAACATAACTTAATAGTGATTATATAATATATCAGATAAAATGTAAAAAAAAACAATATATTGAACGTTATTTAAAAAAAAACAAAAAAGAAATTGGCACCAGGCCGCAAATATAAAAACTATAAAATAAATTTTAATATAAACTAGAGTTAAGGAAGAAGTAAGATAAAGTGAATAGCACAGAAATCGAAGTGAGAAGAGAAAACGAAAGGAAGAATATTTTATTAAGTTTCAATAAGATATTGAAATAGATTGCGTTTAAAAGCGTTTGTGCTTGATAAGTGTTTTATAACGGTTGGGAGCGCATTCCAAAGATTAATCGCGTACACAAAGAAACATGTCGTGAGGTAGTGAGATATTTATACCGTGGCAAAATCAGTTACATTGTTCGCTGAGTCCTTGCGAATCTTAAAATATCAAAGAGATAATCCGGTTTCTTTGTTTGTATTATTTTGTGTAAAGATACTATTGTACGGTAGTGTAGTAAGTTTTTTAAGGAAATGCCAGCTATTTGATTAGAGAAGGCGGAAATGTGGGTATGTCTATTTATTCTAAATATAAATCGGGCGCAACTATTGTAGGCTACATTAAGTTTTCTGTAAGACTCTTGATCCAGGTTGGAAAAGACTTCACAGCTATAGGTTATGATGGGTAAAATAAACGATCGGACAAGTTTAAGCTTTACTTCATTTGATAAAAAATTAGAGGTTGGATTAAGTCCACGCAGGGCACCATATATCTTAGAGACAATTCGGTTGATATGAATGTTCCATATAAAGTTACTGCTCATATATAATCCAAGATTTTTAAAGCACTCTACATATTCAATTGGAGAATTATTAAGAAAAAGTGAGGGTTTATCGTTGTTTTTGCGTCTGTCAATTAGCATTGCTTTGGTTTTTATAGGATTAAGGCTAAGTTCATTATTTACTGACCATTGGAAGACTTTGTTCAATTCGGCGTTGACTTCGTTTGCAGCGATATTTAAGTCCGGTTTAGAGAAAAGCTTACAAATTTGTATATCATCGGCGTATATATGGTGCTGACAGGTAGAGAAACAGCCGATAATGTCGTTTATAAATGTTGTAAATAACAGAGGGCCTAATACCGAGCCCTGTGGGACACCAGACAACACTTTAAGTCTGGACGAGCATTTGTTGCGCAGGTGAACATATTGTGAACGATCATCAAGGTACGATTTGATGAGTTTACAAAGCGAAAATTGGAATGAAAATTGCATACCAAGTTTTTGTATCAAGATGCTGTGATTTATACTGTCAAATGCTTTTGAAAAGTCAAGAAAAACCATTAAGGCCATATTTTCATTGTCTAAGCCCGATCTTATGTCTTCGCAGACTTTCAGTAGTGCAGTTGTGCAACTGTGATTTGCTCGAAGCCCGGATTGATGCCTTGTTATGAGGTTGTTATTATTTAAATATGTTTTTATTTGATTGCTTACAATCAATTCAAAAGCCTTGCTTAAAAATGGTAGTATCGAAATTGGGCGAAATTCTAAATTTGTTTGCGAAGACGATTAAGGCAAAGGCAGTATTTTAGCAACTTTCCAACCTGAAGAAAACATAGAAGTAGTGATTATGGTATTAAAGATGTGAGTTATATGGGAAAGAATAACTGGGAGAAGAGTTTTAATAAACGCAGGATTAATGTTATCTGCTCCAATCGCGTTTGATTTAATTTTAAATATTGCTTCACCAACACTAATATAGTCAGTCCCTGAGAGGGCAAAACCGATATGCTGCTGTAAACTAATAGTTGATAGTTAATAATTTGATTTTTTGAACAACAAAAAAAAAGTACGGGTTTCCCTAAAAATATGTTTTTCCAGGATAATAAATCTGACAAATTTCAAGACATAAGCGAACTTTTTGCACTCTATTTTCAGTCCAATTTCAAGTGCTATGACCAATCAATTAATGATGTTGCATCTGAGTTTAATGTTATTCCTATTACAGATCTTGGTTCCTTAACCTTATCTGGAGAAGAGGTATATCGAGAATTAATTAGCTTAGATTCGAAGAAGAAATGTGGTCCTGACATGGAATGTGATAGATTCCTCCAATCTATCTAAAATATTGTGCTATGGCACTTTTTCAACCTCTAACCTTTCTTTTTAACCAATCCCTTAAAAAGGGAGAATTTTTAAATGTATGGAAAATATCCGAGATAACTCAAATTTTTAAATCGGGGTCGAGGCAAAATATTGCAAACTATCGACCTTTATCCAAATTACCACTCATTCCAAAACTATTTGAATCTCTTTTAAAAAAGAAAATATATTCTTGCATCAAAGCACAGTATCAGAGTGTCAACATGGTTTTGTGTCTGTCAACAAATCTTGCGCTATTTACTCACTTTATAGCAAGCGAAATGGAGAGAGGTCAACAAGTAGATGTAGTTTTTGCAGATTTTGCGAAAGCATTCGATAGAGTCCAGCACTCAGTTTTAATAAGGAAACTTGGTAAACTGGGTTTCCACTCTTTCTTGCTAAGGTGGCTAGGGAATTACCTGTTCGGTCGTAGACAAGCGGTTAGGATTGGTAAATACCGCTCTAAATATATTGATAATTTTTCTGGTGTGCCCCAAGGCAGTCATCTTGGTCCGCTTTTGTTTGTCTTATTTATTAACGACCTTCCAAACTATGTCCAGTGTTCGAGATGTCTCATGTATGCTGATGACGTGAAGTTATTTAAAATTATTAATTCTTCAGTAGACTGTCAATTTATTTTAATGGTATTAAATGTAGTGTAATGTCATTTACCATGAAATAGCAATTAATTGTAGGCAACTATACTTTGTGCTCAGATATAATCTTAAGAGTTGAAATTAAAATGGATTTGGAAGTAATTTTTAACAAAAAACTTACTTTTGGTAAGCATTATGATGCTGTTATTTCCAAAGCTAATGCAATGATGGGTTTCATCATGCGCAACACTAAGGAGTTCTCAGATCCCTTTACTCTAAAGTCAATTTTCTTCTCTTTGGTTAGATCAAGTTTGGAGTACAGGGTTGCCCATATTCGACGGACCCATCTGGCAACGCCATAACTTTTGACAGAGATGTCAGATCGCTTAATGACATACCGCGTTTGAAGCGTCAGTCCAAGCAGATTTTTACCATGGAACAATACACGCCACGCGAGCGCTTTGAAATAGTTGAAATTTACATTCAACAGAAGAAGTCAATTGTGAAAACTCAACGTGCTTTTAAAAGATTAAAAAATGTGAGAAGTGCACATTGAATGGGACCGTGAATAAGCAAAATTGCCGTATTTACGCCACTGAAAATCCTCAGGAGATTCAAGAAGTGCTTCTTCATGACGAAAAAGTCACAGTTTGGTGCGGCGTTAGTGCGAAAACGGTCATTGGGCCGTTTTTCTTCCAAAATGAAAATGGCCATGCTGTTACCATCAACCAGGAGCGTTATCGCGACATGGTGACCAATTTTGTGATGCCAATTATTCGTCGAAAGCGTATGAGGCAGTTCTGGTTTCAACAAGACGGCGCTCCACCGCACACAAGTCGCATAACAATCGATTTTCTGAAGAATTTGTTTCCGGGCCGTTTGATGTCGAAAAGTGGTGATTTGGACTGGCCACCGCGTTCTCCCGATTTGACGCCGCCTGACTTCTTCTTGTGGGGATATTTGAAGTCAAAGGTTTACGTTAACAAGCCAAGGACCGTAGAAGAGCTCAAGGACAACATTCGTGAAGAAATAGCCGCTATTTCGGCCGAAATGTTGGCGAAAACGATGGAAAATGCTGCAAAAAGGGCACAATACGCCATCAACGCCAGAGGCGGTCATTTGAGAGATATCATATTCAAAAATTGATGTAAACAAATCTACTTGGAACAAATTAAATGATTAAGATTGCCAACCGCCAAATTTTTATTTTTTTCTTTGATTTTTTTAAAAAAAACATGGGTCCGTCGAATATGGGCAACCCTGTATTGTTGTGTTGTCTGGAACCCTCGATATGCTGTGCATTAGGGGTATAACTATTTTCAAAGACCATATTTACATGGCCCTATAAGTTGAGGAATAGGGGAAAAACGATAACTGCATTTTTGTTTTCTTATTTTTTATTTATTTATTTATTTATTTATTGAAATTAATGTTTACATGTAAGACATAGTCTTTTAAATGCAATATAAAATAACAAATTTTCAAGAAGTTATAGGATAGTCAACCGAAAAATTACATATTTTTTAAAGCTAATAATTAAGTTATTTAAAAGAAACAAGCTGAGAAAGCACTTAACTATAACAACAAGCAAATCTGGACTTAAAATTAATTAAATATATGTTGATAGAAAGACGAAGAGACAGTATTAAGAAAAGTATAGAAAAATTTCATGCTTAAAGGTGTGCTTATTAGGTATACTTTTAATTCTAACAGGCAACGAATTCCACAATCTGATTGCGTTCACGAAAAATAGTCTGTTGGAGTTCAAATAATTATAGACAGGAATATTGAGGTTTAGATTTCTATTAGATCTACAAAATTGAAGCTTCTCAAATAGATAGTTTGGTGTTTTGGTATGTATTAAGTTGTATAAGAATATGCAGTTTCTAACATCTAGGTAATTAAAAATATTGCAACCAAGTATTTGATTGCTCACGTGACTGATGCGGTCAAACTTCCGAAGGCCATAAACATATCTTACTGCGTTGTTGAAAGCATGTTGTAGCTTAAGTTTAGACCTGGAATCGATTCTACTATATACAACATCCGAGTAAGATATGATAGGCATTATGAGCTGCTGTACTAACTTTTTTCTAGTTGCGATAGGAACAAACGACGCAGTCCACCTCAAGTTCCGCAGGACGTAGTACACTTTACTTACTACAGAATTGATATGATTTACGCAGGATAGTGAGGAATTAATGTGGTAACCAAGATTCTTCACTTTATCAACAAAGTTCAGTTCGACGCCATTAAGATAAATAACTGGTATCCTAGAGAGAGAGTGATTGGATTTAGAAATCGGCAAGACATATGATTTAGTGGGATTTAGCTTGAGTCTATTGGATTCAGCCCATTCAGTTATACTCATTAAGTCCTCATTCAACTTACTACATAAATCATCAACAAGGTTAACAGGTCTGGACAAGTACAGTTGAATATCATCAGCATATGCATGCATGGTAACATGCCGACATTTGCTGAAGATATCGTTTATAAATAATGAAAATAAAATCGGACCAAGTACAGAGCCTTGAGGAGCCCCACAGGTTAAATTACGGAAAGCAGACAAACTATTACCCACCCTTACTCTTTGAGATCTTCCAACTAAGTAACTGTGTAACAGACGGACAGCCATGCTAGAAAAATGAAAGTTATTTACAAGTTTCTGACACAATAGAGAATAGTCAACAGAGTCAAATGCCTTGGAAAAATCCAACAGGCAGAGTAAATTTAAGTGCCCTAAGTCGTATGTCAGCCTAATGTCATCTAAAATCTTTAAGACTGCTGTAGCGCAACTATGCCCAGGTCGAAAGCCAGACTGAAGTGAAGACATGAGGTCATATTTTGTTATGTGTTCCGAGATTTGTATCGCCATGAGTGACTCGAGAACTTTAGATAACGAAGATAGCAGACTTACAGGCCTAAAGTCAGATGGATCACAGGCATTGGATTTTTTAGCTATGGGAACAATTGTCGCTACTTTCCAAACCTCAGGGAAGCAAGAACTAGTGAAGCAGTGATTAAGAATGTGGGTTAATGGACTCAAAATGTGCGGTAATATAATTTTGATGAATTTAATAGATATTCCATCTTCACCCACGGCATTGGATTTTATTTTGTTAACACAGCGAGCAACGTCACTCTCACCAACAGAAACAAACTCAAAGTTAAACAAACTTACAGAAGGTAAAGTGCATGGAGCATTAGTCGACAAATTATCAGAAGACCCTGAACTAGCAATGAAATAATCATTTAGAATATCGGAATCAATATAACATTTATTGGGTTTAACACTGCATACCCCAGCCTGCCTTAAATTGTTCCAAAGCTTTTTGGAAGGCAACGATAAGAAAACTTTAACACAATTATTATAAATCACAATATTAATAAATTCAACTCCAGAACCATTTGACATTCCCAACAACTTTACATTTAAATTATTTTTAGTATATATTGCAACACCCCCTCCTTTTCTATTAGAACGATCATTCCGCCAAACCTTAAAATTATTAATCTCTAAACAGTTGTCATTTATATCTGCATGAAACCAGGTTTCAGAGACACAAATAACATCTACGGCAGAGTCCTCAAAACAGTGCCGAACATAATCAAGCTTAATGTCGTTTAGGCTTCTCGCGTTAAAATGTACAATATTTAAGCCCGAGTGTTGCTTGCTAAGAACGCCAATCAAGGTCTTGTGGATATCGCTAGACCAAAGGGCAGTAGCAGCCATAAACGTTAAAATTAAAAACATTTAGAACACAACTCCAAGCATAGAAATTTATAGAGAAATCAAGAGAAATAGAAAAATAGAAATTAGAAAAATAAATAGAAAGAGAAAATAAAAACAAGGTACTTAAACTAATAGTAAGAACATAATCAAACTTAAACTCCGTCAACAGCAACACCAGTACCCGCAAAGTTCTGCAACTCTTCGATGGTGCTAATAAGTATTCGCTCTCCGCCTTGTTGCAATCTAATGAAGACTTTACCACGCAGAGTGAAGACATTAAAGATTCTCTTATTGCGTTTGCAGACAATCGCAGCATGAAGTAGTTATTTAACTTCAAAAAGTTCACGCCGGACAGGCAATATCCGAAATAAAAAACACCTTAAAAAAAAAATTTTACATTTTATTTTAAGGTAAAATTCATTTTTATCACAAACAAATATATTAAAAATTTGGTTTAACCTTTTAAACATTTGTAGAAATAAATTTAATATTCAAAGTATGGGGTGTTTTGCATCTAAGGTAGATGTCCTTTACAACTTTAATGGCACGTTCGGCACATATGTTAGAGCGCTGTTGATTTTCTATGGCTGAATCTTCTTTCACCCAATGTTTTAAGAAGCATACGTGAGCTTTTTTAAACCTCTTTACCGAATTTTGTAAATTTTCAAAATTATTTTCACGAAAACAATGATCGGAAAACCAAACGTCATACCAAGCACCGCATATAAATTGGCATATCGGAGTTAATTGAGCTCTATACTTTGGTATGAGTATAAATGTAAAATCGCAAGAATAGCTCTGGAGTTCCAACGAGCGTTACTTAGCGGTGGAATTGCTTTGAACTTTATAAATGGAAATTTTTTTGTTTTTTTCGTAGAACCTGAAGGTTTCCCCAAGTTCAAACAAATATTGCATATCATCTCGCCATTTAATGCATTTTACTTCAATTTTTTCCTTATTTTGCATGAAGCTTTCTTTAAGATTTTCATAGTGAGTGATAAGTTCGGAGAATACATTATAAGATATATTAGGCGATGTTGATTTCCCGTCAAGTAACTCATCCATGACATGCCTTAATACCAAATCTAGCACATGGTGCTGACAACAAATATATTGTGGTGGAGGTAGTTTCAGAAATTCGTAATGTTTTCTCAGAAGAGAAACAACTCCATTTTTAATGCCAGTATTGACACTAGTTGTATCGCAAACAATCATCTTTATTGATTTCCAAAGATCAAATTTATTGAGCTTTTCTTTAATTCCTTCATATATTGTTACACTTTTGCCATTATCAAAAACCAAAACAGCCAGCTTAACTTCTCGTTCTTAATTTTTCAACACAACTACCTGTATTTCTTTATCACCAAACTTTTTCCCATCAAAATGAAGGCACCAATTTTCATTTTTAAGCGTGTTTACATATTCTTTTTCAAAAACTTCTGCTGATTTCATTGCAGCTTTGTAAATTCCTGGTTGTGAAGGTGTCGGTATATTAACTCCTGCTTTAACCAACTCCTTGCAGATTTTAGCTGCATTTTTTGTGGTAACGTTTGCTTTTTGAACAATTGCAACCGCTGCGACTGTTGAAGATTTTGAAGATTTTAATTGACGTGGTCGTTCGAAGTCTTCATCATATTCAGCATTTGAACTCAGGTCTTCGTCGATAGATGTTGTTGAGTCAGAACCACTTTGATTTTCTTGGCAGCAATGTGAATTAACTGCAGCTCGACTTACTTTACAAGCTATTGATGGATGCACGTTGATATTCTTAGTAGTTGTGTATCCAACTTTTCCATTTGTATTTTTCCAAAGTATATGCAATTTTTTATCCTCTGCACTGAGCCACAAACCTTTTTCGTTAGTAATGTCGAATATTTGATCAAAAACGGAACAGGCACTATTACCATTTTTGTGCTTTATAAAATTTGAATAATCGTTCATAAGTTTTTCAACTTTTCTTTCAACTGAAGACTTTATAATGCTGGGGAAATTAAGATTAAGCCACAAATCGATCACTTCTGCTGACACAATTTTATACCTTTTTATTTTATTTTTTTCTAATTTAGCTAAAGCATTGCATCTTCCAATAATAATTATTTTGTTCGGTATTTTACATAAGTCACTCAAACAATGTTCCACATTTGGTATATCGCGTCTTTTTGTCTTACTTTGTTCGAAACGAGTTAAATTATTTGTCCAAATCTTAGAGTTCTTCTCTACGCACCGTTTACTACTTTTAAAAGACATTGAAGGGCACTTTTGATTTTGATTTAGTAATTAAAAAATACAAACAATCAATTCAACTGCACGTTATGCCGAGAATTTAACAAGCAAAAGTAGCTAAGATGAATTTACCGTTGTCATGACAATCGGCCAACTATGCTCAAAATTACAAAAGCATTAGTGGAAAAGACATATTTGTTTTAGGCTGAGTTTACACTCATATTTACTCACGTTACGTCGCGCAAGACTTTAAAAGTAACGTAAATACAATAAGTGAAAATTAGTAGAATTTTGCCTGACTTAGGAAAATTTCATTGTGCACGCGGCGTGAACTTTTTTAAATGAAATTGAAAACTAAAAACGCAGTTATTAATTTTTCCCTATTCCTCATTATGTGACACTATGTATTTTTAAACTTTAAGGAAAATTTTAAAAAGTTATACCCCTACTGTGCATATTTCTAGAATTGAAAATATTCAGAGATGTTTTACTCGGCTAGTGTTTAGAAAACTTCGGTGGGAGTTTATGCCGATTTATGACTCCCGTTGTGCGCTTTTATGCTTGAAAGCCTTAGAGTTTAGAAGAAAGTATTTTTTGGCTATATTTGCTCGTGATATATTCATGAATCACTTAGATTGTGCACCATTGCTTGCTTTATTTGGAATATATGCGCCCGAAAGGAATTTTTGGCTCAGACAGACATTTCAAGTTCCATATCGGAGGACAAATTATGGTAGACAGGACCCTGTTTATAATATGAGTTCTTCTTTTAATGCAATTTGTAGCAATATTGATATAACCCAAACTAGGGTCTCTTTCAGATATTGTATTACGTTAAGCTAATATTATATTGTTAAATTCTTGTTTATTTTTAAGATAATTTTTAGTAACTGTAGAAAAAAATTGTTTATAGTTGAATAATAAATAAATAAATAATTCGGAGAGCAAAAAATGAGACAGCAAAACATTGGCGTAGCTTTAATGTCATTTAATTGATAATTTATGTTTATTCGTTCAGCCACAGGAATGTGTAATTTACTTGTAACCGTATAAATCAATTGAGTACCCAGATTTTATGTATGAACATATAAAAAACTAAACAAAAATCTTAAAAATTTCATAAAATGAGCCGTGTTTTAAGATATAATACATAATTAATTTTAGTTTGGCCTTAAAAAAAGCAAATGAAAGTTTACTTTTAATATAATTTTCATTCGACTACTTATTTCGATTGTGCGATAAAACCAATTTATTTGTGTAGCTATGTACGGCTGATTTAAACTGTCAAAATATATTTTGACAAGTGAAATTGCTGTTGGAAAACATAAAATTTATTTAATGAAATCGACGATTGTTTATTAATTTTATCATGCTGGAACGGAAGCTAACAATAAATGAACTGTTTTCGAATTATCGCGACGGGAGGAAGTTATAGGCAGTCCAGAAAATCCATTGTCAAAACTGAATAAATAAGTAAGTAAATAGAGCTTTTGTACCAAAATGTCAGGGGTCTTAACTCCAAACTTTTCAATATTTTCATTAACAGTTTTAATTTCGAATATAACATTATAATTTTTACAGAGACTAGGCTTCGCTCTAATATCTTAAATTCTGAAATAAAAATCAAATCTTTAGTAAAGATCGTCATGATAAGATCGGTGGTGGTGTTTTGATAGCTGTTCAGAATTCGCTTGTATCTGAAGAATTGACAATTCTTGACACCAGTGACATTGAGTTCATTTGTGTTGCAGTTAAATTAAATAATAGTATTAATTATGTTACCTGCTCTTACATTCCTCCTAAATGTGACTTAACAATTTATTTAAAACATATACATTAGAGTGGGGCGATTAGTATGGAAGGAAAAAAGTGTTAATTGGCGCTTCGCAATTCTGATTCTTGGGATTGTACTGAGCAAAAAAGTCCACTAGACCATACGTCTACGGTGAAAATCGAGCTTCCAGATTTTGACTTGCAGTTTTTTCTCAGACTTTTGTCACGTGTTTTTTTGGATATTTTGGGCTATAACAGCCAAACCATTGAGATTTTCTATCCAATACTAAGACAAAAATCTCAATGGTTTGGCTGTTATAGGCTAAAATATCAAAAAAAAAAATGTGACAAAAATCTGAGAAAAAACTGCAAGTCAAAATCTGGAAGCTCGATTTTCACCGTAGACGTATGGTCTAGTGGACTTTTTTGCTCAGTACGCTCCCAAGAATCAGAAACGCAAAGCGCCCATTAAGATGTTCAAATCGCACCACCCTAATATACATGCCATCGAAAAGTTCATAATTTGTTAAAAAATAAAGTCGTTCTTATTGTGCTGGGTGATTTTAACCTACCTTCTGTGACTTGGAGATCATCTGATGATTATTAATTTCTTGCACCTGTTTCCAAAAGTGATTGGATAAATTATTTCTTAGATAAGCTGTCTGATCTGTGTCTTCAACAAGTCAATGATATTTTAAATATAAGCCACAGAACCCTAGACCTTGTATTTGTAGATAGATGCACTACTGTTAATCTCCATTGTTCGAATCCCGTATCTCTTCCAGAAGATGTACATCATCCAACTCTTGAAATAACAATTTAACTCCCCCACGAAAAAGAAGATAAAGTAACTGCTGATGCGCGAAATAAAAAGTTTATAATTTTAAGAAAACGGACTATGTAAAACTTAATTCTTTACTTTCGCAGACTGATTGGTCTCCAATTCTAACTAGCGGAACATCATATTCATATTATGACGTCGAATCTTCGGTACAGTTTTTTAATGATACTCTGCAAAGGTGTTTCTTATTGCCCGTCCCGAAAAAAATGTGTTGCTCCAATCCTTTAAATCCACCCTGGCTAACAAATGATCTAAAGGCACTAAAAAATTTTAAAAATCGTTTATTTAAAAAATATAAAATATCTGGTTCTAGTTTAGACATTGCTTCCTATTATTCTTGTCGTTATAGATATCAACTATTAAATAAACCATGCTATTCTGCTTATTTGTTTAACATAAAATCTAAATTTAAAGGTAATCCAAAACTTTTCTAAAGTTTTGTTAACTCAAAACGTAAAGCCTCCAGCTTTCCACCTCTTATGAAATTTAATCAGCAAGAATCATCTTGTGACAATGCTATTTCTAACATGTTTGCAAACTTCTTTAAATCAACTTACTCCGATATACCATTTAATACTAGCACGGTGTATCCTTTTCTCCCGCCAGTTAACTCTTTTGAAACTCCTGTAATAGACCCAAATATTGTTGTGTTATCTTCGACAAGTACAATCTTCTTTTACGACCGGCCCTGGAAGGATTTATGGAAGGATTTTTATATTATACCCCTTCATAAATCTGGCTCCAAGATAGATGCTTCTAACTGTCGAGGAATTGCAAAATTAAGTGCAATTTGAGAAAATCATAACTGATCAATTAACCCACTCCGTGTCTTCCACCATTTCTGTCTTTCAACATGGTTTTCTGAAGGGTAAGTCCACTACAACAAACCTCTTAGAGTTTACTATAAATGGTTTTACCTTGGTGATGTTTTTTATACAGACTTTAGCAAAGCTTTCGACAGTGTTAATCATTGTAGTGTACTCTTAAAAGTCACTATTACCACCAACTAAAAGAAGTAGCTATTTAACTTCATTCTTTTTTATAAATAAACAAAGAACAAAATAAGTAAACAAAACAAAAATCTAAACCACCAACTTAAACAATTAAATCAATAATTTATTACCAAATAAAAAACCCGAAAATTTGCCATAGAATGTTAAAGTAAACAATTATATTCTTAATACCCAAGAATCTCAAATTCATGTTCAATGCACTTACCAACCCTTTCCGTTTTCTTCCGCTAGTTGCTGCATAAGCATGAACGCGACAGCGAGCATTAAGTTAGGCTTTTTCCACATGGAGAAATTGAAAACTAATGCAACTGCAATGCAACAGCTTAAAAAGTTTCAAAACACTTCAATTTTAAACTGAACTGCAACCTACGCTTTCAGATGAGCAAGTCACGTCGCAACGCAACATTGAAAAATTCACAACAAAACAAACACTTATTTAATGGAAGCTTTGCTAAATAGATATAAAAAATTAATTGAGGATAAAAAAGGATATTTCTTCACTTCCTGCACTTATTTCATATTTATTAACTGATTAATTATTTTCATAGCACACAACACAAATCGCAAACGTAACAAATCGCCGATTCAAATTGCAGCACGCCGTGTTACATGAAACTGGTTCCGAATGCGTTAAAAACTTGTTAAGTACAAGTTGTTTCATGTGAAGGTTTCGGTATAAATACATTGGCAACTTTTGTTGCAGTTGCATTAGTTTTCAATTTCTCCATGTGGAAAAGGCCTTACACACACTTATTGCACGAAAACATAATGCATCAACAACAGGCGTTAAATTGAACTTAGCCGTTGACTCTTTTAAAGTCAAGGCTATGACTTTTGTCCATCGATTATATTGGATATTTTAAATTAATATTTTGAGGGGCAGAAAGAGTGCGACAATGCAAAGCAAAATATGATTGGTTAATTTTATTTTATTGAAAAACAAAATTAAATATTGGAATTTTAGTAGGAGTATTGGAAATAGTGTTTAGATATTTTTAAGAAAAATACTGGTAAAAAAAATGTTAATATTAAATTTTTTCGATTTATTTTCTTTATTTAATTATTGTAATTAATGCATCATTTATTAATTATTATTTCATTAATTATTATAGAGCAATTCCATATGAAAACGATCAAAATTGGCAAATTTTTGGACGACCCCTCTCCGATTTTAAAATAAATAGTCTCAATCGATTGCCCAGCAAAAAATAATGTACCTACATATTTTTTTTTTTTTAATAGTGACTGGTTTAGTGGTGGTGTACACCACTGTCATGTGACAAAATTGAAGAATTCTTCATAAGGGACCTCATTGAAAGTTGTTTAAAAAAAAAAATACTAAAGCGATCGCAACGAGTGATAGCTCGTTGGAATGGTATTGAATCAGGCTTTAATTGAAAAATAAAATTTTCCTAATTTTTCTCAGAAATTTACCTTTTTTCCCATGAAAATTAAATTTTCCCATGAAAGTTAAATTTTCCGATTTTCCACAGAAGCTCCTAAATTTTCCGGCTAATTTTATTTTTTTTGAATTCCTCATAATTTTTGCTTTAGGAATCAGCAATAAAAAAATGGGCCCCGACTCCTTGTTTGGACAGGAGAAGAGCATTTAAGAGACCACCTTGTTCTCATAGTTTTTATATATTTTATAATTGAATTATTTTTAATTATTTAACATTATTTTATTTTATTATTAAAAATACATTTTAAAAATTATTTTACAGTTAAAAATACATTTATGAAGAAGAAATCTTTCTTATTTTGCTGCTTATACTTAATTACAATATTTATTAAAAATTTCAATTGTCTTGGCATCATTATAAAATTAAAGTAACTTTAAATTTAAAACTTTTGCGTTCCAGTTATAGTTTTGACATTATTATATCTGTTTTGAATTCGTCGCTCCATGGCATCGTGTTCTTTTTGAGTGCATAAAACTGTGTTAATGGCAATTTCCTTGCTTTGAATCCACGAAAACAAATGTTGTACATTTAAGATCTGGTCAGTGTATGGCCTTTGCAAACTTGCCTTAGTCGCCATGCGTTTTAGGGTTCCCCCTAACGCATCGCATGGGCCCTTACCGTGGGACGTCGCAAAAAAGTGCCACTCGACCTTGCAGTTTTGTTCTTCTTCAATTATGCAAAGATTGTAAAAATTTTTTTTATTCTTGTACTGAGAAAAACGTTACTTTGTCGATTGCATCGAATTTTGATTTTAAGAATTCAAACAGTTTCATTTGAAATAAATAAACGGACACATAATTATGAGCTAAACTCTCCGCGACAACAACAAGGCTTACGGTCTGTAGTTTGTTATCTTCGTTTTTGAAATAAATGCAAAAAGGATGCACCGTGCACTGGTCGTTTGCCCAGTGATAAGCCTGAATTTCATCCTGAATGAGAAAAGTGTAATTCTCGGCAAAGTCGCTTATCACAATGAATTCATTTTGGGCTAATTTCTCCTTACTTTCCTTTAGAAATTTCGATTGCATCTCGGATATGAAATGGTGCGCCTTCAGTTCATTCAACTTGAATCCGAATTCCTCGATGAATTCCGGAATCTGCTTTACCACGGTCTCAAGGGAACATCTGCCGCTGCTAATTATCCACTGTTTGAAATGCACCTCCTGAATTAACAGCTGTTCAAACTTTTCCGCCAAATATTGCTCTAGCTCGTCAATCTTCGGACAATTGTCGCATTTGGACAGATGACAATTTTCCGTGGGGTATGCGCACAACGACTTCGACAGGAGGTCCCTATATGTTTCAATTTCACCGTGAAATACTTTCAATTTCTTGCATGGAAAGAACATTAGTTTGATGTTTTGATGAAACATGCAAACGCAGACTGAATGCGTTCCGTGCCTGTCTAATGCCAGCACGCATTCTTTTGGTCGTAGGATGGCAAACTTAGAAAATCCCACTTTTTCTGCTGGGTATTTCTCTTTGAACTGATGGTATGCTTCGGATAGATTACATAATAATAATCTGCGCTGCTTGTGTATTTTTTCTCCATCATCACGTGTGATAACATAGTCACGTGTACCTGGGCAGGCGCGGCTGTTGTCATCATTGCAGTAAAAATCTTGAATCAATTTCACCGTTGCTTCGCTGAGGGTCCTTGAGCCAAATTTCTTGGTGGGAGTCGCCAATATGCCCTTCTGTCGAACTAATTCTTTGCTTCTTCTCGCGATGTAAAAAGATGTTTGAAACTGTTCAGAAATCTTGCGTATAGACCATGATTGAGGCAGCACAGATAAAATGAGATATTTCTCCGGAAAAGTGGTCGCTAAATTGAATTTTCTTTTCAACTGCTCAATCATTTGTTTGCCGTCATCAACGTCATCTGCTTGACTGCATTCGTTATCATAGCCTTCATCAAATATTGTCGCGATTGCACTCATAACCTTGCCTTTTTTCTCTTTCCTGTATTTTTCACTTCGCAACTTTCTTTTTCTAATAGGCGTTTCACCGAAAGTGGTAATAGCCTCATTCAAAGGACTCAAAGACATATTGACCATCGGAATGTCTGCCTCACTATCAGATGAAACATTTTGTTCAATTGTCATTTCACTCTCGGATTGTGGTTGCATTTGTTTCAATGCATTTGCTTGTTGAGACAAATCGATTTTACACTTGGGGCAAATGAATTCTGCTTCTTCACCGTATTGTATATTTAATTCATTCATGTATCGCTTCGAAACACCAGTTAATTTTAATACTTTTATCTTTTTCGAACGATGTCCACTCTTGTTAAACGGATTGCAGCAAAATTTATTCATTTTACTTTAAACTGTCTTTATAGCTTCACTCTTTACTTTAAAAAAAAAAAACACTTTAACACTTTCACGTTTAGTATTCAACTGAAATTTGACTCAGTGTGTGTGAAGTATTTATATTTATTTTTTGGTACTCTTTACTTTACTCTCTTACTTTGGTCTCTTAAATGCTCTTCTCCTGTCAAACAAGGAGTCGGGGCCCATTTTTTTATTGCTGATTCTTAAAGCAAAAATTATGAGGAATCCAAAAAAAATAAAATTAGCCGGAAAATTTAGGAGCTTCTGTGGAAAATCGGAAAATTTAATTTTCATGGGAAAATTTAATTTTCATGGGAAAAAAGGTAAATTTCTGAGAAAAATTAGGAAAATTTTATTTTTCAATTAAAACAACTTTCAATGAGGTCCCTTATGAAGAATTCTTCAATTTTGTCACATGACAGTGGTGTACACCACCACTACACCAGTCACTATTAAAAAAAAAAAAAATATGTAGGTACATTTTTTTTTGCTGGGCAATCGATTGAGACTATTTATTTTAAAATCGGAGAGGGGTCGTCCAAAAGGTGATCGCTTTCATATGGAATTGCTCTATATATATTTTTAACAAGCTGTATTCGCCTCTAGCTCCTAGTGAACTATAGAAGCAGCTTAACATTCATTGCAGTTATTTGTAAAACATAATTCTTCTTATAGATACAATACATATATTGTTATTATTAAGAATGTAATGAATTGTTGAATAAAAATACTACTACTACTACTACTACTACTAGTACTACTACTACTACTACTACTACTACTACTACTACTACTACTACTACTACTACTACTGCTACTACTACTACTTGATAAATCAGAACATTTTTAAAACAAAGCAATTTCTTAATCACGACTACAGCGGCGAAAGCCAGAGTTTCCAGTTTTCTCGATCTTGGTGTTATTATGGATTCAAAACTTCGCTTCAATCTCCACGTTAATATGGTGATAAATAAGGCAAGAGGAGTTCTTGGTTTCATTAAAAGATGGGCTAAAGAATTCAGTGATCCCTTTACTACTAAATTATTATATACCTCTCTCGTAAGGCCAATTCTTGAATATGCATCAGTTATATGGAACCCACAATATATTGTCTACATCGACGCCATAGAATCCGTTTAAAAACAGTTTTTAATTTTTGCTTTACGTCATAGTCGCTGGAACCCCAATATTATGCTTCCATCGTATTAAATACGCCTTAAAATTATTTTACTACCTTCCCTAAGAAGCAGAAGAATGATGCTTAATGTCATGTTTCTGTATAAATTACTTCGTGGAGAGATTAATTCGGAATATCTCATCTCAGCTCTAAATTTTAACATCCCAAGTAGAGGAACTAGACTTGCCATCCGTGCACATTTTAGATGTCAAGAAATATCATAAGTATCTATATTTTTTTTATCTTATATCCCACCATGCTGAAATAGTGAAATTTATACTAAGCATTTTATTAATATACTTACTGCTTTATTCTGTACAACGAAAATGCACACCAACGAGAAGCAAGACACGAGAAGCAATACTTTTTCCTATACGAAATTCTATTGCTTCTCGTGTCTTGCTTGTCGTTGGTGTGCTGCTTCGTGATACAGAATAATGCACTTAATGTAGTTGAACGACTTAAGGACAATGATTATCCATTAGTTCTCGGTGATTTCCACTTGGGCAATACTTTATGGTCATACTCTAATGAAATTATGAGTATGATTCCAAGCTCTATGAGTAATATTGTTGAAACAGAATTTTTAGACTCCGTCTTCTCTGGAATATTGAGGATGCATGTAATATGTTTGCTGACTACTTCCAATCAAATTTTGTTTTAGATAATGTTCCTATACATCAAGATCAATCGCTATATAATGGAGAGCGAATCACTGATTTGGGCAGTTTAGTTCTTTCGGTAGAAGATGTTTTAACGAGTTGTTGTCACTCGATATTAATAAGGGTGCTGGCCCCGATAATATCCCACCAATCGTCCTTAAAAAATGTGCTGTTGCACTTACTCAGCCTCTTTCACTAATTTTTTATTTGTCCCTTGAGAAAGGTATATTTTTGGATATTTGGAAGGTTTCAATTGTAGTCCCAATTCATAAATCTGGATCAAGACAAGACATTGAAAACTATAGACCAATATCTAATTTACCATCAATTCCCAAATTGTTTGAAGCCTTGGTGAAAAAGCAGATCTATCAAGGCATTAAAAATTCGATATCTGAAAGCCAGCATGGTTTTGTCTCTGGAAAATCAACCTCTACAAACCTGGTTCTATTCACTCACTTAATAAAAAATGAATTGGAGAATGGTAAACAAATAGACGTTATTATCACAGATTTCGCTAAAGCATTTGATAGAGTTCAGCACTCTATTCTAATTAATAAGCTCAGTCTAATGGGTTTTCATTCTTCACTCTTGTCTTGGCTTAGTGAGTACCTTTTAGCTCGTAGCCAAAATGTATGCATCGGAAAGACGATCTCAAAAGCAATAATTAATCATTCAGGTGTGCCACAGGGTAGCCACCTTGGGCCGTTGTTATTTATTCTTTTCATCAATGATCTTCCTAATTTTATACAGTACTCAGATTGCCTTATGTATGCTGATGATTTTAAGATTTTTAAATCTGTAAGCTCTCTCAGTGATCAATGGAGTTTACAAAGTGATTTAAATAGTCTGCACTCATGGTGTATGCTAAATAAACTGAATTTAAATTTGTCAATTTGCAATAACGTCATTTTATATGATAAGATCTCCAATGTTTTTTGATTACTCAATTTTATGCAACGCCTTGATTAGAGTAGATTCTAAATCTGATCAAGGTGTACTCTGTGATAAAAAAAGTCATTTTCAGGTCATTATGACAACATAATCAGCAGGGCTAATGCTATGATGGGATTCGTTAGACGCAACACTAGAGAGTTTGCTGACCTGTATACCTTAAAGACTCTTTTCATTTCCATTATAAGATCAATACTTGAGTATGGGTGTGTAATATGGGACTCATTTTATGAGTAGCATAGTACAAGATTAGTCCAAAAACGTTTTACTCGTTTTGTTGTGAAAAAACTAAATTGGAATTTTATGCCAGAGTATAGCTCCCGATGTGCAATTATTGGGCTTAAATCATTGAGTTCTAGAAGAAAATATTTTCTTATAACTTTTGTTCGAGATCTTTTAATGAATAATATTAACTGTGCGCCAATCCTCGCCCGTCTCAATATTTATGCTCCGGAAAGACACTTTAGGCAAAGAGATTTTTTTACATTCCGCACCATAGAACTAACTATGGCCGGAGTGATCCGATTTTTAACATGTGCACTGTCTATAACAGTGTAAGTGCTCGTATAGATTTCACTCAAAATAGAGAGGCATTTAAGCAAACTGTATTGAGTATTGTATAAATCCTTAATTTTATATTCTTATAATAATTCCATTATAATTATTGTTTTAGTGTAATTTAAGATGCAATAAATAGACTGTTAAACATTTTTGTCGATAGTTTATAAATAAATAAATAAATAAATAAATAAATAAATAAATAAATAACTCCAAAGCTATTCGATGTCGCAAATATGTGTTGTGTGGAAGGTGCAACGACTCCTTGCCGAACACCCAAAAATATTATTAGTCAAACGGAACTTAAGAATTGTGGTCAAGTACCGAATTCCGAAGCTGTGCGACCTATAATTCCAAAGCTATAGCGATTTTATATAAGAAATCGTATGAGCGGAAGGGGATCCACTATTTTTGCAATGGCTTCCTGATTTGAAGTTAGACTGAATATCTCGAGAATCACTCATCCGTTGTTGTACAAATAGGTTTAAAACCCGTACCAATACTGGCTGAACACACCCTAAAAATTCAAATTTTGTTTACGAACACCGAGCCATACAAATGCCATACATTTTATATGAGGTCTGGCCAGACCTCATACTGTTTCATTCACGAAACGACATAAAAAGAAAAATTTATCATTACTAAAACAATTCTTTTTGATTTTTCGTTGTTTCATTGTGCTCTTTTCGTCGAGCCTGAAAAAGTCGTGCAACTATTCCACTGCCATAGAAAAAAGTTGCATACATTCAAAAAGTCGAAATGTCTGGCCAGCTCCTATACTGAATCTGGGGGTTAAGAGAATTTAAAATTAAGTTTCACTTGCTCAAATCAAGAATTAGAAACCAAAGTTAAGAAAAAAAATTTTATAGTGAGCATTTATTTCTAAATTTGAGTAATATTTTTGCTTGAAATGAGAATAAAACAATAAAACAATAAAAATAAAAGAAAAACTTTCCTTTGAAAGTCAAAAGAATGCATAAATAATTCAGTTTTGATGAAACAGAAGTTGTGCGTATAAACTTTATAAAAATTTTTTAGTGAGCATTTATTTTTAAATTTGAGTAAAATTTTTGCTTGAAATGAGAATAAAACAATTGATTTTAAAACCTGGAACAAGACATAAGTCATCAACAAAATATTTTCTAAATTTAATCAAACGCATAGTTCGTTATCAAAAATATTATTGAATTAATAACTTAATTGAAAACATTCCAGTAACTTTTATAAGTAATTCAAGGAAGCAGTCCTTTTTCGAACATTTGGCTGAAGCAAAATAAAAGAAAAACTTTCCTTTGAAAGTCAAAAGAATGCATAAATAATTCGGTTTTCTTATCAAATTGGATGGATTGCAGCAACCACAGAAGACTACTGAAGAGATGATGTAGCGATCAATGAAAGTCTGTCTAGTCTGCTTGGTGGTTTGCTCTGTAAAAAAATTTCTTGTTGTTGTAACCTGTTGCTTCATGAATTTATTTGGCGTTAAGCTTAAGCATAATTTTAAAAATTTTATATAGTTCTTAGAACTTTAAAAACATTATATTAAGGAAAATAAATTTCTCAAATCAAGCAAATTATTCTAGTTTTCAGTAAATTTTTAACTTGAATCAAGCAAATTGTTTTCTTTGCAAGGAAAATTAATTTCTCAAATCAATCAAATTATTCTAATTTTCAGAAAATTGTTTAAATAAAATAAGAAAATTTTTCTCTTTTCAAGCAAATAGCAGACTTGAATCTAGAAAAATATTGTAGAGTTTTAAACAAATGTTTCTTGAATTTAACTTTTTTTCTTAATATCATGTGTTTTTAATTTGCTCAATTCTAGCAAAATATTGTCTGAATTGAGAAATTTACGCTAGAGTGTAAACTGATAGCCTAATTAATTGATATTTTATGTCCGTGTACTGCTTCTATAATTTATTTTTTTTTATAGTTTTTTTAATATAAACATTTAAATTTTGTAAAAAATCCTTTACTCTATACCTTGATAAATATTTTTTGTAAGATATATAATTTTGTATTATATCATTTAGTAGTTTTTTTTAATTTGTTTGTTACTAAATTCTTTAATAATTAATTTAAAATTTTTGAATATAACTTTTTGTGCGCATATTTTGCATTTGTTTCGTGTCGTCGTAAAAGAAATTTGGCAGCACTAAAAAAACATTTGCCCCCATTTAGATATTTTTCATTGAATAACTGATAAAATTTTGCTAATTAAAGATCGTTCAAGAAACAAAGAAAACCGAATAAATACTGTGATAGTAAAAGTATCTAGAAATAATCCTTGCTTTACATTTAAGAACTGTGAATGAAGCTAGATGATTTTTTAAACGTTTAAATAAAAACAAATATTGTGTATCTATTATAGCTCCAACTAACTGACTTTATAATTTTTGTTTTTTTATTTCTTTACAGACTTAATCTCTTGTGTCCTGTTTTGATGAAATCATAACAACAGCAACAAAAACTGAACAAAACTGAACGCAACATCATACAATCCAAAAGCCCAACAACATCGATTGTATTCTGAATGCCATCAATCCGACGACACAATCGACGTTAAATCCAGTCACTTCAACGTTATACCCAAACCGGTGCAAAAAAAAAGCATTTGTGGTTGGCTATGCAACGAAACAGCAGTTAGTCCGTTTTAATCCGTTGTTTACTCGAGACTCTTCCCTCTACGCAAACGCACCAAAGACACATACACACACACACTTACAGCGCCAGGATCAAATTCTTTATTGAAATAATCCCAACAACAACAAAAAAAGAACAAGGAATCTGCAGCTTAAGACCACTGCCACCCACACAGACTCCAGCCATTTGTTGTAGCGACAACAACGAGCAGGAGCAAAAAATTCCAAAATTAAATCTAACCGCAGGATCGAAGGAATTTTTGCATTTTCGCATTAAAAAAATCTATTCGTTCGTTTTCATTTCGCTCCCTCTCATCCTCTTTCCCATCAGTAAAGTGCTGAAAATTCCTTTTGTTCGTCGACGTGGTAAGCTGAAAAGTATTCATCATTGCGTTTTTATATTTTACGCCAACGTGCCAGGAGCACCTACAGCGCTCGCCGACGGCACCCTTGATACCACCGCCTTTGAACCTAAAGGCTTGTCTGGGGCAGAACAACGAGACAACGGGAACATCGAAGAACAGCTGTAGCAGCAACAACCATATCAACATGAAGTTGTCAAAATTGTCCAACCAAACGAATTCGCAGGATCCACAAGCTGTGAATTCACGCATTTTTGTGGGCAACTTAAATACGTTTCAATGTTCGAAAACGGATGTAGAGCGAATGTTTCAGATTTATGGGCGCTTGGCAGGTAAATAATTCACGACTTAATCCTTTCAAGAAATCGTACACAAATTTTATGATCTTCTTAGTTCGTAGCGTAAATATATCGTGTTTATAATATGAGTACGTACATATATCTTTTTAAGCCTCTGCAGCTGACGTGGTAGTCTGACAGATACCGCAAAACAAAATACAGTGCATTTCATAAATTACATCACTGAAATAAGCCACAAAATTACAAGCAAACGTCTTTCATTTAAAATATTAACCTTACATTGGATTATAATCTGTTTATTAATTTAAATAATAAAGGACTTCATAAAAAGAGATCAGTTTAAAAAAGTGTCCGTCAGACCACCACATTAGTAATATTGTTGAACTTAGAACACGTCAGTTGCGCTTTTCATATTCTTTACCATATTTTTTTATCTAAGAATTAAAAAATTTTATAATATATAAATCAAGTAATTTTGCTTTATGTCGGCCTTTGTAGTTCAGTGAGGAGTGCGCAAGACTATCAACCCAGAGGTCCCTGATTCGAATCCGGGATCGGGCATGGTTCGTATCACTTTCTTTGTTCTTGCCTATATTTAAAATTATGGAAAACTAAAAATTCACAAGTAAATAGTGAAAAATGTGAAATTAAAGGACAGGAACAACAGAGGGCTGGAAATGCTTGCCGAGGTTTAGGCAAAACACTAGTCTTGGTAAAAAACAATTCAAATTGTCTTTCACGTTCGTTTCGCCTAATCAAAAATTTACTTATAGTTTCAAGCAATTCCTTTAAGTACATTTTTCCCTTTCCTTTCAGGTCAAAGACCAAACCCTGTTTGTATAAGGCACATGCCTTGGTTCTTTGATCTTTTAAAAACAAAAAAAAAATCTAAGAATTAGAAAATTTTATAATTTTTTAAGTCAAGTGTATGATTTGTATGAAGGGTATCGCATGTTTTCTTTACTTATTTATTCTTTACTTATAACCTAAATATGTCAAGGAGAGCATTTAAGAGAGTGCTTAAGCCCATATGATACTTCATTGTATTGTCCAATTTTTATTCATTGACAATGAAACTGGAGCAGTTGAAATAGTGCTAAAGCTAAAATTCAGGAAGTGAGAGTGTATACGCATATAGTACAAATTGGACAAAAAAATGTGCGACGGACAGCATTTTTAATGCATTGTTTTTGGCGTTTCTCTCAATTCGTGCGTCGTTAAGTTTCGATCAAATATTAAGTGTCAAAAACAATCTTGAGCTCTTTCTTCCGCAGCCAAGAAGAACAGAGAGATAAAATAGTCGCGTTGCAGAGATGTAAAAAGTGGCACGATTCATATTTTCATCCTTTTCCAACAATATATATCTGTCTAGATCACGCGCCACTTGTTTCAGATTTTAAAATTGAACAAAACAATGAAGAATCATACGGGCTTTATAATTAGTGACTTTTATATACTACTAGCTGATATACCCGGTGTTACTCGAGAGTCATTTATATTAACATTTTAACATATATTTATCGATTAAATGTTTTTTAAATTCTGGAATAATGAAAAACATGTTGAATTTTATTTGTAAGCTACCGTTAGACAGTTAATTGGACGAACTTTAAACCAAAAAATTTTTTAAAAATTTTTGTTGTTGGTCTCCATCTCTTGCAGTGAGCTAATTGAATTCAAAGAAGGGGTACGAAAAACATATTTTAAAAATTAAAAATAATTTTTATATTAACTTAATCTTAAAGCTAGCAAAATTACCTTTTCAACAATATAAAAATTATGTTGGGAGTCAATGCGTCCTTGAGATATGGAAATTTTAAAGTCTAAACAAAGGTTTATATTAAAAAAAATATTAAACTTTTTAACAAAAAAAATTTTAGTGAAATATATTAAAAACAGCGGAAATATTGGCATTAAAAGTAAAAACTTTAATTTTCATATAATTTTTTTCTCATTATTAGCTATCGATGTTTTATGAAAAATTCGTTGAACTAAAAATGATTGTACTAAAATGTATATTAGTTGCGTTTTTTTCATGGGAGCAAAGCAAAAACAACAAAAAATCCAGCAAGTGAGCTGGACATTGAAATTGATCCAATTATATCTTTTTAAGTGTTCAAAGCGCAACTGTAAAAGTAGACAACACTTAGCCGTTATGGACGGCTAGATGACGCTGCGACTGAAAAAACTGGCAGTACTGCATTGTTTGACATTTAAAAAGTTTGGTAGCAATTGCATTTTCGCAAAATATTTCGCAAAAATTATCTGCTAGCTGCATAAGAACATCAGATATTCTTCTGTAAGCAGAAAATAGCGCCACCTGTCTGTAATCCCAAATGTGTAGGGTTAAATATGAAAAAACTTTTGGTAGACATCATTCAGCTATTCACCGCAAGGTGTATAATTTGTACCCACAGTGCTTATAAATGCGGCGCCATCTATCTGTGAATTTAACGTACAGATCAAAACTAATGAAATAATTGTGCTGACCAGATGCGCACAATTTTGCTTTATTAAATCGCCATATAGCTGAAACTGATTGCATGAAAATATTAACTTTTACAGCATTCTTATTCACAGTCATCTTTTCGATGAAATGGCGATATATATACACCATTTAAAGTACCATTGGTAAAGAACTGAGGGACAACAGTGACACAGTAGTGAGAAAAAAATAGATCACAACAAAACAAATTTAACAGGAGGGGGCGGGGGTGGGGAGGCAAAAGCTAAGTAGATTAATAAAGGAAAAAGGAAATTCGTGTAGCGCTCCATTTTTACTAACCTCGTACCCTCTACTAGCAAACAATAACAATTGTTCAAATGTCAAACAATGACACTTCGAATGGCGCCAAATTTAAAAATTGCGTTCTTGTTGGGACACCCTTTATAAGGAAGATTTTATATAATCCAAAATGTTCGTACTTACTTTAGACACACAACTGCATTCTATGAGATAAATGGGGACGTTCAAACTATGAAGAGAATTTTAAAATAAAACTCAGTTTTATTAATAGTCTGGTATGAAAAATGGATTTTTAGCCATAACTTTTGATTGGAAAGAGATAATGGGGTAATTTTTCACATAAATTATTTTCGAGGCTTGACTTTTTTGTAAAAAATATAAAAACAACATTTTGGAAAAAATTAACTTTGCGAAACAAACCTTGTTGTTTTGATGGCAAAAACAGTAAAATAATTTTTGCGCTTAGCTGGAAGAATTTTTGCAAATAAATGCTATTTTACATGAAAGGTAGCCAGATGCGGAATTTTTGATTTAATTTTTACAACAAAAACAATTTTTGAGTCACTTTTTAATTAAAAAGACAATATTTTGGACTTTTATTTGACATAATTTTAAAACATAGTCACACTGCCTTCACGGTACAGTTCAACCTATTTTTATGAAGTGATTTTATTGATCTTGTGAACAAACAATATTTGAATGAAATATATTAATGGACAGCGGAGATATTTACATTGAAAGATCAAACCTTAATTATCATGTCGTTTTTTTCTCATTCTTAAAGTACCTCTACACTATATGTTTCATACATATGACACGTCAAAAAATTACAAATGGTTTTTAGCTACAGATAGTGTGGAACATATGAAAATGTGGTTTTGAAATGTCGTTTGTATTTGCGTCTGTAAATTTTTGAATTAGAACTGTCTCTAATTTCGTATGTTTTTCTATCTGTACAAAATGTCAGTTTGATAAATTTTTTATTTGAAAATGGAAGAAAAGGCAAATATGAAGATATATATTCAATAAATTGATTTATAATTAATTTATTCTTAGTTTGAATGGCTACAAGAGGACATTTAAGAGCTTTAAGGTTTACAAAAATTTCAAAAGCTGTTTTTTTATTTTCAAATGACGTGTCGATAGTGTGGAGACAAAAGAAAAAAGCTGTCTGACAAAAACTTAATTCTGACACACAGATGAAATTCGGTATGTAATTTTATTTGACATGTCATATGTATGAAACATATAGTCTGGGGGCACCTTTAGGTAACGATGTTTTATGAAAAAGTCATTGTACTGAAAATTTCTACAATTTTGAAAATATGTGAGTATTTTTGATGTCAAGATAACAGAAATTTTTTAAAATTATATCCACGAAAAACTCCGATGGTAAAAAGTATTATATTCACAAAATTACTGTTACCCAATGTGCACAAAAACGGATGCGGATCCGTTACGAACCCGTTACGAGTCCCTCAGTACGCACTGCGCTTTCTTATGTTTCGACGGACCCGTTACGAACCCGTTACGAATCCGCCAAAAGAGTCTGAAACGCATTCGTATATGAAGTCCGAAACGGATTCGTATCTGAAGTGCTTTACGGATTTGTTCCTGAAGTCCGTTCTGAGTCCGAGGCGGATCCGAAAAAATGAAAAAAGCAATTCGTATTTTTTAGAGGAGTCTTATGTTTCGACGAACCCGTTACGAACCCGTTACGAATCCTTCAAAAAAATTTCCACAACGTTAACATAAAAGACAGTCTTAAATTTGTTTTACAATTTCTTATTTTATTTTCAGAAGATTAGGGATACGAAATACAATTATGTACTTATTTTTGTTGTTATTTTTATTTTTATTATACATTGATATAATTTTTAATTTCCTTCTTTAAAATGTAATATGTAGAATGTAAGAACTGAATTAGCAAAAAAATAAAAAAATGTTGAACATACATAAACATTATTGTCCCTTTTTGAATAAGAACTATTTTTAAAAAACGAGTCCGTTGCGAGTTCGCATTATTTAAAAAAAAAGAGTCTGAAACGGATTCGTATGTGAAGTCCGAAATGGATTCGTATCTGAAGTCCGAAACGGATTCGTGTCTGAAGTCCGAAACGGATTCGTATCTGAAGTCCGAAACGGATTCGTAACTGAAGTCCGTAACGGAGAGAGGAATTTCATACGAAAAAGGATCCGTTCCGGATGCGAAACGCAATCCGTTTCGGACAAAATGTACGAAGAAGTGAGTTCGTTACGGATTCGTAACGGATCCGTTTGGCACACTGGGTAGTTGAAAAATTTCAGAGGGGGCGTGGCACAAACTAAGTATGTAACATTTTAAGTTGGGATGCACTTAGTATGTATACCTAGTTTGAGCAAAATCCGTTGAGCCGTTTAGATTTGTATAAAGGTCAAACAAACAAACAAACAAACAGAAAATGAGTTTTATTACTATAGATAGTCAATTGTATGAAAAAGTAGATTTTTAGCCATTACTTTTGATTGGAAAGAGATATTATGGTAATTTTTTCACATAAATTATTTTTGAGACTTGTCTTTTTTGTAAAAAATATAAAAACAACATTTTGGAAAAAATAAATTTCGCGAAAAAAATCAAAGGGGGTACCCTTGTTGTTTTGATGACAAAAACAGTAAAATAATTTTTGCGCTTAGCTGGAAGAATTTTGGCAAATAAATGCTATGTCATATGAAAGGTAGCCAGACGTGCAATTTTTAATTGATTTCGTTTTTACAACAACAACAATTTTTGAGTAATTTTTTGAGTAAAAAGTCAATATTTTGGACCTTTTTTGACATAATCATAAAACATATATACACTGACTTAACGGTACAGTTCATCCTATTTTTGTGAAGTGATTTTATTGAACTTTTGAACAAAAAAAATTTGAATGAAATATTTTAATGGACAGCGGAGATATTTACATCG
The DNA here is from genome assembly GCA_963920525.1 of Dichetophora obliterata. Classification (NCBI taxonomy): domain Eukaryota; kingdom Metazoa; phylum Arthropoda; class Insecta; order Diptera; family Sciomyzidae; genus Dichetophora; species Dichetophora obliterata. The sequence goes on from OY986438.1 coordinate 139,294,416, forward strand.
AAAGATCAAACCTTAATTATCATGTCGTTTTTTTCTCATTCTTAGGTAACGATGTTTTATGAAAAAGTCATTGTACTGAAAATTTCTACAATTTTGAAAATATGTGAGTATTTTTGATGTGAAGATAACAGAAATTTTTTAAAATTATTTCACGTAAAACTCCGAAAAAGTATTATAATCACAAAATTACTGTTAGTTGAAAAATTGCAGAGGGGGCGTGGCACAAACTAAGTATGTAACATTTTAAGTTGGGATGCACTTAATATGTATACTTAGTTTAAGCGAAATCGTTGAGCCGTTTAGATTTGTATAAAGGCCAAACAAACAAACAAACAGAAAATGAGTTTTATTTCTATAGATATGCAACAAACAGTTGTAACTGTTAGGCAACTAGGGCAAAGTTTTTGTATTCAGAACAGCCATCGAGGTTTATATTGGGCCTTTCAAGTTTGAGTTTATTTTCGAAATCCAAATGAAACACATATTTTGAAAAAAATTCATCATCTGCTTATTGATATATCGTCACCTGCATGCCAAAACCATGAATGTACTTTTTTATAGTTTTTTGGAAAACGAGTTTAAAGGTTTGAATGCTTCTGAAAATTAGGGAAGTCATATTTTTGGTTAAGTTTTCATTAACCGAATGATAAGTATTTAGTGACTTAAAAATAGTTTAAAATATGGCTGACCTACCTCTCTCCAAAGGGATTTCAAAACACATTCATTGTTTTGGCATGCAGAAAAATTCCAATTTATACAACTTTCATGCTTACAAAGAATCGAGTAATGTAGTACGAATGCTGAAGATCTGTTATTTATTGATAATTTGGCTTGCAGATATGTTGGTATTAAGTCCCTCGATTTATGATTTAAATTTGGTTGTCCTACCTCACTCTTAATAGATTTTAAAACACATTCATTGTTTTAGCATACAGAAAAATTTCAATTTTACTTAAAAGCTTGTGCCAGAACAATGAATGTGGCACATTTATTTTTTTGACATGATAAAAAATTATAAAAACACATTCATTGACTTAGAACTGTAGCATTGCAGCAGATATGATCCACATTCCTATTCCATATGTTGATACAATGTTCCTTATATAAAATTGAATCAGAAACAGCAATAAACACAAAATCGAATTTTCACATTCATGGTTTTGGCATGCAGGGGACGATATGATGTACAGGGTCTACAATTTAGTATTGATAAATGATATCTTCTTAATGTGTTTTGGTGTTATATTCGATCGCATTACGGCATATTTGAGATCAATCTCTGCAATTTCTTGCCCAATGTTTTCTTCCAAGTTGCTTGTGATTTGCACAGAAAATAATTTAGAGGCGTTGAGTCAACTAAATTGTAGACCCCCTCTTCAACATATGGGCATTTCCATCGTAACTCACGCAACATGCGTACGACCTAAAGCTTTGTTTTCTCGGAAGTTTATGTTATTAATGTAAAAAAATTTCCTATAGTTATATGTCTTACAAGACATAGTAATAGTATGATCTACCAAAATTGTCATTCCTGTAACTAATTAAGAATGGCAGTGGTAAATATGGGCGTAACTCACGCGACAAAAAGAGGAAGTGTGTTTTACAAGCATGTTTAGATTGTAAAAACTCAGAGAATTTTCACATATAATTTGTTTTTAATTTTTAAATAATAGGAAAACAGTAAAGTTTCATAATAAACCCACTTTACGGACTTTGCTTATTTAGAAATATATTGAGTTTCCAAAAAATATTTGCCGTAACACACGCGACAAAATTTCCTTAAATTTACATTGGGTAATTAAGTGGCGGCCGTAGCCTAGTGGGTATAGTGCGTGGCCCCTAAGCTAAAGAACCGCGGTAGCCCGGGTTCAATTCCAGCTCAGACAGAAAAGTTTTTTCAATTGAATTAATTTTTCTGTTGGTCGTCACCTCTCTGCAGACATGGCAAACCTCAGAGAGTAAAAATTGCCATGTTAAGCTTCTTGAGAACATAAGCCGTTCGGAATCGGCATAAAACACGTAGGCAGGCGCGGATCCAAGGGGGGGTCACGGGGGTCATGACCTCCCAAAACAACCTGCATTTAAAAAAATAGAGCTGAAACAATATTTTTCAAACCGAAAAACAAAAAAAAAACAAACGAATAAAACCTAGTTTGTATTGTACAAACTTAAAAACCTGAAACAAACCAAACGACCAAAATTAACTTACTTTTTTGCAATCTGAACTTTGTTTTTTACGGGTTGTTTTTTTTTTCTATCCTGTGACCCCCTCCAGAAAAAAAATTCTTGATCCGCGCCTTCACGTAGGTCCAGTTCTCGATCATTTGTGATCAAACATTTAATAACACTCACAACACAATTGATCAATAGAAGCTAGGTCAAAGTTCTTCCAAGGGCTGAAATGGCCAGTTTATTTTTATTTATTTTTTAATTAAGTAGTTAGGTAGCAAAGTAATTATTTAATTTAGTAATTAACAAACAAATTTAATATATGTATTGTCCTTTTCTTGCCTCAACTATTTTTCTATTATCTTTAGCCAACGCCTTTCATTTTTACTAAAACAAAAAGTTTACGAAATATTTACTAAACATTTACGAAAAAGAAAACTACATTTGTAAAATAGTGCAGACGATTTAATCATCATGGTTGATGAATTTATATAGAAATTTCCTAAATTAATAAAATTAAAATTTTTCTCTTAGATAATATTATAAAATAAAAGTTTTAAATAAGTTTTAAGTAAAGTTCCTACTGGAACGAAATCTGCTTCTGCGAGAGTGTCTATGAAAAAATTACATCCTTTTGAAACAAACTTAACAACCTCTTTGCAAGACATGTTTCTTCCTCCTAAGCTATGGAAAACCCTGTCGTAAAAAACCAACTGCGTGTGAGCCTAATGATTTAAGACCTGTTAGTATTTTGCCATCTCTATCGAAGGTGTTCGAAGCAATTATGGCTGGTCAGATTTTAAACTACTAATACCCTATTATCTCCACTGCAATATGGATACCGTTGTGGGTATAGTTGCTCAACTGATACCTAAAAATTTATAGATGACATCCGAACACCTTAAGATGAAGGCTTAATTACACTACTCTGCATGCTGGATTTTTCCAAAACATTTGACATAGTAAATCACTCTTGATTCTGTCAAAAACTTGGGCGCAGGTATGGTTTTTGTAATGATGCCGTAGATCTCTTAAGGTGTTTTTGTCAAACAGGGTACAGAAAGTTTGTGTTTGCAAAAGATGTTCTCAACTTAAGCCGGTATGCAGTGGAGTGCCAAAAGGCTCAGTTCTTGGCCCTTTACTATTTTCAATCAACTATTTTACTATTTTATCAATGATATTTTTTCCATCTGTAAATAAGCCTTAATGCATGCCTTTGCTCTTGGTGTCCAATTACGCCTTTTTCGCAGGACTGGCCTCCTGGAGGACTTAAGTTGCAGGCAAAATAAATATTTAAATAGTATTAATGAATAGGCCATTAAAATTTTTCTGAAATTGAACGCACTGAAGTGTTATGTGCTACCTATTAGCAAAAACAAAATTATCTTTGATGATAGTCCAGACTTGTTTATAGGAGATAAGAAACTAAAATTTGTTAACAATGTAAAAAGCCTTCAATATCACATTAACTCGTCCTTAACAGATGCTCAGATCACATAAATAGAATGGTGCGTACCATCTACTTCATTTTGCGCAACCTTAAAATGACAGCAGAGTTACTCCTGTGGAAACCAGGCGCAATCTTGTGTTACAATTTATCATTCTTTTTACTACATATTTTGAGCTCCCTTATAGTAGACTAGATTCATGATATGACCACAAACTGCAAGTTACATTTAATCACGCTTCTAGTTATCTCTATAACCTTCTCAGATTTGATCACACTACACAATTTAAGAAAAGTATTCTTTGTTGTGACATCATTAGTTACCTCAATACCCGCAATTGCATCTTTTTGCATAAACTCATTCATTCCAAAACTCATCGGTATCTTTTTGAGAAATTACAATTTCGCTAGTCGACCAAAAGCAATATCATTATAATACCTAACTAGAAGTATCTGAACTCTACCAGGCTTTTTTTCGCTAATGCCGTTAGATTAGGGAATAGTTTACCCAGCTTAACTAAACGTATATATAACTTTTTATATTTCTTTTTCTTTTCTTCCTTTCCTTTCTTTACCTCAAAAATTTTTTGTTATTCCGTTGAAACTTTTTCTTAAATTCAATTAACTGCATATTTTATGATTAATTATGATTACATAAGTAATCTTAAATTTTAACTGTAATATAAATATCTTAAAACATAATCATACTCATTGCTTACGTTACTGCCTTTGTACAGCAAAATAATTAATTCTTATTCTACTAATATATTGAATTAAAAAAAAAATAAAAAAAATAAAAAATTAACCAAAATAGAAAAATTTTCCGAAATAATATCTAATTATTTTATTTCTTTATTATTAAGATCATCCTGACCTAAAGCTCAATAAACGATTTTAAACTATCAAACAACTAAAATTTGTATTTAAAATCAAGAATGATTTAAACTATAAAACATTTACAGCCGTATTCACAAAAATATTTTAAAACAGCTTTCAAACGTTTTTTAGTTAAAATGCTTTTTAAAGTTAAAGTACTCTTTAAAAGCGTTGTATTCATAAACGAGTTTAAAGAGTCTTATTGTTGAAGTGAGAATAATGATGCTTTAAAATAGGAACAGTTGTAATTTTCGTTTGTGACTTTGATAAATATAATGAAATTTGTTAAAAAATTTAAAAACGAAACAAATAGGTTTGTGAATTTAATAAATTGACAGAAATTTTTTTAAATTTTTTTTTACATTTAAATAAAAAACGGCGTTGCCATGTTTTTTCTTAAAAAACTTTATATTTCTCAAAAAAAAAAAAATAACTAAAACATATATATTTAAAATGTGTGCTTTAAAATTTGTATTGTTGTATTCGAAATAAAGTATTTAAATTAAATTAATAATTAAACAAAACAAAAACAATCAATTAACTAAAATCATTTAAGTTATCAATTTATTGAAAAACTTAAAAATTTGTTTAAAAAAATATACATTTGATATTTATATGAATGTAAATGTCAATACCAATTTTTGAAATCATAGTAAATTACATCCCATATAAAATAGTTTTACTCATTTATGAATCAAATTAATTTTAGTAGATTAATTTAAAAAATGTGGAGAAAATTCCAAGTCTTTTCATTACAAAAAAATTTGTTTATGCTGTTTTATCGATTCCTGAAGCACCAGCAAATGCAGAAAGCATTTTTTCTAAAATCTGCAGTAACAAACCCAAAATCAGAAATAAATTTTATATCAAACTTTTATGAAATTTTGCAACGGAAAGACTGCTTAAGAAAAATCAAACAGTCACAAATTATGAAATGATGATGAAATATAAAAAATGAAATTATTTTTTATAAATATTTTAATCAATCTTTTTTATCATTTCTGATGATTGTTTGAAATTTGTGCAGTTCCAATCGTTTTTCCTTAAAAAATCTTTACTTCAAAGAATCCCACACAAGGTGGGAATTTCTGATTTATTTCTGATCTTAGTTTTACTAATATTTATTTGTAAAAAAATATGTTCTACATTTGCAGTTGCTGCAGGTATCGTTAAAACAACATAAACTAGTTTTTAAGTAATGGAAAGACTTCGGAATTATCTCCACGTTTCCGATCAAAAATTGCTTTCCAAAAAGTTTCAATATTATTTTTGTTCAGTAAATTTTAATCACTGAAATTAATGTGGCGCAACTCATCGTCAATTTCTTGTAATTTTTTTGAGTGGATGACATTAGGTAAAAATTTATACAAATTAAAAATAGTAAAATCTTGCCTTTTTAAAATTTTTGTAGGTTTTAAAAGTTCGACACATTTTAGAAAATCATTCGTAAAATCAAAATTTTGCAATAAACATTTGCATAGCTCAACATAAAATTTTAAACAATGTTCTCTAAAATCTATTTCATCTGATTTGAATATTTTATGCGTAGAACTTAAATACCTCTGCTCCTAAATAAATGTCTTTAGGATTTTTTAAAAACTTTGAATCATTTACATCAATTTCTGTGTAGTTTTTCTATTCAAATATATATATTGACCGTCAAGACTTGAGGAGTGGAAATCGAGACAAAAGAACAGAAACAACGAAAGCAACAATAATAGCAACAGCGCTACCACATTAATAAATTTTTGAAAGGGCGTGAAAAGTAGTAGTAGCAGCGTCAAATATTACTTATAATTTTGTGGTAACATACACTTTATTGTATGTATTATATTTGATTTATAAAACTGGTAAGCATTGTTTTAATCGTAAGGACTTGAAAAATTGGGTAAAATAAAAATAAAATTATTTTTTAGGCAAAAACTGGAAAACTGTCTACCCTCCCAAAAAACTGGAAAAAACTTTATCTGCCCATATGGTAACACTGATCACAAAACACAACGATTTTCATTTATTTATTTGTTTTTGAACCATTTGTAGAACTGTTACAAAAGGTTATTTCGTTATTAAACGTTTATGAATAACGTTTTTAGACATGTGTCTTACAAAGGGTTTACAAGAGGTTTGTAACTTTTTATGAATACGGCTGTTAGAATTTGTATTCAAATCATAGAAAATCAACATAAAAAATAACAAGGTCATATAGAAAAATTTTCATTTTAAAAAATTATTTTAAAATTGTCCAAGTAATGAATCCTAAAATATAAAACCAAACATATTTTACTACTAAGAGATCATTAAACTTGCTGAAAAACTACTATGTAATTTAAGTCTAAGATTTATTAAATTTCCCTACGTTTACATGAAGATATATTTTCACAGCTTTTTTTTTTTGCTTCTTCCCTTTTCCATATAAACAGGAATATCTATGCACAAAGGATATGCATTCGTACAATTTACAAATCCATTTGATGCCCGCAATGCATGCCATGGCGAAGACGGCAGAAATGTTCTCAGCCAAACATTGGGTAAGTATTATCTACTACATACCAGCTAACAATGTTGCCAACCAATTTTAGTTTCATTACTATTTTTCTACCATTAATTTATAGTTTTAAATGTACTTACAGAATGAGCGAAATACATGTAATTCTTTGATTGCAAATGTCTTTCTCGTGTTGTAAATTTTTGAGCTCAAGCCCCGCAGCCAAAAAAACATGTCGACAATACTATAGTATCTACATTTGACGCAAGTGCAACACATTTTCCTTTTTTTTTCTCTTTGGTGCTGTGTTAAATGCAGCAAGTTGCTCAAAACAGTTCTTAAGGCAAGCCTTAAAATAGAACCTCATCGAATCTCATCAACACATTAAAACTGCTTTAAATATTACTTCCGTATTGCTAGCTGCACTATTTAAGGATTAAATGCTTCGGCACATTCTTCCATACATACGGACTGTCAGTATGTTGTTGGGTGCCACCCGGTTGTCGGTCTGTTCGGCATCAGTTCATGGCTCTTGCTTAAGACTTTGTTCAATGTCTAGAAATTTTTCGTTTCTGCCTTTCACTCGGTTTATGTGCCCTCCTTTTTGTTTTTTTTTTAGCGCACATTCCGTAGACATTCTGTTTCATATTTCCGGAGTATTGGCCGCGAAACGGATGCATAAAAATTCGTACAAGTAGTCGTCGTAGTATTTGCAATGGTAACGGTTAAGTATAACAATATGGCTTTATAATCAGCCGCCATTGATGTTTTTTTCGAGAATTCGTTATGTGTGTTCAGCGGTGTGTGTGTGTTTGAGGAAAGGAGTAGTTCGATGCACCGTTTAAAGCGTTTAGCTCTTCAAAACATTAGCGTGTTTTGGCCTCTTTCACAGTTTAAATAAAATAGTGGTTTAGGGTGTGGAAAATTTTTTACCTAAGTTTAAAGGTTGCCTTATTTAGTAGCATATTTTAAAGGATCAAAATGAGTTAAAATGGGAGCTTGAAGTTGAAACAATAGAAATCTTAGAAAGAAATATCTGTTTTGATGATTTGATTTTAATTTGCTAAAAATGTCGCGATAAATTTAGTTTAAATTTTCATTAACATACTACTGTTTTTAAATGTGATGTGGCAACGTTCTGGCTAATTTTGTAAGTTTCATTGAAAATGCAATGACGTTACATGGAATTATAACTCGCCAAGCCATACAGATATCCGCTTGTATTTAAAGTAGATCCTTACCGTGTAGGCTTAATTCTACGGTGCTTCATAGCTAGGGATCGATTTAATGCGTCGGACAACGCCCCTTTGAAATTCAAAGGATCCACCAGACAAGGTCTGTCAATTAAACAATACCAGACCACACAACTCAAAAGTTATTTTGGAAAGTTGTTCATGACCGTGACAGCTAGTCAATCAAGTTGCACTCAAGTATTGCATTTCTGAAAGTTGAGAGGCGGTCAAATTTTTTTAAGCCAAATACAAAACGCGTGGCATAGTTATAAGCAATATTTAGTTTTAGTTGAGAAGACGAGTCGAGTCTACTGTAAACTACTTCCGAATAAGTAATAACTAAAACTAGTTGCTTCACTAGCATTCGCTTAAGATCAGTAGTACGAAGATTTAGGCTGCCCGCAGAGTAAACGCCGAAGTAGGCAGGCAGGCAGGCAGGCCCTGCAAAGAAACGAGAAAGAAGTAACTTTTTTCTCTCTTGTTCACATAGTTTTCCTGTGCCTGTCTGCCTGCCTGTCTGCTTCGGCGCTTACTCTGCGGGCAGCCTTACAGACATTCTTAAATTTCGAAGGATATAATAAACCTTACGGGCAACACTATTTATATGATCAATACATGATAGGGACGAATTCATACAAAAACCAAGATTTACGATTTTCGATACGACGCTAAGCTTATTTGTACCAATGTAGTGGTCAGGAATCTAGGCAATGTTTGTTTTTACAAATAGGTAGTACATATGACTTGGCAGAATTTAATTGTAAACTATTACTAATAGCCCATTGATGAATGCTTCTTAAATACTCATTAAGTCTGTGGCAGAGGTTATCTAGAAGGTTTGCAAACAGCAAATACGTCATTTATAAAATTAGAAATAAAAAGAGGGCCAAGAATTGAACCTTGTGGAACACCAATTAACACAGATTTATGGTTAGAGAACGCAAGTCCAACTTGAGTTCTTTGCAATCTATTTGGCAAGTAACTTGCTATTAAATTCACTGCACTTTCACTAAACCCGAACAAAGTCCTGAGTTTCTGGCATAAGTGTTGGTGACTAACCTTGTCAAATGCTTTCGAAAAATCTAATAAGCAGAGTAATGACACATAACCAGTGTCAAACGCAGGCCGTAGGTCATCCATAACTTTAACTACCGCTGAAGCACACCCATGCCCTGCTCGAAAACCAGATTAAAATGGTGACAGAAGGCTATTTTGTTTTAGGAAATTATTTATTTGTTAGCTCATTATTTTTTCGCAGACTTTAGATAGGGGGGGGGGGACAATATGCTTATTGACCTAAAATCGCTAGGCCCAGAAGGGTTAGACTTTTTAGCAACAGGAAAAACAATTGCAGATTTCCAAGTTGCCGGAAATGAAGATGATATAAGGCAGTGATTAATAATATGCGTTAATGGACAGATTATGTGTGGTAGTATTAATTTAATAAACTTAATTGGAATACCATCTTCGCCAATTGCATTTGATTTTATCTGCATAATACACTTTCCAATATCAAGCTCACTTACAGGGATAAATTCAAAAGGTTGGTTAACATAGTTATTTGTAAGGGAAATATTATTATTGGTCGAGTGAACAGTGTTTTCAATGAAAAAATTGTTCAACAAGTCCGGATCAATTTGGCACTCTGAGGCTGTCTTTTTACTTACTCCAAGTCTCTTAATATTGTTCCACAGGTTTTTAGTTGGAAGGGAAACATTTAATTTGGCAGAGAAGTACCGAGACTTAGATTGTTTTGTTAAAAGGACGGCATTATTCCTGGCCATTCTGTACGCTTCCCAAGTAGTAGAAGATGGATTAATTTTCCAGAGCTTGTGTAAATAATTTTTTTTCTTTATTGCATTTAGGACACCCTGAGAGACCAGGGACATGATGAATTTTTTAACCTATTTGTTCGTAATGGAACATGCTTTTCAAACAAGTACTTGACAGGGCTTAAAAGGGAATTAAGTTTATCATCAACTGTGCTGAGATGCCAGCAATCATTGAGTGAAGTCATAGACAAGTCATAAAACAAGGACGAGTAATTAATATTTTTAAAATCACGATACGAAAACGAGGTAGAAATTACATCACGAGCAAAATTTACATTTAACGAGCAAAAGATTAAGTCGTGATCAGTAAAATAATAATTATATTAACAATAAAATAATCTAGTACTATTTTAGTACTGTTATCAGAAATACATATGGTAAGATATTCAATTCCAGAACCGCTTGATTTACTCAGAACTTTCGCATTTAGGTATGATTTGTAGTAAACAGCAACTCCACCACCTTTTTTATCAGATCTGTCATTTCTAAAAACATTATAACTATTTACACTACAGATTGTATCGCTTATATTACTAGACAGCCACGTTTCCGAAATACAAACGATATCAACTGATGACTCTTCAAAAACATATTTAATAAAATCCAACTTAGCCATGTTTAGGCTTCGGGCATTAAAATGAACAACATTAAGGCCAACATGTTGTCTACACAAGACCTGAATTAAAGTTTTCTGGTTTTCATTAATGCCAAACAATAACCTGCTAGGTTCTGGCATAAAAAGTCATAAAAGGGGAGAAATATTGAGGCAAACAAGATGAAGAAAGAAGATTAGCAACAAGAAAGGTAAAAAATAGATAGAAGTGAAACTTAAGATTTAAAACAATAACAAATATAGAATACAATAAACTAGTTCTAAGGAGTAACAACATTCGATATAATATTATGCAGTTCATCAATACTACTTTATTAGCAGTTTTCTCCGTGAAGTAAAAGCAAAACCAATATCAAAAGCAAAAAGCAAAAAATATAAATGAAAAGGCTTTGAATAAGGACATAACCAAAAACTCCTTCATTCAATATTTCTTTTGTGATAAAAAGTAGGATCGGCACAAAGAATACGATAAGGATAAGGAATAGGATAAAAATACATCGCGCAAACTCTAAGGTGTGTTGATGTCACAGCCAAATACATCCGTTTCTTACAAAACTTTTAATCCACAAAAATGGCCTTAAGGTCAATTGTGTTTTATTTATTAAAAAAATCATCTAGAGTTCTTTATTAACTAGCCCCTTTAATTTTTATATCATTATTTTTTCTATAGTGTTTTTAAATAATGTTAATTATTTGCTGTGGCTGGTTTTAACATTTTAATTAAATTAGTTGTTTCTCCTCTCCCCATCTTGCCTCTTCCTAACTATAAGTTCTCTCTAGTCTGTGTGTCTATTAACCAAAGTCATTTGTCTTAATAAAAGTCGCTCATGCTGTAGCTGAGGTTTGTCCGTCTAGCAATGAGCACAAAAACAGTCAAAATTATTTAAAGCATTTTCACGGATGAGGCTTGAAAAGGGTGCGACAGCAACATTTATGCCAACTCTAGCCAACAACACTGCGATCATAATTCATAGAAGTTCTTTTGACTGCTTCTTGTGGCGGTTTTTCACACCAAACAACAACCACCTACCCTCCACAACCAATTCCACAATAATACATGAAAAAAAAAATATATATATTAAGTTATAAGCAAATAAGTCAGCAGAACGGCAGCCGCAGCACCAAGACTTTAAATTGCCAGGATTTCTGTCACGCCGTTTTTTTTGTTGTTGTATCCTTAAGCGCGCGCGAATGAAATGCTGCCGACTACTCGCTATAATTAAGATAAAGGATAACGGATAAGCAGGATTTCCTAGCATAAGTAAGCAGGAGCAGCAGCAGCAGCAGCAGTAGCTTACAAATCGTTTGCAATGCAGAGAATTCAAAGATGAAGCATTGAAAAATGCGCAGAGTAAAAGAAGTAAAGCATTAACTGAAGTGCCTTACTTGTATTTATAGGATGCTGCTTATGTTGCGGAAGCAGGGAAGGGGCAAGCGTAGCTAAGGACTTCATTTTCATTTAAAGCATAAAACAATAGATTCAACAGTTGGGCGCGAAGCATACAATTTGTACAAATATGTACATACATATATTTAAAAAAAACACGACACAAATAAGTTCTATCATTTAAAAAAACCAGCCAGTTTTTTTAGTCTGTCAGGAAAATAAAATTAAAATTAAAATTTATATTATACTGCTATAAAGTTTCTTTGAAACTCATGTCAAAAAGAGGTTTGGGAAAAGAGTCAATATCATATGAATATTCTGAAAAAGAGATAACGTTGCCACCAGCGCTAAGTGCATTAAGATGTTCTACGTAAATTAAACTTTGCCGCAAAATGCTGCATGCAATTTTTTGCTTCAGTTTCATATCCACTAAAATGTCAAAAGAATTTATGGAAAAATATGTATGTAAAATCATTTACACTATTTTACTTAGTTGATGACACAAACAATGACAACTAACTGATGACACTGAAAAAATTTGTGGAACAAATTTGGCAGAAAAACTTAAAATAGCTTAATTACAAATTACACAGCAGAGAATGGGACCAACTTTTAAATAGTTCTGAAATGGTTCTAAAAAGGACCAGTACTGGTACTTGCACATTGATCGAACTGACACTTTTTACGTGTTGATATCATAGGAAAAGGCAATTGTACCCAAAAACATTATTTTCCCTAGATTCTAGATATCTAAATCTAAACATTTATAAACTGGTACTTTTTTCTAAAGTCTGTAAGTAGATCTTAAAGTTGTTTTAAAGTATTCAAACGTTACAGGCATTATCTCTTGCATGTATTACAAAAAGAGGTGCATCACGTAAAAGATTATGTATTTCTTATATCTTATGTAGTTACTTATTTTTAATGTAATGCAAAAACTTACCTTTGTTGAATTCTTTAAATTGATTTTCCTCAAACAGTATGAAAATAAAAAAATTGCTACAACTCATGTTCAGATTTTATTTATTTTTGTCAAAGTGAAATGTTCTACGCTGAAAGTTTTTTGTACTTTTTCATCGGTATCATAAGTGTATCGGTAACTTTGCTTGATTGGAACACCCCAGGGGGTTCCAGGGGGTGTGCCACTAGCATGAGTGGATCGGCCCTCCAAAGTAAGAAGGGGTCGGTAATACATTTGGACTCGATTGGGGCACTCTTAATAGGTCAAAGAGGGATTTTTCAAAATTTGACCCTACGGAAAAGTTGGGGCATTAGAATTCGTTTTAGAGGTATATACACTTTACTATACAGTTCCTCGGGCAAAGTTTCTTATTTTGATCCCAAGAATACGATTTCCACTGAGCAATGGGCGATTTTTAAATCGACCCGCCCTAATGCACATTGTATAATTTTCAATTTATCTTCATGTTATGGTAATTAAATAATTTGGAATATCTGTGCTTTTATTGAATATATAAAAAAAATTTTAATTGCTAAGGGGGGGGGTTTGAAACCCCTGAACCACCCATATCTATGGCGTTTCAGCTTACCATTACATTTTTAAGGTTCCCAAAAATTTTATTTTGTCTCCCTTGTAGGAACGAAATCCAAAGTAAACTTTTTTACTTTTCGAAGTCTTTACGTCATTTTGTATGGGAGGTAGGTGGAGTTTTCACTTGATTGTATCAAATTGAAAACTTAGAATACATATGTATTAAATATCAAAGTTCGTATGAAAAATTGCAAGTCATACATTAAGTGTTGAGAAATTGAAAGATATTTTACCGGTTTGATAAAGTCACTCTGTATGGGAGGTAGGCGTGGTTTTCATCAGATTTTTTTTTTTCATTTTCGAACTTGATCTTTATTTTTCAAATACAAGCTTAAATACCGAATTTCATTACGATAGCTTCAAATTACGGCTGTAATCTTGTCGACAGACAGACGGACGCACAGTTTTTTTCTTATTTGGTCACATTCCAACTAAAAAAAAAGGCAAAATATCCCTCCGTCTTCTAGGTGAATTGATACCCATTTTAAGGGTTCGATACTCCACTGTTCGTTGGTTAATTTAATATGGACTGACCTCATTGTTGTTTTTCAGTCGTATTATTTTTTGAGTGAAAGTCCATTTCTCATCATTCTATAAAAAAAATCCAACAGCTGTTTAATCATAATTTTTCTTTGCAGACGTCAACATGGTAGCCGAGCCCAAGGCGCATCAAATCGGTCGCAAACGTCAGAATATAACAAAAACCGGCAATGACTGGTGAGTAGATTGAGCCGATTTTCTATACACTTTTTATGTCCTATTTTTTCCTATACACTCTAATGAACATCCTTAAGAAATGTCTTGCGTGTTTGTACAATATTTTGAAAACATGACTTGTAGACGCGTCACTTGGGTGCGGTTGGCTGAAGTTTGAGCACCCTTCAAAATCCTTCGTTTACACAGAATTTTAACTTGGCTTTCTTTCCTTTATATGACGTATAAGTTGAACAAAAGAAAAAAGCAACAAATAATAAGTTTGATTGATTATGCGATTTGATAACTGTGATGTTGGCTGGCTCGACTTGAAATTGAAACTTAATATTGTTTGACTTGACGAGTGGGAACGATTAATGTTGTACATTTAGGCAAGTTACAATTTAATGGAGAGTAAAACAACCTGAATTTTCCAACATAGATCCCACAGTCGTGGTGGCTTTGATGTTGACAAATTGACAAGCAAGGTTTTTGACAGAACGGCCGAGAGCTAGCACCCAGCCGCCCACCATATGCTCAGGATACAAATTTTATTACAAAACAAAATTTTCAATTTCTACACTCATCTATTTTATTTACATGTCATTAAACATTTTTTCAACACTGTATTTTAATTTTGGTATTCATGCACAAACGCTCAAACTTTATGCAAGGGTCCTTTTGGCTACGGTCGTGGCCCTTATGCATTAAACAGTCGCAACAATTCATCACTCGAATGTCCTTTTGCACTGCTGCTTTGTTTTAACAGTTATTCTGAATATATTTTTCGTGTATGAGTGTGTAGATTGGAGTGTTCAGTCAACACACTACAAGCTCAAAACGAACTGCGTTATGTGTGTGTGTGTTTGTGAGTGTTGACGTCCACTATCGTTGGTGTTGATGGCAGTGCTTTTGGTGTTGCCCGTAGTTTTATGTTTTAACGAAATAACTCAACAACAGGACCAACAACAAACAACCAACAACTCAACTCAACGGCGTATAAAACAAAAATGGCGCCGAAAATTACTAAATAAATCGTTTGCTGCAGCTACAAATGCAGAAATATAAATTGTTCAAGTACCGTTCTTTTTGTTCCTTTATTCCTTTTTTGAAGGAATGTATAACTTTTTGGAAAAATTTTTGAATTTTTCTCTGACCCTCTCTCTCTCTATCACTGCATTGCATC
Source organism: Dichetophora obliterata (assembly GCA_963920525.1). NCBI lineage: Eukaryota > Metazoa > Arthropoda > Insecta > Diptera > Sciomyzidae > Dichetophora > Dichetophora obliterata. Next base: position 139,309,888 of record OY986438.1, read on the forward strand.
ACTGTTGTTCCGATTTTTTGTCACAAAAATACATTTCAGCAAAAAAAAAAAAAATAAATAACAGAGTATGAACTCGAGTGGTAAAGGGATGTGTTTTTGCGTTTTATTCTTGTTGTTTACCAAGGCCTAAAGTGGTTCTGGTAGCTTTTTGTGACATTTTACTCCGAATGTTGAGGTTATGGTGACAACTGTTTGAGTTATTTGACTTTTTTAACAAAGGGCAGACAAACCAAAAATTTGTTTATAGTCAGTGACTTCACTCTGCATATAATTTAAAAAAAAACAAAGTTGAAGAAAAAAGGTCTCTTTGAAATTTTGCTATCAGGATGCTAAAATTTAAAAATTATCAAAAATAAGATTGTTATTCACCTGTTGACTTTGAACTCTATTCGCACCGGAAGTTCTCACTTAAGACTTTAAAACCAAGATCTCAAAGTCAACCTTTTTTAAAGTCAATAATTCCAGCTCTCTAAGTAAAATTATAGCGTCTGCTGCCGTAATTTTCTACAAATTTAGTTGGGTTTTTTTTAAAATGTAAATAATTACGGTACGAAAGTAATAAGCAAAAACTATTTTAAAAAAGCAAAAGAAAAATTAAATAAAATTACGCCCACGTTTAATGCATGAGCAAAAGAGACTCCACTTAAGTGTTTATTCTCTCGGCGATCTTAGAAAATGCAAGCTCGAGTAAATAAGTGTTACTCAGCAAAAGCTGTAGAAAGCTATAGAAAGCATTGCAATTTAAAAAACCAAATAGCTTGCCACATATGAAAGCTAGGATCTTATTAAATAAAATTTAAAGTATTATCAAAGTTCATTCCCACAAATAATATAAATGATATAAGGCAACGGTACGAACCACCTCCCATATAACTTCAAAACCTTAAACACGATATTTTGTCTCTTAACAAAATTAAAGTCTTCAAATTGGGAAAAACAATGAATTTTATAGAAACTTATCACCACAAAAAATATGTGCGAGAGTAGAAAATAGAACCTGGCACCACACATACATCTCCAAAACCAAAAAATCGACTACTCCGAAATTAATGGTCGGATTTAATTCAAACTTTCAGGAAATTTTAACCCCATATTTGTCCGATTACAGACACACAACATAAGCTGAAAAACTTATAAATATACAGGTAAGACGTGGCAAAGCGCGTCGGGAAATAGTGCCGAAGCTACCCCTTAGCCGAAAGTCTCATTACTTGTCGAACCAATAGTAAGATATCCTTGCATCGTTTGCAAGTTATATTGTATTTTTGACGATATTTAACATACAAATTTACAGACAAGTTTCAAATCAATATTAACCCTGCTGTTAGATTAGGACCATTTGGTCCATTTTTTGTTTCTTTTATAACTTTGGAATGGAGGCATATATTGCCAATAAATTTAGGCTCACGTGACTTTTTTATAAAACAGTGTTGTTTCCATAAATTCAGCTGTCTCTCATAAAACAAGACTGAGAAAAATTAAAACTTACTTGGATTAGGGACCTAAGTTTTTTCCTTGGAAAATCTTGGATTAGGGACCATTCGTACATTTTTTTTTTAATCTAACAGCAGGGTTAAACGTTATATCAAACCTTATTTTGTTCTGTCAAGTTCAAGGAGAATTTCGAATCTAAGTCAAATTCAATTTCAACTTAAGTTCGACGTCAAGATCAAAATAAAGTTCAAAATCAAATTCATATCGCATGCAAATCCTAGTTAGTGGGTAAAGCTTAAAGTAATACTACAAGTAAAACACATTTACGACTACTCCACATTACGACTCGACATTACGATTCGACATGACGAAAGAGTCAACAATCTAAAAAAAATCATACAAGTGTTTTATTCACACATACACAAACCCTTATATTTGCGCTGTTGTCGCTCGTCAAATTAGAAATAATTTTATACCAGCGACAGCAACATTGTCATGCCGCTGCTACATTTTCACCAAATTCACCTCCATAAGAAATGCATGTTAAAATAATGCGGCAAATTTTCTTAATAAAACAAGAAGAAAGCTTAGAAAAAATAAAAAAAAAATAAAATCAAGAAGAAATCTCCTTAGTACAATCAAGAAAAAATCTGTTAAAATCAAGACAAAATCATAATAAAATCAAGAAGAAAACTATTTAAAACAAAAAGAAATCTTTTTAATAACACCAAGAAGAAATCTTTTAAAAACATAGGCAAAACTTCTTAATAAAATCAAGAAGAAATCTTTTTCAACCATAAAAAATCCGTTTAAATAAAAATACGCTTTACTTTTTTGAGAAAATTTTGTTTTAATGTGTTATGACAATGACAATAGGGGTATTCACACTGACTTGGGTAGTTGGGTATGGGTAGATTGAGTACTTTTGGTTATTGCGAGCACTATAAATTGCAATTGAGTACTTTGTAGAATAGTTTTGGGCAGAATAGCATGTTTGTTTGATCTCTCTGGCTTATGTAGATGAGTAACAGCTGGAAAAGGGTTGCCACCAAATCTTTTTTGTCATTTTATGCAAATGCATTTGCATTTTATATATACTAGTAATTTTTAACGTGAACTTCGCAGCATCTTATCACTTATTGGTAATCCAGTTGCCCTGTCACAGACCGGCTAAATTTTCATGCCAATCGAAAAAAAAATATTTTTTTTTGCATATCTGAACTGGCATAACTGTAGTGCGACTATGCCCATTTTTAGTTCAGTTTCTTAAAGTAACTATATGCACTAATTTACCAAAGTTTTGTTTAATACGACCAAAACCGTCTAAAATATAGCATTTTTAATCATTTGTAGGCGGTAAAATGGGGTTTGGCAAAATTTTCCTAAACCTTCTCGTAGGCGAATCAAATCGACTGCCAAAATTGTAGCGCAATCGGCCCAGTGTCAATTTTAATTATTTATGAAAAAGTGGGCGTTACTATGGAGCAACCACGCCGATTTTTAGTACTGTTCCCGAATGTAAGCACACAAACTAAATTACCAAGCTTAAGTCTCATACGACCAAAATCGTCTTAAATAAAGTATTTTTATTGATTAGTGGGCTCTAAAAGAGGACGTGAACACCCATTTTTAACACAGTTTCAGACAGTAACCATACAAACTAAATTATTAAATTTTAGTTGATACCGTTCCTGAGATCTTAAGAGACACCGCACGAACGACTTTATACACATAGAAGGTGGTAAAAGTAGGCGTGGCAAAATTTATATATCTAGTGACCACCTCTTGGTCTCAGCAAATATAAACCAAGTTTCATTATAAAAATATGCACAACTCAGGAATTATAATTTCTGAAAAGTAGGCGTAGTTATAGTTCGACCACGCCCATTTTTTGTTGAATTGTCGATAGTAGCCATACGAACTAAATAACAAAAATTTAGTCCAATACAATCGAATTCGTCTGAAATATAGCGTTTTTATTAACTTGTGGGCGGAAATAGGGGATGTGGCAATATTTTTTGTGTATTATTCGAGATATTAGCCTTGAAAACAAATATTGTAAATTTGATACCCTTAGGCCAATTATTGCCTATTTTTGCAAAATTAATTTTAATTAATTTTATTAATTAATTAATTAGAAAAAATGCCAATATTTTTTATCCTTGTGGCCTGAAGACCATTACTTAAAATATAAAAATAAATTTAGTGGACAATCTATTGATACAAAGCTTATGACATCTTTTGTATCCGACTCACTTCCAATCAAGTATGATAGGAATCTTCCGGAAAAAACTAAATGCATGTGTATACCGAATAAAAAGCGAATAAGAACTAATCCTCTCGATTTAAAGTAATTTTTTTTTAATAAATTTAATAAGTAATTTAAACAGTATTAACCCTTTGAGTGGATTTGCCAATATATTGGAAACGTCAGAAAATAATTTTAATTTTTATTTTGTTTAATCATTTAATTTGTTTAAATCAATTCATTTAGTTCTATGAAAAAAAGATGAACCATCATGATAAAAAAATGAAATTGTGCCGAATAAAAAAAAAAAAATTTGTTTGGCCAATATTAGAAAAAAATCAACCGGTCAAAAATCAAAATTTATGTTTTTTTATCTTATTATGGCTTTAAAGATAATTTTATTAAGAGGGCATAAAAAAACGGTGCCGTGACATAACCCCCAGAGACATAACCCCCATTTTTTTTTGGGGGTTTAGTCCGTCCCATACCGCGGACATAATCCCTAATTTGACTGGGGGCTATGTCCGACGTAGTTGACGGACATAATCCCCAATGGGGGATATGACCGATTTTATTTTTAGCATAAAACGTTGTAAAAAGGTAGAATAATGTTAATAATTTTATTATTTTTCAACAAAAAATGATGTTTTTAATGTAACAAAAACTAGATTTCATTAGATAGAGTATTGATAATAAATTTATATTTAATTTTGTTAAATATAGAACTCTTCCACATGACCAACTTCTTGTTTACAAAATGGACATAATGTGAGTGTGTCGTTTTCAAGATTTCTTTTATTAATTTCATCAAAACATGCCCGACAAATTTTTCCATGTTTGCATGGTTTAAGAATTGTGTTCTTTTTATTTGTAAAGCAAACTTCAATAATAATGCAATATATTTATACGTTCTAATTTCAAATAATTAGGTAATAAAAACAAAGCGCCGGAGGCGAAAAATTTTTACTTTTAAAATTTTTTTTTTAAAATCGCGCGATTTTTTATGAAAAATTTTTCATAGGAATCTGCATTTGAAAACTGTTAAAATTATTGTTCGATAATTGTATTATAACGGTAAATTGTTAAATTATGAATAAACTCATATTTTGTGAAATACTGGAAAAAACATATTTTGGGGTTATGTCCGTTTTGCAGCGCGGACTTAACCCCCAAAATTGTGGGGCTTATGTCCGTATTTTTTTTGGGGATTATGTCCGCCAACTACGTTGGACATAGCCCCCAGTCAAATTGGGGGTTATGTCCGCGGTATGGGACGGACTTAATCCCAAAAAAAATGGGGGTTATGTCTCTGGGGGTTATGTCCGGGCACCTAAAAAACAAAGATCTAAAGGGTTGAAAAACTTTCAAGGGATTACAAACATTTTTTTTGTGCCGAAACGTTAGTACGGCAGGTAAACATTAAATTTATGTTTTTATTTTTTATCTTTTAGGACCTAAATGATAGGAATATTACCTCAAAAATGACTTTGTTCTTGGCTTAGCCTAGCCTTTGAAAGGGTTAAGAAGACTTTCTTTGTAATAAAATCAAGAAGAAACCTTAGAATATTAAGAAGTCTGGCTTCTTAATAAAATTTATTAGGTTTTCTGTATTAAAAAGGCATGAAAGGAAAGAAGACTTTCATTATAAATCAATTTTTTGACAATGAAAAAATTGCGATAAGAAGTAATACTCTTGTTTTAAAGTAATTCTCTTCTTAATAAATTTAATATCTTTTCCATCATATTAATAAGAAAAATTGTATCAATAAAAAAGAAAGCCAAGTTCGAAAACTTGTTGGAAGTTGAATTCAAAGTAAAATTTCAAGTGTAACCCAAAGTCTAGTTTGAACTCAATTTCAAACTCAAGTTGAAAGTAAATTTCTAACTCAAGTTTAAATTGAATTTGTTATCAAGTTTAAAGTCTCGTTGGAGCCTACTCAATTTTCCTTTTCTAACAATTCTGATAACATTTTCGGCAGTGAATTCAAGAACAACATTTGCAGAAATAAGCTTTGACAGAAAGGCACACTTTTAATTATAATTATTATAAAATAATTATTTTACATACACCTTTTGACATTTTAGAAATATAATTGTTATTTGAAACTTTTAAATAAAAAAATGTTGTTGTTTGACCTAGCGTTTAAACTTCATCAGCGCGCTATTCTTTCGGTCAAACTTTCTCTTACTTACCCAGCGTTGAAACAGAATAAAATTGAAACAAAGCTTATAAAATGATGTAAATCGTTTTTTTATACTACGTTTATTGCAGGGTTAACTTCTTCGTTGTTTTATGCAATGAATATAGAAAAATTGTACAAAATCGAGTCATTTTCTATAAGCCTCGAAAAATTTAATTCATAGAAAATTCTTGTAGCTAATCATATCGACAATCACTCCTACAACAACATTGCTTTTCTTCGCAAGAGCTATAAACAGTTTTCATAATTAAATTATGCTCTAAATTTTTAAATCGAAACCAATTTTGTTGGTTGGGTTCAGTCAAGCTTATGTTCAAAGTCTAAATTCAAATTCTAGTTCAACTTCAAGTTTATTCAAGCTCAAGTATCTAAGTTTGAAATTTTAGTTGGGACAGTAAAAATTTGTTTTTATCCTTAAAGCTTGACTTTATAAAGTTGATTTAAAGATTAGTTCTCGAGAACATGGTTTTGTGAATTTGACTTCGATAGCTTCACTTTGAGGTAAATTGTTTTATAAAGGGAGCTTACTTCTTAATCAATAATAAAATTATTTTCATGTACGGCTTAATAAATGGTTCAACACTTAGTTATAATACATAGTTAACAATACAATAAGCATAGTTACAATAAATGAATCAAATATTGCTAATTTTTTGTTAATTCCTTAAAACGCAATAACTTTTAAAATGCCTGCCACTATTTTCAATTAAAACTTTCTGACCCTTCATATAATGGAATCAAATGAAACAATACAAAGTATTAGCCAAATGGTCAAAATCAAACCATTTTGTAACCAATTGTGGCCTTAAGTGTTTTTGGTTAACTTTTTTTTTTTGCTTTCACTATAAAGTTTTGCAACTGAAGCTTCCTGTTGCCACCAATGTGGCATTTGCTGACCTGCTACAACCTGCGGCCTGTGGCTGACCATCAAAAAACACTCAACCTGAAATGGACACAATTGGGCCCACAGTGCGGTGTGTAGTGATGTTATTAATATCAATCACTGCTGTTGATACATCCCTTTCCCATGAACTGTGCAACAGAAAAGGGTTGAGTGTTTAACAAAATTAAATAGCAAGGGCAGGAAAGGGTTCTTGCTACAGCGCAGCTAAAGTGCCGCACACAGTGTTGTTAGAGTTGCAAGTGTTGCCAGCTGAATGTTTCAAATCAAATATTGATTGAAACAACTTGTGGACGGACGAAAACTCGTTGAATCTACCTTTTTTTTACTTTGTGTGTTCATTCGACTATTTGAAGTGTCCTCTGGGGCAATGTGACGGTTTTTGGCAAGCGTATAACGGTTTATTGATACAGCTTTTGCTGCTGTTGTTAAGTAAGTGTGCAGGAGTGGGGGGGGATGGGGAGATTCATGATATCAGTCAACGTAATTTGTAAACAATGTCTGGTTAAATGGAGCGTCAATAAAAACAATACCAACAACAGTGATGTCGACAAATTTATTTGAGTTGGCAACACTTTGTTGGCAACCATCGACTGCAATTTTTCATTGTTTGCAATTCAATTACGCGACAAAATAGTTGCGCTTTTTTGCGAAGGGTGTGAACATTTTATAGACATCAATTTTAGGGATAAGATAAGGTAGTTAATACATAGCTTAAGAAGACAGTAATACATAGCTTTAAGTTTTGAAGTTAAGAACTTGCAAAATTTTGGATAATGCTGTAAGTCTCTGGTTTTTTCAATGAATTGTTAGTGTTATTTTTTTAAATAGCAATAGCAATTTTTAAGTTTTTTATTTCAAGTTCTGCAGTTTTCGCCATATTATCACTAGAGTCATAAAAAAATTGTCCTGAAGCGAATAATTTAGTTATGGCCAAAGGGAGAAGGGACACTATGCATATTTCTCCGGAGAATTGAAAACTTTAACGATATTTTACAAAAATTATTTTAACGTTTGATATTAATTGATCGAAATTTGGATAGTGATTATTAAATTACTCCACAACACGATGAAGTACATAAGTCACACAGCTTATTTCATATACTTTACATGATGTGTATGCCACTTCCAGTGTTCACAAGTAAGCCTCCGAGTTTAAAAAAATTAAAAATAGTAAAATGTCATCATTTTTTTTTATTAACTTCAAATGTAAGTTAATGAATAAAATATGAAGGAATTTACCTAAAATATTTTTTGTGAATGACTGATTAGCACTTTCAAGATATTTCGAATTAAGTAAAAATATTTTTCAGGGCCTTGCTTTATCTTTTATATGTGCCGCCTATAATAGCATTTCCAATGTAGCTTCCCTCTACGTCCATCATTTCATCAATTATAAATTAAATATTTCTATTTTTAGCACAAGTCAAGATTTCTGTATTGCTGCTTTGTAACATTAAGAAACAAAGGTCTTTCCGAGTGAAGCTTTGACAGGAAAAGACTCTTTGCTGACATCTTCAAAAACAAACAAAGCATTGAAGTACTACAAGTAAACTAAAAAAAAATCTTGCGATTTCTTGAATTCAGAATAAACTTCTTGATTCAAGTATATGGAACAAAAAGACAGTAAAGGCTTTATATTTCAGTGTAGGTTTTTGTTAACAGTTAACATAACTTGTAATTTATAAACTTAGAGAGACTAATCTTTGAGCAAGAAAAATTCCAAGAAGCACTTTCTAGTGCTTCTAGCTTTTTAGTAAAAACTTGCAACCTTTAATATTATTGAATTGAAATGAAAAATTTCATACAAATAGTGCGGTCAAATAAGAAAAATAAGTAGTGTTCATTTTGCATTAATTCGCATAGAGCTGAAAAATGGTACAGACAGAGGTTTTCATTTATAATTAAAATGTGAAAAGTCCCCATCGATCCCATGTCAGCAAAAAAAGTTAAGCAAGGTTAAAGGGTCACCATTTTCGGTTTTTTGCATTTTTCTGCAAAATGATAGGTTTTGAGTTAAAAGTTGGTGAGGCAAAAGTGTAGAACATTAAGTTGGCTACCCAAATGGTCTTGACATTTTTCTTCCTAAGAATAACCACTTCTGAGATGTAGGCCAAAGCCCAGCAACTTTATATTATGTTATTCAAAAAGTTGAAAAGTCGTTAGTACTTAATATGCACACATTTCCGCACTATCTCCGATGTAATATACTTGCCGAGTTTCTACGAACTATTATGATCCTGTTTAATGAAATAATATTGAATTAAAAATGAAATGGTTCTACTAGAAATTAAATTTTTAAAGTGATATGCTTTATTAGTGCTTTCTGGAAAATATTACTCTGACTTATAACACTGAGAATGTCCACAAAATTATACACCAATATTTTAGAATAATTCGAGGACGCTGAATTTAATGGCGTTTACCCTTTTTTAATCCTTCTGACCATTTTTGAGAAATTCGAGTTTCAAGATAAAGTACATGTTAATACAGTTTTTGTTAGAACAGTTTTTTTTTATTAGCTTCAGCGGACTTCAGGTCAACTATTAAAAATGACCTGAGAAATAATTTCGTCGAACAGATCCACACTTAAAACGTTACCCTTAGGGTCCGAATTGAACCCATAATGTTAAAAAAGCCGGTTTCTCGTATTTAAGCTTAACCTAAACAAAAAATTCAGCTTTTTTTAAGCAATGATATTTTCTTAAAATAATAACGCTAAATAAACTACATGTAATACCCAAAGTAACCAATTTTAGGGTGCCCAAAATGATCCTAAAAGTATTTGAATTGGTGACCTTTGACATTGTATAACTTTTTTGCCGACATAGGATCAATGGGGACTTTTCACATTTTAATTATAACGGTAAACCTAACGTCTGTATCAATTTTCAGCTCTATGCGAATCAATGCAAACTGAAATGTCTATTTTGACCAGACTAAAAGCTTGAAATTTTTCCAGCATAGTACCGCTTTCAATAGTTTTTCATTACGTGAAATTTGTGTTTCAGGATCTTTTAACTATTCTCAATGAGGGGAAACCCTTTACTCTCCCATTTTCGAACTCTTCTCCAAGTTTTTTGTGTACGGAAAGAGATTTTAATAAAAACTTCCACAAGATTGCGAAATTTTTTTTTACAAAAGGATTAACTTGTAAACTGGCTCAAAAACTGATTTTTTATTAATTAGAAAAAATCTTAGTTTTAAGAAAAATATCTACTTGGGTCAAGTAAGATATTCTCACTTAACCCTTGAAAGGTAGTGATATTGTGATGTACGTAAAAGGTAATCATGCGTAAAATTGACGAAAGGTTTTAACTAGCTGCAACGTCAAATATTATTTTAGTCGATTCTTATCAAAGTCACTTAAGTCCATCGGTCCAAATTTTTCGCATTTTTTGCTAAACGGACAGATGCTTAAAAAAAATATTATTGAAAAAGGAAACTATCGTTATTGGCCTTTATTTGGTAAACAAACAAGAAAGAAAAGTCAACGTTTTTTTCAAAATTGCCTTAGTCCCTATGAGCATAGAAATCAAAAATGCCTATGTCCTTTTCAGCCCATCATTTAGTTTTATTTTCTGTTAACATTTAAAAAAAAAAACTAAATTCATCAGATTCTTCGTGATTTTTTCGTGATAAATGGCAGGAACAAAAAAATGTTTTAATAGAAAAATGGTCAGAAAAGTATAGAGTGGCATAACAAATCTAAGAAAACGTCAGTTCTTATCAGTTGGTAAATTTCAAATATAAACTCAAGCACACAAAAACTTAAAGGGCGTGGTAAGGTTATAAATACGAAATAAGGCATGTCTTCATGTTTTTTTTTAGAAAAAGAATAATGTTGATTAATTTATTTCATATATACGTTATAGTAAAACATCTAAAGTATCTTTGGAAAAATTTTCAATTAAAAGTAACGATTAATAAGTCCGCGACAGCGAATCTCTGGAGGCACCTCGAAAAAAAATGTTATGCGGTGAAAACCATACTCCTTACTGGATTATCTGTAACAAAAAAATTTGAATCCGTTTGAAAGGTGATATGTTTTCCTAGGTAATGAAAGAGATTTTTTTTTTAGAAGTGAAAAACACGATTTTCGTTAAAAATTTCGGTGAATTTTTTATTATAAAATAAAAAAATGGTAAACAAAATAGAAATAGTGTTAAAAATTTTAAAAGGATCGGTCATGAAGATTTTGAGTTATAATGTTCATGAACGATTTGCGAAAAAATCGATTTAAAATTTTATATACTAGAACATCCTAGTATGAGGGCCAGTAGCTTGAAACGCTTTATCTTCGTTAGTTTTGTTCTGACTTACTTGAAATTATGACACAATACTCTCGACATGTTTTAAATGCGTTTTAAAATCTCACCCCTCTTAATTGGTTTTCATACGCTTTTTTGTTGGTGAAGTACTAAAAAATAATTTTAGAGAAATTCTATGAGAATACTTTACCAAAGCACTGGAATTCCTTTCTAGCTTGATAAATCGTCACCTCAATTTTTTTCAAAAAACCCTAAGTCTATCAGCCCGATTCTGAATAACTTTTTCCTGGGAATCAGAAAAGGGAGTTTTCATTTTTAAAATAAAGTTCAAGAACATTTTGGAAATTTATTATGCAAATTTGTTCATCAACCACCAACATTCATGAGTGTAAACAAAAAAATGTAAAGTCTTTATCTGCTATTTTTATATTGGAAACTCCTTTTTCCGATTCCCCAGGAAAAATTATTTAGAATCGGACTCCATATTAATTTTTTTTTTTTTTTTGATTGACTAAGTCCGTATCTACATATCATACGTGCCTAAGTCCAACACTAACTCTGATATTTTTCAAGTCCACGATGGTTTCCTTTTATAAAGCATGTGTTATATTTAACACCGATATGTTGAAACTAATATAACAATTTTGTAACAAAAAAATACAGCGAATTTACAGAAATAAATATTCAAAAACGATTTATGTGTGACTTAGACGACTTTGAAAAATATCAACTCATTTATTGATTTAAATAAACCAAAAGTTATTATGTATTTACACATAGGAGAAATAATAAATACCACAATATATGTGCAGTGCCTCCAACGAACAATCGATAAAACATTTTAGTTTTATTAACTATGGAATTTATAATAAAGTAGCTGCAATAAAGAAAAAATTGGTATGTCATTTTATTCCTGATTAGTCTTTATTACAATATATAAAAAAAAAACAACAACAACAACTTTTGCAACTAAAACAAAAAATTTTAAGGAACATACTTAACGTCTGCTACTCAACATATAATCGGACATAATTTAAAATTCAATATAGAAAATGAAAGAAAAGGAACATTGAAAAGTTTTTAATATTTTGTGGTATATCCTTTGGCTTTGAGTTATGCTTAAAGTCGCTTCGGCATTGAATCAACTAAATTACTGCAGACCTCAGGTAGTATTGAAGTCCAAGCTTGCAATAGGGCCTCTTTAAACGCATTTATGGAGTTAAATGGGCGCGTGTAAACTCTACTCGCTAGTTCTTCCCAAAGATGCTCAATAACGTTTAAGTCCGGGGGCTGAGGTGGAGTCTGCAAAAGTTTGGTACAATTGTGGATCAACCAAAGCTTCGCAACTCCTGAAGTGTGTCTGGGATCGTTGTCCTGGTAGAATGCAAAGCTCTCTAGAATGCCTAATTTCTCTGCGCCCTGATTGCCATTCTCCTTCAGAATGCTGAGATAAGCAAACCTGTCCATTTTGCCATCACCAAATTCAAGATTGCTTACCCCAGAATAGCCCCAAACCATTACAGAACCACCACCGTGCTTAACTGTAACGAGTGTGTTTCTTGGTTCGAATCCGACAATGTACATGCGGCTTCCCGACCGATCCGTGCAGGTTAAAATTGCTGTCATCTGTATAAAGAACCTTTAAAATAAAGAAAACAATAAGAATAATATCATTATTGATCTTTTAAACCGGATATTACCGTTTTCCAAAATGCGTTTGCTTAGAGCAAGTATTCTTTAGCAAATTTGATGCGAAGTTGTTTATTTTTAGAGCTAATAAATGGCTTTTTCCTGTGGATTCTTTTAAAGAAATTTGCAACTCTTTTGCGCTTTTAAATGTATCTTTTTTTATTGCCCCTTGTAAACCCCTTTCTTCTATTTCATTAAGAATTTTTCCTTGGCCTTCTCTGCTCTTGTATGAAAGTGTAAATTCTTTACGGTGCCTTTTAATAATGTCATGGATAGTGGATCGACTTTTTCCGACCAATTCAGAAATTTCCCGCACTGTCTTTCCTTCTGCATTTAATTTGACAATAAGCTGTCTGACTTCAAAAGAAGCTTGTTTTCCTCTTGGAGCCATAAAAAAAACACAAGACTGTTCCAATTTAAATTAACTACTAAATGGAAGGTAACAGTTCAATAGACTAATGAGCCAAACTATAATTAGAAAAAAAAAATAACTACTCTCAATTGTGACAGTGTTTTTTTGCTTGCTTGTTATTGTGTCCGATTATTTGTTGGATACAAGAAACTAAGCTCTTTGAATTAATCGAAACCGGTTTAGTCGGAATGAAGTTTTTTTGTTGTATTTTAGACATGATCATAATAGCGACAAACAAAGTACCCTGCAGTGTAATCAACTAGATTTATACCAGTCAACAACTAGTTGGAAATATCCAACAACTAGTTCGATTTATGTCCTATTCTCATAGAACCGACTGGTATTTTTTACGTGGTGATGTCATTGGAAAAGACAATTGTCTTACTATAGATAAGGTTTTAACTAGTTAACAACTCATTTTTTATGTAAAGTAAAGTTCTAGTTGGGTTGTGACTAGTTTTTAACCAATATAGTAATTATCGAATTAAAACTAGTTCATAGGTTCATATTTGTTCAATAGTTCATAGGTTCAAAGAACATATATTTTTACAACAAAATATTAGCTAAAGGCTAAAGTTAAAGCTATTTGATGAAATACCATGTTTATGGTATACTACATGTTTTTAAATTAGTTTTTATATGTTTTAATTTGTTTATTATTAGTTTGTTCTAATGGGGTACCCAGCTCCAACTGGTTTTGGAACTGGTTGATTTTGATAATATGTAGTATAGTTTGATTTTGGCTAGTTTTACAACTGGTTTAATGTGACTTGACAAAAACTAGTTGGGTTTAAACTACTTTTGCAACTAGTAAATCGTGACAAAATATAAACTAGTTTGTTTTGACTAGTATAAATACTACTCATGTTTTAATGCTGACTAGTCTTACACTGCAGGGTAAATAAACGACATACCAATTTTTTTTCCGGCTACTTCATAATAGGTTATATCTATAGTAATAAAACTCATTTTCTGTTTGTTTGTTCGTTTGGCCTTTTTTACAAATACACAAATTAAGTCTATCTCAACTTAAAATGTTATATACTTAGTTTTTGCCACGCCCCCTCTGAAATTTTTCAACTTACGGTAATTTTGTTATTATAATACTTTTTAGTATTGGAGTTTTAGGTGTGTTTAATTTTAAAAATTTGCTGTTATTTTGACATCAAAAACACTCACATATATTCAAAATTATAGAAATTTTCAGTACAACGACTTTTTCACAAAACATCGTTACCTAAGAATGAGAAAAAAAACGACATGAAAATCAAAGTTTGGTCTTTCGATGCAAATATTTCCGCTGTCCATTAATTTCATTCAATTTTTTTTTGTTCCAAAGTTCAATAAAATCACTTTACAAAAATACTTTACGGTTGAACTGTACCGTTAAGTCAGTGTAACTTTGTTTTAAAATTATGTCAAAAAAGTCCAAAATATTGTATTTTTAATTAAAAAAATGACTCAAAAATTGTTTTTGTTGTAAAAATTAAATCAATTAAAAATTCCACATCCGGCTACCTTTCATATGAAATAGCATGTATGTATTTGCAAAAATTCTTCCAGCTAAGCGCAAAAATTATTTTACTGTTTTTGTCATAAAACAACAAGGTTTTTTTTTGCGAAATTCATTTTTTCCAAAATGTTGTTTTTATATTTTTTACAAAATAAAATATTTTTTACAAAACTCTTAAAAATAATTTATGTGAAAAAATTACCCCAACATCTCTTTCCAATCAAAAGTTATATCTAAAAATCTATTTTTTCATACCAGACTATTAATAAAACTGAGTTTTGTTTTAAAATTCTCTTCATAGTTTGAACGTCCCCATTTATCTCAAAGAATGCAGTTGTGTCTAGAGTAATTACGAACATTTTGGATTATATAATATTTTCCTTTTAGTAATCTACTTAGTTTTTGCCTCCCCACCCCCCGCCCCCTCCTGTTAAATTTGTTTTGTTGTGATGGCTCTATTTTTTTCACTATTATGTCACTGTTGTCCCTCAGTTCTTGACCAATGGTACTTTAAATGGTGTATATATATCGCCATTTCATCGAAAAGATGACTGTGAATAAGAATGCTGTAAAAGTTAATATTTTCATGCAATCAGTTTCAGCTATTTGGCGATTTAATAAAGCATATGCGCATCTGGTCAGCACAATTATTTCATTAGTTTTGATCTGTACGTTAAATTCACAAATAGATGGCGCCGCATTTATAAGTACTGTGGGAACAAATTATACTACACCTTGCGGCGAATAGCTGAATGATGTCTACCAAAAGTTTTTTCATATTTAACCCTACACATTTGGGATTACAGACAGGTGGCGCTATTTTCTGCTTACAGAAGAATATCTGATGTTCTTATGCAGCTAGCAGATAAGTTTTGCGAAATATTTTGCGAAAATGCAATTGCTACCAAACTTTTTAAATGTCAAACAATGCAGTACTGCCAGTTTTTTCAGTCGCAGCGTCATCTAGCCGTCCATAACGGCTAAGTGTTGTCTACTTTTGGATTGGATCAATTTCAATGTTCAGCTCACTTGCTGGATTTTTTGTTGTTTTTGCTTTGCTCCCATGAAAAAAACGCAGCTAATATAAATTTTAGTACACTCATTTTTAGTACAACGAATTTTTCATAAAACATCTTAGCTATCGAATGAGAAAAAAATTATATGAAAATTACAGTTTTTACTTTTAATGCCAATATTTCCGCTGTTTTAAATATATTTCATTAAAATTGTTTTTGTTAAAAAGTTCAATATTTTTTTTAATGTAAACCTTTGTTTAGACTTTAAAATGTCCATATCTCCAGGACGCATTGAGTTCCAACATAATTTTTATATTGTTGAAAAGGAAATTTTGCTAGCTTTAAGATTAAGTAAATATAAAAATTATTTTTAATTTTTAAAATATGATTTTCGTACCCCTTCTTTGAATTCAATTAGCTCACTGCAAGATATGGAGACCAACAACAAAAATTTTTCCAAAACTTTTTTGGATTGAAGTTTGTCCAATTACCTTTCTAACGGTAGCTTACAAATAAAATTCAACATCTTTTTCATTATTCTAGAATTTAAAAAACATTTAATCGATAAATGTATGTTAAAATGTTAATATAAATGACTCTCGAGTAACACCGGGTATATCAGCTAGTATTTAATAAAACTAAAATTTTTGTTCGATTATTCGTTGGAGTCACTGTATTCATATAAAAACAAAACAAAAATTTCAAACCTCTTAAGAAAGAGAGAGCAATATTTCGAACACGCATGCATAAATTGAACGCAGATTATCTTTCTAGGGTAAAAAATGCGTTAGTAGAATAAAAAATAAAAACATATTTTCGAAGCTTTGCAATTTTTTCTTAAAAGCATTCGTTTTATAGTTTTCTCAATACAAGAAAAATATTAAATTTTAAAGCATGGATGAGAAAACTTTCATGCTTGTTTTTAGAATCGATTGCTTAATTTTTTTCTCTCCGTTTTGCATAATTAAGCTGCTCTTTCTAATTCTCCTTTAAGACGAATGGTCTTTATCGTCTTTATTTTGCAAAGCAAAAGCGGTTTCAAGATGACACGAGCTCTACTTAACCTATGACTTAGAACCTATATGACCTTAAATTCATCAAAGTTCTGTCTTAATTGGAGAATGCTGACATCGAATAAGGCAGAGTTTAGACTCTGGCCAAGATTTAAATTGAGTACAGCTTAAAAAACTTATTTTTATTGTTAGGTAAAGGTTGTTAAGCTTTAAATTTTTTGAAATGAAAAAAAAAATAATTAAATAATTCTCTTTCATTTGCAGGGACTATTTCTATGACAGCTACTGCTCATCTACACTCTTCCGTGCCTCCGGCATACGCCCAAAGAAACGCAAACGTCTCATGTCCACAACGCATGCTCGCATGTTGGCCGATGCGGTTAACAGCAACAACTTGAACTCTGCGGTTGCTGTGGCACAGCAGCAGCAACAACAACACCAGCAGCAATTGCAGCAGCAGCAACACTACCAGCAACAGCAGCATCATCATCATCACCAGCAGCAGCAGCAGCAACATCATCATCCTCTTCATCAACAGCAGCAGCAGCAGCAACAACATCAAGTTACTGCTGTTGCTATGGCAGCGATGGCCAATCTACTGCCACAGCAACAACTGCTGTTGCATCAGCAAAATTTGCTCACAAATGGAGCGGCCAGCAGCAACTCAAACCCAACATCACCACATCACAGCCTCAGTGCATTTCTGCAACAGCAACAACAACAGCAACAGCAATCAGCCATGATTGCTGCTGTTAATCACAACAGCCTAGCATCAAATGGAGATCACTTGTCGATTGTAAACAGTACGGCGCAGTTAATGCAGCAACATGGCAACCCACAGCTGCTGCAGCAGCAACAGCCACCGTTGCTTCCTTTGCCACCACATCAAATACAGCAGCAGCAGCAACAGCTCCAGCAGCAACCACAGCAGCATCCAGAGCAATTAACATCGAATCAGCACTGGGGACCGTACAAAGTTTACAGTAAGTTTAATTGCTTTTTGTTGTTGTAGCTATTATGGTTATTTTTGTTGTTATTCTTGTCCCTGTTCAATGTACACAGTATCCAACCCTGAGTCAAATTGCGCTTGCAAAGTAGTCTGCGCCTGTTTGTGTCTCTCACATTTCAGTTTGTTGTCGACTTGATTTGCTTCTATTTTGATAGAGTCTGTTATTTTTGAAAAGCCTCGAACTGTCAAACTAAAAAATACTACAAAAAAAAGAACCTTCATCAAACCGCATGGACTGCTTCTCATGCAACTTCCTTCTGCTGCTCTTATTAGCAGTCACCAGTCATGGCCAGGAGCACGCTAACGGACCACATAAAAAGCAACGCAGCAACTTCAACGAAGAGACAGGCTATTCAAAAACTTTCCTTAACGGCATTCTAAACATCAAGAGCGCTATGTTGGTAAGGGACAAGTCATGCTTTACACGCGATTCCAGCAAGAATCTTAATAATGATAAAGATATATGTAAGGCAAAATCCAGTGGTAATGATACATCGTCGAGCGCCAGTTGCTGGCCAACTTCTATGCTTTTGTCCAAAGCTGGTGAAACCGTTGACGCTGAAAGCGATCCGGAAAGACGGTTACGCAACATATCCGAAGAATATCGAAAAAATGCAAAGAACACCAGAAAACTTCAGAATACGGCAAAGGACAACATAGCTTCCTTTCAACAGGAAAATCAAAACGAATATCAAAACTTTAACCAAAACTTTAACCAAAATCAAAACCAAAAGTCGGAGGGTATACTTAATACTTTGAAAGCTCATTTAAGTGGCACCTTTAATGCGCTTACAAATGGCACCGGAATTGTTGACGATAATAGTGTTTGCTTGTCGAAAAGTAGAAAGAAGAAGAGTAAGAAACATCCTAGAAGACATGGAAAATACATTTCTCACAAGCCAGCTAAGAAGCATCGAAAGAAAAAGCAAAGGCTTAATCAAAAGAAAGTTCAGCTAAGAAGAGAAGATTTCATGGATCAATCTTGCGTGGCTTCACCAATTGAGATGAACACATGCCAAAAGCTATGAAAATCAAATTATTTCTAAAAAAATAGGATGTTTTGAAACGAAATTATTTTTTATTAAATTGTTTTACTAATTTATTAATGGTACATATTCAATAAAATTAAATATTTATATTTTGACTCAAACTATTTGCAGACTCAACATTATCGAATGAAAATATATATTTATCATTTTATTGAGACCTCTGGCTTAAGCAAAATTTTTTAGTTACTATTTTTGGACTTTTTTGTATATAAAATATATAATTCGTAGTCATGTTTAGTGATGTATTCATGTAACTAATTCAGAAAATACCATCTTCCCCCTTATGAGGATACACGTTCGAAAATTTGGGTTTAAATTTAAAATCTTTTTGGGTTTGGATAAATATAGAAACCATCTAGGTTTTAAATTTAAGCCCAAAAATTAAAAAGGTGATATTTTCTGAATAAGTAACATTATTACAACACTGAATGGGACTACGAATTATGCGACCGTGTAGTTGGTCACGGTGCACAGTGTAGGCAAAGCGGTCATACCAAAAATAATTTTTTAAATTTCTCAGAAATGATTACATAGATTGGCAGATAACACGGCTAAACACTGACTTTGCTGTCCGGGTTAATGGAGTCATTTCTATATAATTCGAGGGTGAGAAATTCAACTGCGTACTAAGTTTTTTTAGATTGGCTCGAGATAAAATTTATTTTTTATTGATCTTAGCGTTTTTGGTAAGTTTTCTTAACCCATTCCAGTCTGCACAAAGTACCCGCCGGCCGATTTTGTTCAAATTCACATATGCTTGCAAGGTATATCTAGAATAGCAATAAATAAATTTTAAGTCTCTACCTGTCGGAACTAATGAGTTAATGATGGGGATACATTTTACCCCTTCAGGTTAGTCATTCATAACACAGGCTCACAAGTTGATGTTCTATATACAGATTTTGTGAAAGCTTTTGACAGTCTATCTCATAGAACCCTTTTATATAAATTGGAAAGGCTAGGATTTTATTCTAATTTCTTAAAGTGAATTGCTTGTTATCTGTCAAAAAGAAAACTTATAGTCAGATTAGACGAATAGCTCTCCAAATTTATTGAAGCTAATTCAGGTGTTCCGCAGAGAAGTCACTTAGGTAAACTTTTATTCAAAATATTCATTTATGATGTGAGAACTTTAAAATTTTGCAACAGCTTATTATATGCAGATGATTAAAAAATTGTTTAATTCTATAAAAAATGTATCAGATTGCCTAAGTTTTCAAGAAGACATATATGCACTCATACGTTGGTATAATATTAATATAATGAAAATTAACATCTCCAAGTGTAAGATTTTATCATTTTTCCGCAAGATTTTACCGATTAATTTTGCTTATTTATACGAAAATCTTAAATTTAAAAGAGGATCGTCACATAAGGACTTAGGCATTTATTTCGATAATAAACTCACCTTCTCCGCACACAGAGAAGCGTAACTGCAAATAATTTAAAAACCCATATACAATCAGAACCTCATTTATTTCTCTAGTGAGATCCCTCCTAGAATTTACCAACAAATATGGTATCCGATTTATCAAAACTATATCAACCGAATCGAGAAAATTCAAAAGAAATTTACAAAATTTGCTCTCCGTCAGGCATTTTCATTCGATCGCATGCCATTTTACGATATCCCCTGCAAGATTCTCAATATGGAAACGCTTTCTATAAGGCACAAAGTGAGCAGTGCATTTTTTATAAAAGACATCATCGATAAAAAAATCTATTGTACTGGTTTTTTTGCCTTAATTCCATTCCATGCTCCCGCAAAGTCACTAATGGCGCTTTCTTTTCTCACCAAAAAGTTCTACCCTCCGAGAGCGCAGAATTTTTTAAATTTTGACCTGAACTCTAAAAATGTTGACCTGTTCTTAGTCGAGAAAAGAACATAAAAATGCAACTTCTATTTCAATTTTGTGTTGGCTGCCCTGCTATATCGAGAAACTTCAAATAAATTGCAGAAATCTTCCGTGAAATAGAAATCCAGCAATTCATTTTTAATAAAACAGACCACTGATGTGGTTATTTCGTTAATATTAGCCATTTTATGTTTACTTATAATAAATTTTTGTAAAGAACAAGCTCAGTGTTTAATAATATGTCAATACAATGTTCAATATTTTCTAAACATGTCACTTTTTTGTTTCTTCAGGTGGTGGCATTTGAGGGCAGAACTCGGAAACCGTTGATCTTGAGAGTGCAAAAATTCTGCATTTTTTATACTTTTCAGGTCAACGATTTATTTTTAGAGGTCAACATATTTTTGAGAATAGAACACAAAAAGTGCAGAATTTTCAAAGAAGGCAGAAAAAATTTAGAATTTTTTCGAGAAAAGAAAACGCCATAAGAAACCAACATCCGTTCTATGCTCAATCTCGCAGAAGAAACTACGGAAATAGCGATCCGTTAACACGTTGTCTTCATTACTGTAATATTCTCGGTAGTCACATAGATTTAAGTTCAAGCAAAATTAATCTGTAGGGGAAACGCTATAGTTATTGGCCCCTATACAGTTATTAGCCATTTCAACTTTGGCATCCAAAAACAAGCAAAGAACCTACAAAAGTAGTAGATTTAAAACTACATTAGTTGCAACACTTTGATCCTCTGTCAAATAGGTTCAACGAAATTTCGCTAGGTAAATTAGTTCTTTTTCGTTGTGAGATTTTTTTTTCCGGAGGTACAAACGTAAGTGAGTTTGTTAAAAAATTATTAATATTGCTTTTTTTTTAATGCAATATTTTGTAAAGTATATTTACTTGTGCCGTTATTCAAATTGTATGAAATAACTTCTGGTTATGAGTTATATATAGATTTAGGGTGTAAAAGAACTTATTTTCTACATAACCTCGATATTTAGTAGTGGCTAATAGCTGTCACAATTATTTGAATAATTTATTGTTATTGGCCTCTTATGCCAACAACTATAATTTAAAAAAAAAATAATAAATAGCGTTGCTAATAAATAAAAGGTCTTCTGTTATAGTATTAAGCCTCCTATTCAATTGCTAGAATTTTTAAATCCCCAGTAGCTCGCGGCATCATTGACGAACTTTTCGTGATGATTTCTTGAAGGAAGTTTCTGCATGAGCTGCTGGACTTAAAAAAAATTCATGCAAAATATAATGCAAAGCAGCGGTTGTTAGCGCCTAACTTTTTCCACTCTGTTACAACAACTTGAAGATATTCATGATTGTTGTAATTCGCCAAATCGTTCAGAGGCTAAGCTGCAACAATACAGCGTTTTCACTTCTTCAACGTTTCGGAAGGAATGTTACTTCACGAATTTTATTTTTCGATTTTAAGTTTCTATTTTAATTCCTTGACGAATTTTCTTTATATTCCTGTCTACTTTTCGTTAAGGAAACTTCCCCAATATTTCGATATTGGGTTCGTGCATGATAAATCCCGACGTTTCTGCATTGCGTCTTGCACGAATTTGGAACATTTATATGAAATATTCGTCAATGAAATGTATGGCCAAATCAGCATATTTCGTCAAGGATCAAGAAAAATCGTACATGATTCATTTGAGATTTCTTCAAGACTGGAACTACTGGGTCATTATGAACAGTAAATAGCCAAGGCCAATAACTATGTTATTCGTAAAACTAACTTATAGAAAAAGTAGGCCAATTACTATAATTGTTTTTTAATTTTTAATAAATTAGCTTACAATTATTTTCTTTTTTATGGTAGACTCGTAAGAAAAAAATAATGCCGAAGATACCACAATATACAAAAGAGGCCCTTGACGAAGCTTTGGAAAAAATTAATACAAAAACAATGTCTTTGTCGCAAAAAAATATAATATACTAAGAGGTATTTTACAGTTTAAACTTTCCTGCTACAGAATCTCAATAGGGCATATATCTTATTTGACATATGAAGAAGAAAATACTTTCACAGAGTGGTTGATTAAAATGGCTCGCCAAGGCTTTCCTAGGAAGTCAGATGACGTTCTCGACACTGTTCAAAAATCCACGCGTTAAGGTAGAATTATAATAAACGGGACGTTATGTTAGAAAACATTGTAGCAATTATAACACGGTGTTACAAAAAATAAATTGTTTTCTGTCCTATGAACCAAATGCACATATTCGGAAAGAGGGGAAAAAATAAAAATAAACGTGTATCGTCGATTTTCATGTACACGTCAGAATTTTTTTTTTTAAGTTTGAAGTATAAAGCTCGTAGTGGCCTGTGTGGAAGCCTTTGGACCGATTTTTTCTAATAGAGCTGATTTTTTGCAGGCAGACTCGTGGAAATGCTGTAGCACGTCAAATTTTTTAAAAACAATTTTTATCAATTCTCAGATTTTCTCCAATTTTTATTATTTTTGAAAAAAAAAATATTTTTTCACTTTTCTTAGCATAACTTGAAGAGACTCCAAATTTTTAAACTACTAAAGCGTTAGGAAAAAAAAAATGTTTTTTGACCCATTCTACTCGATATATTTGTAGTTAATCAATAGTAACCTTCTAACACTAAACAGTTTTTGACTTTTACAACACTTACAACTGGTCTAGGGGCCCTCAAACGATACTACATGTCCATCCAACTTCCATCGGACATGTCCATCCGCCTTGATTTCTTGCACACGAACGATACTACATGTGTGATGACTTGACAAGTCGGATGGACATGTAGTATCGTTTGAGGGCCCCTTAAGACAGATGAAATAAGGAATTGCAATATTGTTTTAAGTTCTGTTGTGCGAAAACGTATTTCTATATATTTCATCTGAAAAAAATGCAGTGTCCGACGCGAAATAACTTTTGTTACGTTTGTGGCTTATTCGCACCAAGTAAAAATTTCAAAAATATTACTAAAACAGTGGTGAATTCGTTTCAGAAAATATTTAAGACTGCTTATGTTCCTTACTTGTGGTATACTCCGGAAGTCGTGTGCGACTATTGCTACAGAAATTTGTGCAAGTTTACTGATGGAAGGTCAACAATAAAGTACGCTGTACCAACAATTTGGCTACCACGCATGGAGCACTGCAATGAATTGTGCTACTTTTGTGTACCTTTTGCTCAAACAAGAGGGTACCAATACATTCACCGCAACAAAATTCGCTACGCTAATGTAGAATCGGTAATTCCAGCAGTTCTATACTCACCAGAAGACCGTGTAGCGGCTTCAGTAGAGATTTTTGATAATGTTCCCGAAATAAGCGATACAGAATCATCAGTTGTACCAAAACTGCTATCAACTTTTCTTCCATCGAATGCGAGATGCGAGAGTCCACAAGTATCGGAATTTGTGGCAACACCCAGTGAAATTGGGACTGCAATGGCGCATTTTATAACGCAAGCCGACTTCAATGACCTCGTACGAGACGGAAATTTGTCGAGGAGAACAGCAGAACTCTTTGCATCACGCTTTAAGCAGTGGAATATAGTGGCGGCTGATTTTAAAATAACAGCCGCTCATGATAGAGGTAGCACTATTCCATATGACCAATTTTTTAGATTGCACGAAGATCGGGAAAAAACTTGGCTTATTATTGTGACATTGATTTGCTGTTTGCAAAAATCGGTTACCCACATATTTCAGAGGAGTGGCGA
This sequence comes from Dichetophora obliterata, assembly GCA_963920525.1. Classification (NCBI taxonomy): domain Eukaryota; kingdom Metazoa; phylum Arthropoda; class Insecta; order Diptera; family Sciomyzidae; genus Dichetophora; species Dichetophora obliterata. The sequence continues at coordinate 139,334,214 of OY986438.1, forward strand.
CTTTTCATCGATGCATCGGTCAACAGCCTTAAAGTCGTGCTGCTTCATATCGGCAACACACATTTATCTGTCCCAATCGCATATGCCACAAACCTCCAGGAAACATACGAAGGCATGGAATTAATATTACAGTTGATAAAGTACAAAGAGCATAATTGGAAAATATGCTGCGATCTGAAAGTGGTCGGTTTACTCATGGGCGTTAAGCGTGGATTTCCAACCCACCAGTGCTTTTTGTGTACATGGGAAGGTCGAAAAAGAGATGAGCATTACACTGAATTTAAGTGGAAGCCGCGAACATGCTACAAAGTAGGCGTAGAAATTATAGAGAATCTACCATTGGTGCAGCCGTCTCAAATCATTTTGCCTCCATTACACATTAAGCTCGGTCTCGTATCAAATTTTGTTAAAAAACTGGATCGTGATGGCGAGGCCATTGCAACTTTGCGCAATATTTTCCCAAAATTGAGCGGCGCAAAGATTCATGCAGGTATTTTTTTTAAAAAGTCATTCAGTAACTTTATGTTTTTTAATGATTTTTTTGATTTAAGGTGTTTTCAATGGTCCGCAGATAAAACAAATAATTGCAAGTTCTGAATTTTCATCAAAATTAAATGCTATGGAACAACGTGCATGGAAAGGTACAGTTGCCGTTATTGAACAGTTTCTTGGCAAGAAACGAGCTGCCAATTATAAAAATATTGTCGCAGAAATGATTTCGGCATATGGCGAAATGGGCATTTTAATGTCGCTAAAGATCCATTTTCTTCACAATCATTTAGATTTTTTATCTGATGATTTAGGAGCTTGTAGCGATGAGCATGGCGAAAGGTTCCATCAGGACATTGCGGCTATTGAAAAGCGCTTTAAAGGAAAAGACATTACGCATATGCTTGGCGAATTCTGTTGGTCTATTTGTCGCGATACTGAAGCAAATGCTTACAACCGCAAAAATATAAGGCCTAAATTTCTTTAAAAATATTAAAATTTTTAATGTAACAATTCTTTATTTTTGTAAAACAAAAGTAATAAAAAAAATTGTTTTTTTAATGAACTGAAACCTTAAAAAAACGATAACCATTAAAAAAAAATATATACTTCAAACTTTAAAAAAAAAATTCTGACGTGTACATGAAAATCGCCGATACACGTGTATTTTTATTTTTTATCCCCTTTCCGAAAAAGTAAATTTGGTTCATAGGACAGAATGTGTGTAACACGGTGTAATAGGCAGTAGCCAGGCAATTGTTTGTCGTAAATAATTGCACGTTTGCGTACAAGTTCAATTAAAACTTCGTCATCCATAGCTGTGGATACATAGAAATATCACATTAATAACGAAAACTCAACAAAAAGCGTAGTTCAACAATGTAAAATAGCGCAATAATCGAATCTAATCTCAATGTTTAGTTGCTCTTTGAACAGACGTAATGTAAAGTAACGTAGAAATCGAAATTCAACGGATGTTTACATCCCTTTACATTACGTTACGTTTAATATAATCAGTTATATAAAAAAGTATTGTTTGAAACAATAAGTGAAAGAACGCACTGCTCAATTGACAATAGACCACATTACGTTACGTCTATTACAACTGGGCCTTTACTCCTTTTGTCAATAATAGGCCTGGTCAGGGATGGCTAAAAGCTTTTTTAAAACGTTTCCCTAGTTCAGTTAAAAGAAACATGGAGGTAGTAAATAAAGCCAGTGCCTGCGTGTCTGAAGTTGATATAAAAATGGTTTCTTGAAATAAGGAACTACTTTTGAGGATGAAGATCAAGAAGACATGTTTTAATTGGTTAAAAAATGATCAAGTTTAAATTTAGATTTTGTTTTTTGATGTGGCCAAGTACTGTATGATCTCATGGCCAATAACTGCAATGTTATGGCCAATTACTGTAGTTATAAGTTTTAAGTTTTTTTATTAATTTTATTTCTAAAATGTTAAATAAATATATATATAAAAGACATCCTATCTAATACATACATTAATACAAAACCTTTTGTCATAATTTTTATTTTTTTATAACTGAGAAATTTATTATTAATTGGTCTTTCAGATCTTGAAGTCGCTTAACTGGCCAATAACTATACCGTTTCTTCTATCAAAAAATAATCTGTAACCCAGTAGATGATCAAATAAAAAAATAAAAAAAAACTTTTATTACAAAAAAAAATACCCCAATTTCGAAACCACTACAAAGTAAAAAATAATTTTAAATTATTTTTCACATTAATTCTTGGTCAAATTTGATAATTTATTTATGTATAGTATTAAATTGGAAATTTTATTATAGCAATTTTTTTCGATTTCGTATTATTATCATAAATATATTAATTTCTCCATTAATATAAAACCTTTAAAGCCGGAGCGTTTAAAGTCCGATTATATAAGCGCCGACTTTAAAGGTTTTTTATTCATGGAGAAATTAATATATTTATGATAATGTTGAATCTAAATGCAACTCTGCAACCCAAACGCATCTTTACCAGTATTTACATAAGATAATTAGTCATTATCTTTTAACTACCATTCGTTGAAATCATATTGAAGTTCATACCATTTCTTTGTTAAACTTACTCCTAATAAAGCATTGAATTAAACATCACGTGTTTTTAACTGGTGTGCTTATAGATTCTGCCAACAGATAATAATACAAAATCGAAAAAAATTATTTTAAGATTTCCACTTTTATACTATACTAGCTGAAACCCGGCACGTTGCTGCCACTCTCCCTATTCAAACGCCCATAAAATATTATCAGTTAAACAGCATGTCTAAATTGAGGTAGAATACTGAATTCCGAGACTGTGCCACCTATATCCACAAAGCCATTCGATATAACAAATTAGGGTTGTATAGGAAGTGCCACGCCCTCTTGATCACCGCTCATAGAATGTAATCAATTAAACTGCATGTGTACATGGAGGTTGAATACCGAATTCCAAAACTGTGCGACATATATCTCCAAAACTATTCGATAGCACAAATTTAGGTTGTATGGGAGGTGCCACTGCCCTTTTCCTTACGCCCATAAAATTTAACCAATGAAACTGCATGTGTAAATTGAGGTCGAATACTGAATTCCGAGGCTGAGTTACCTATAACTCCAAAGCTATTCGATATCGCAAATTTGGGTTAAGTTGGAGGTGCCACGCCCCCCGACAAACTCTAAAAAATTTCATCAGTAAATCTGCATGCGTAAATTTTGGTCAAATACTGAATTCCGATGCTGTGCGACCTATAACTCCAAAGCTATTTGATAGCACAAAGTTGGTTTGTATGGGAAGTGTCACTCCCCTTTTCCCTCCGCCCATAAAATGTAAGAAATGAAAGTGCATGTATAAATTTAGGTCGAATACCGATTTCTTACGCTGTCAACCTATAACTTCAAAGCAATTCGATATTGCAAATTTGGGATGTAAGGGAGATGTCAGGCCTCCCTGTCCAACGCCCATAAAAAAAAATCATTGAAACTGCATGTGTAAATTGAGGTCAAAAACTGAATTCCAAAGCTGAATTCCTATAAATTCAAAGCTATTCGATATCACCAATTTGGATTGTATGAGAGGTGCCCCTCCCCCTTGTCCAACTCCCATAAAATTTCATCACTGAAACGGTACGTCTAAATTGTGGTCGAATACAATTTCTAAGCTGTGCAACCCATAACGCTATTCGATAACACAAATTGTTTTTATATTAATGGGAGGTAAAAGAAGGTGTGGCATTTCTTCTTAAACCATCTCGTACTCAAAGCAAAGCCACTTACAAAATTTGAGCTCAATCGGACCAATAGTATCGGAGTATTGTGATATTTCCAAAAGTAGGCGTAGATGAAGTGTGACAACGCCCGTTTTTATTAAAGTTAGTGACAGTCATCATAAGAACTTATTTACCAAATTTTAATTTAATATGACCAAAACCTTCTTAAATATAGCATTTTTATTGATTTGTGGGCGATAAAAGGGGTGTGGCATTACTTTTTTCCTAAACCTTTGCGTAGCAGTTACGAACAAACCAGTAGAAGGAAGTATCCTATTTGGTCTAGTCGTTTTCAAGTTTTAAGCATCCGAACAAATCACGATTCATTTTTATGTGTACAGATATTGATTTGTGGGCGCTAAAAGTGGGCGTGAAAACATTTATGTATCGTGACTGCCTCTTGGAGCACCTACACAGCAAGTTTCAGTATAAAAATGTGTAGAACTCCGGAATTGCCATGATTTCGAAAAAGTGAGCGTATATATATTGCGACGAAAAAGTTATTTTTGTACAGTTACTGACAGTTACCATCTGAACAAAATGATAATATCTTAGTTTTTACGATCGAAACCGTCTGATATATATCCCTTATTTGGTTTGTGGTCGATAGCGCAAATTTGGCTTGTATGGGAGGAACCACGCCCCCTCGTCCAAACGTTACCAAACCTCACAGGAACAATCTATCTCCTCGGCAAACGTTGTTCTGCCACAGACCGCCTTACTGCTATACACAAAAATGTCAAGAAATGTCAAATATATTCACCATTTTCAGTACAGCTGCCGAAAGTAGCCATGTGCACTAAATAACCACATTTTAGTCTAATACGATCAAAACCATGCGAAATATAGCATTTTTGTTGTTTTGCAAGCGGTAAAAAGGGGTGCGGTAAAATATTTCCCTTGAGCCATCTCGTAATCGAAACAAATCGACTGCCCAAATTTCAGCTCAATTTAGGTTAAGCCTGGCGCACTTTACTTCACTGGACGCAAACTCCCCGAAAAGTGAGTTTAACTAAAGTAGGGCAGGCCTATTTTTAATGCACTTGCCGAGAGTAACCATATGTACTGAATTACAAAATTTTTGTCTAATACGACCCAAACCGTTGAAATAAAACGTTTGCATTGGTTTGTGGGCGGTAAAAGGGGGGCGTGGAGACCAATTTTTAGTACAGTTGCTAACAGTAACCGTACAAACTAAGCCAACATTTTAGCTCAATCGACCCAGTAGTCAATTTTTATGGTTTCTTAAAAAGTGGGTGTGGCTATATAGCGATGACGTCCTTTTTTAGTACAATTTCCGAAAGTAACCATACAAACTTAAGTATCATATGTTAGTCTCACACGGTCAAAACTGCATGAAATATAGCATTTTCACTGATTTGTGGGCGCAAAAGGGGGGCGTGGAAACCAATTTTTCGTACAGTTACTGTCAGTAACTTCACAAACCAAAGTACCAAAGTTAAGTCTTATACGACCAAAACCGTCTGAAAGAAACCATTTTCATTTATTTGTGGGCGGTAAAAGGGGGCGTGGAAACCCATTTTTAGGACAGTTGTCGACAGTAACCGTACATACTAAATTACAAAATTTTAGCCATATACGACCCAAACCGACTGAAATATAACATTTTTATTGATTTGGGGGCGGTAAAAGGGGGGTGTGGCAAATTTTTTTCCTCAACCATCTCGTACCTGAAACAAATCGACTGCCAAAATTTCAGGTCAATCGGTTCAGTAGTTTTGGAGTCTATAGACATCACACTGCCAGACACACATCGTTTTGCTTTATATATATATAGATATTGATTTGTGGGCGTTAAAGTGGGCGTGAAAACATTTATAAATTGTGTTCGTCTCTTGGAGCACCTAAACAGCAAGTTTCACTGTAAAAATGTGCAGAACTCCGGAATTGCCATGATTTCGAAAAAGTGGGCGTATTTATATAACGACCACGCCCATTTTTTGTACAGTTACCGACAGTAACCATCTGAACAAAATCCCCAAATCTTAGTTTTTTACGATTGAAACCGTGAGATATTTTTCTTTTTTTTTGTTTGTGATCGATGGAGCAAATTTGGCTTGTATGTGAGGTACCACGCCCCCTTCTCCAATCGTTACGAAACCTCACAGGAACACTCTGAAGATGTGGCTTTATTTTCCCTGAAAATTTCATAAAGATCGGTTCAGCGGTTTTGGAGTCTATACGTGATATAGCCACATACCCACCCACATACCCACCCACATACCCACATACCCACATACCCACATACATACATCCATTTTTATATATATAGATATAAATAAATTATCAAATTTGACCAAGAATTAATGTGAAAAGTAATTTAAAATTATTTTTTACTTTGTAGTGGTTTTAAAGTTGGTTTTTTTTTGTTAAAAAGTTTTTATTACTTCCTTTTTAGAGATTATGATAACAATTTATCCCATCCTTGTAACGAATTTTCGTACCCTAGTGTCAACATTAACTGAGAAATAGTATTTTTGTTATATTGCCACGACCTTTTGTCCAATAACGCCCACTTTCTTGACTGTAAATTTTCATAATTATGCCTACCCCTGTACCTACTTTCAGTACTCTAGAGTCAATTTTATTCGAGTTACGGCGTTTTTCTAATATTTCCACGCCCTTGTCGAACAACGCCCACTTTTTACCGTAATTTGTAATAATTATTCCAACCCCTGTACCAATATCCAGTACCCCCTAGTGTCAATGTTAACTGAGACACAGTGTTTTTTTTATATTGCCACGCTTTTTTGTCCAACAACGCCCACTTTCTTCACAGTAAATCTTATATATTAATAGGCAAACATTGAATGTTGTCGTATACTTTTTCGATATTAATTTTAGAATAAGGGCAATGAAACTTAAATCAGTCGAAAGGTACTGCGCCCTATATGTGCAGAATCATTTTAGATTTTATATTTATGACCTCTGACCCGAAATATTGATGTTGAAAGTTTTTATTATTTTTAATAAGGAATCTCAGGGATAAGAAGAGGTAGAATTGTGAATGAGGTATCGGGTATAGGATGTGCGAACGCATGCTCATCCGACTTCATTCATTTTCTCATTCTAAAAAGAAAGTCGTGGAGTGAACATATAAAGAAAAACGTAAACAGAGTGCAAAGTTTAATAAATAAAAATGGCAGGTGGTTCGCATACTGTTTTTGAAAGAAGTTCATTAAACTTTTCAGAAGTAAATTTCATAAATTATAAAATAGCAAGAAATTGTGTTGTCATTGTACGATGCTATCTTCTTGGATGCTAAAAAATAATGAAGTCCATCAGATATATAGGATAGTCCGAAAGCTCGAACAATCTTTCACGTTATTCTGCCGGTCATATGTCTATCCTACATGTAGGAAAGTCCGCAACTCCCTAATACACAAAGCCTTTGATCGATTATTGTGATCTGAGGCAGCATAGGTTCAGGCATTCCCAATGGAATATGTAGGATAGCTAATGCATAATCCTTTTAATAAATTCCTGTCATCTACTGCAACATAGCTTCAGCTAATACTTATTATTGAATGAATCACATCATGACGAAAAAGGTTTTGGAGTAGTGGTTAGCATATAGAACTTTCGATCGAAGTGGTGCGAGTTTGATTCTCATGCTTACTAAGAAATATTTTTAATTTTATATCCTCTTGTTGTAATAGACGAAAGTAAAATACAACAACAATTCTAGGAAAAAGTTGCATGGAAAAAAAGTGTCGTTTTTCAGATTTCACTCAAGCAAATCACAAAACGAGGCGTAAAAAGCTTCGCTTCAAAAGGTTAACTTGCATATTGATCTATATCATATTGATATACTTGCATATTGATCTTTTACATATCATTGGGCTACGTAAAATTACTACACTTTTGGTTTTTAGAGACTTCATGTAAAACAACAAAAAAAATAAAAACCGCTCGGAAAAGTGTGGTATCAATACCACGGAGTTTTTTTAAATACACTGAATAAGACCTAATTGTGAATAATACCCTACATGTGTTTTGTTTTGTTTTTGTTACTTTATAGATGAAATAATTTAATTTTTTTTTTGTTTCAAGTAATATATAATAAAGTATTGTATTAAAAACGTTTTGATTTATTTACTTCTTAAAGTTTTCAATCCCGAACTAATCCCGGGATACCGGGATTGAGATTTTCAATCCTAATAATCCCGGGATTGAGAAAAGTTTCCAGGATTGGACTCCCTACTAGGTACATTAGTTTATTGTTATAAGTTTTGAAATAATCACCAAAAAAAAAAAAAAAAAAAAAAAAAACCAATGTTTATCTTCCATTTTTATTAGTAAAAAAGAACACTTACCTTTATCTTAATGTCTAACTAGGGAAACTTTAGAGTTATATTACTCAAAACTGTTTTAACTCAACTAACATCGCTTACATTCTAATGTTTTTAACACTTTCTTTCTTTCACTTTTCAGGCAATCCCGACACATTAATTTGCGGCAACTGCCGGGAATGCTTCACCGAACTGGCTGAGTTATTGGACCACAAGAGAAGTTATTGCAAATTAAGGTTCACATGCAAGTGCCAGGATGTTGCATTAGCTGCAAGTATGTTGATTTTATTGTTATTACACTTGTTGTTGTTGTTTAGTTGTTGCACTTGTCTTGTTGCACTTGTGTTGTTTTTTGTTGTCTTTATAATTAATTTGTTATTGTTGAGCATTTTAACAAGTTTGTCTGCTGGTGGGCTAGCTGACTGCTTCATGCAGCTCGTTGGTGCATATTTGAACTTTGCACATTTTGCCAAGATGTGGCTAATATTTTGTAGGCAATAGGCTTAGTGCCGACCAACGTAGAATGGATGCGACCATGAATCATTGCAACATATGAGCCGAGTTTGTTGGGAAGCGAGAAACCGCTGAAATTGTTTTGGAAAATTGCTTTATTTATAGAGATCTTAGAGAGGTTGTTGGATGAAGTTTTTTGCTTTTTTTTTTTAGAGATAGCCTCCTGTAAGAAAGGGAACAAAAAAGCTGAGGACTCTTTTTAATTTTTTTTTATTGAACCCAAAAGAACGCTGTTGTGCCATAATTTTAAATAACCGTAAAAACCGTAAAGGATATCAACAAATAATGCAAGAAACAATCTTAACCTTACTTCCCTGTTTGAAATGAGTCCCTAATTCTCTATTGGGGTCAAATTTGATACTATTAAAGAAAAATTAAAGAAATAAATATTTCAACTCAAATTAAAAATACAAATCATTATTATAATTTTTATTTTCATTAAGTTTTTATTATTGTATAATTTTTTTTATTATTTGTATTATTATTATTTAAAATACATAATTCCAGAAAATTCATTTCTCGACGGCAACACATTTTCAAAACACAAAAACCCGTAAATGAAGGCAAAGGAAGATCCGATATAAAGCTTCATTTGGCGCACAGTAAATAGAACGGAAGAAGTGCATTTATGCCCAATATGTCATCAGATATTTGCGTTTCAATTCGCGCGAAATTGCACGCCTTATCGTACCACTTCTTAGCCAAATACAACAGATGGCGTGTAGTATCATTTACGATACTAACTGCGGATTTGGAACTTTTTTGTTTTGTGAGAGAAAAATTAACCCTTATGTACGTGACAAAAAAAAACACCTTCATAAGAGTGACGGGATACCCGGGTACCTTCTCACAATTTATATAGAAAAATACCGTGTAAATGCTTCAATATTCAGCTAGATCGATGTTTCGTGAGTTCTACTCTTTAAAACATTTCAAAAATATATTTGCAAACATTTTTTTTATATTTTTTGGCAAAAATTGTTTTAGGGCGCGTTTATAGTGCCGACTTACGACCAGACAACTTCTGAAGTATCTGATATTGAACAAGATGGTGTAATCGAAATAGAGGAGGATCCATATGAATCGGATGATAGTGTTGCAGTAAAGTCAGGAACTTTTACTCTTTCAAAAGGTGGAACACAGTGGATACTTGATACAAAAACGATTGGTCGAAATATTCTGAATTATAGAGGCTGAGCAGCAAACCACACCAAACTATATACAGCTAAAAAATTTTCAAAAGAATTTTATCATCTGAAATGTGCGATATTATTTTGCAAGAAACAAAAAGAAAAGAAGGAAAGTTACTGAAAACTACAGCAATAAAAGAAAATTATCCAGATTCTAAAAAACGACCAAATGATAAAACATATACTACATACCCCATTCACTGACTCTAATTAGATGCATGTTTTGGTAAAATCATCTGTTGTGGTGTAAACAAATCTAATAGGTAGCATTTGACTGAATTGTAGAAACCAATATCATTTGCCTTTTAGTCGTGCTAAATTGTCTCAGGAATGTCCAAACCCTTAATTGGGAAGGTGCCTCTATCCAACTGACTGATGTCTTGGAAAGATACAAAGCTGATATCACTGCAATCTAAGAAATGCGATGGAAGGGACAGGGTTGCATTCGTCATGCACCCTGTGATATCTACTACAGAGGCCATGCGGAGAAGCACGAGTTTGGATGCGGATTTGTAGTTGGCAAGAGACTACGGCCCCACGTCCTGCGATTCACACCTGTGAACGAACGACTTGGCATAATCCGCATCAAGGTTAGATTTTTCAATATAAGCCTAATATGTGCGCACGCTCCGACAGAAGACAAGGACGATGAGACTAGGAAATTTTCTACGAGCGCCTTGAAAATGCTTACGAGCGCTGCCCCCGTCACGACGTAAAAATCGTGCTTGGTGACTTCAACGCTAAGGTGGGCAAGGAAAATATTTTTGGTCCAACAGTCGGAAAGTTCAGCCTCCACGACAACACCTCCGATAACGGAATGAGGCTGATTGACTTCGCCGCAGCACGAAACATGGTCATAAGTAGCACTAGATTCAAGCATCTCAATATTCATAAAGCCACCTGGTTGTCCCCTGATCAAAAAACAAAAAATCAAATTGATCACGTTTTGATCGACGGAAGGCACTCTTCCAGTGTATTGGATGTACGCACGATCCGTGGTGCAAACATTGACTCGGATCACTATCTTGTTGCAGCCAAGATCCGTACACGTCTGTGCGCAGCTAAGAATACACGCAACCCTACACAGAGAAAGCTAGACGTCGACAAGCTGCAATCGAAACAGACAGCCGATGCTTTCGCCACTCGACTCTCACTCCTGCTTCAAAGCACTCCTCCAATCGATGATATATGTGCGCAGTGGACACACATTTCCAACTCCATGCGTGCGGCTGCTGAAGAGGTGATTGGCTACCAACGCCCTCGCCGAAACCAGTGGTACGACCAGGAGTGTCGCGACGCCACTGCAGAGAAAGACGCAGCCTACAAAGCCACCCTGCAGTCGGTTGTAACGCGCGCTGCTAAGGAGCGATACAAAGAAAAGAGGAGGGAAGAGAGACATATTTTCAGGCGGAAAAAAAGAGAGGCAGAAAAGCGCGAGCAGGAGAAGATTGAGATGTATGGTGACAGGAATGAGGCCTGAAAATTTTTCGAAAAAAATAAGACGCCTCGCCGATGGTTTTAAAACCGGGGCCTCTTCCTGCAAGGATGAAAACGGGAATCTAGTGACAGATGTCCAGAGTACACTGACGTTATGGAGGGAACACTTCTCTAAGCTTCTAAATGGCGACGCTGAAAACAATCCCGCCAATAGAGATGATATTCCGGAAACCCCAATTGCGGATGACAGCGTCGAGGTTCCGCTGCCCGAATATGATGAAGTTCTGACAGCTATAGCTCGGCTTAAAAATAACAAAGCCGCGGGAGCTGATGGCTTACCTGCTGAGCTGTTTAAGAACGGAGGCGAAGCTCTACTTAAATGCATTCACGAGCTTCTATGCAAAATATGGTCGGAAGAATGCATTCCGAACGATTGGAATCTCAGTGTGCTCTTCCCAATCCACAAGAAAGGCGATCCCACTATCTGTTCCAATTACCGTGGGATAAGCCTTCTTAATATCGCATATAAGGTCCTGTCGAGCGTTTTACGTGAAAGATTGAAGCCCATTGTAAACGAACTGATTGGACCTTATCAGTGTGGCTTCAGACCTGGAAAGTCCACCATCGACCAGATTTTCACGCTACGACAAATCTTGGAGAAGACTCAAGAAAAACAAGTCGACACCCACCATCTTTTTGTCGACTATAAAGCCGCCTTCGACAGCCCAATAAGGAAGCACCTGTACTCCACCATGTCTGAATTTGGTATTCCTGCAAAACTAATACGACTTTGCAGGATGACACTGAGCAACACCAGCAGCGCAGTTAAAATCGGGAAGGACCTCTCCCCACCATTTATTACCAAACGAGGTTTCAGACAAGGTGATTCCTTATCGTGCGACTTTTTCAACCTAATGATGGAGAAGATCATCCGAGCTGCTGATCTGAGACGTAGTGGCACAATATTCTACAAGAGTGTTATGCTGCTTGCGTATGCTGATGACATTGATATCATTGGCCATAATACGCGCGAAGTCAGTGCAGCATTTTCCAGATTAGAAAGAGAGTCAAGTCGAATGGGTCTGTCAGTGAATGCAGATAAGACGAAATACTTGGTGTCAACAAACAAACAGTCCCAGCGTCTTGGAACCCACGTTACCGTTGACAATACCTCATTCGAGGTTGTGAAGAACTTCGTTTATCTGGGATCCAGCATTAATTCAACCAACGACATCAGCATTGAGATCAAACGAAGAATAATTCTTGCCAACAGGTGTTACTTTGGGCTCAGTAGGCAATTGAGAAGCAGAGCCCTCTCTCGACGAACGAAAATCACGCTCTATAAATCGCTCATCATGCCCGTCCTACTCTACGCATCACAAACCTGGACGCTGAGCAGTTTAGATGAAAAGACTTTAGGAGCATTCGAGAGAAAGATTCTTCGTAAGATCTACGGACCAATCTGCGTCAATGGCGAGTACCGAATACGGTGGAATGATGAACTGTATGAGCTGTACGCTGACATCGACATAGTCAAGCGCATTAAAATCGAGCGGCTTCGCTGGCTTGGTCATGTTCAGCGCATGAAAGACGATGCTCTAGTGAAGAAAACATTCGATTCGGTACCCAGCGGCGGTCAACGCAGAAGAGGACGACCGCATCTTCGTTGGAAAGACCGAGTAGAGGACAACCTGACGAAGCTTGGAATTTCTAACTGGCGCCAGCAAGCGAAAGACAGAAATGGCTGGCGCAAATTCTTAGATGAGGCCAAGACCGACATACGGTTGTTGCGCCAACTAAGTAAGTAAATTGTATCAGGATATTTTCAAGCGCTTGCCACGCTCCATACGGTTTGACAACAATTCTACTCGGCCCATTCGTCTAGCCACAGAAAAAGCTGCTGTTATTTGAGACATTTGGTAAAAATTTCAGAAGAGTAGATAGTTTATCTTAGTAAGCACAGAATTTCTTTTATTATTTTTTTATTGTCATACAATAAAACACTATTTTTTAGTTTCAAACAAAAAATATTTTAATTTTTTTAAAAACAAAAAATAGTTTTTAAGAAGTTTCATACAAAACAAAAAAGGTACCCGGGTACCTCGTCACACCAATAAAGGTGTACAAATATAATTGGCACCTCCCACCCACCACAATTGATTTTGCTGTTAAAAAAATTAAATTTTAAAAAAACAATTGTAGAAAAGATGGAGGTCTCAGAAAATTTCAGTACTTTATCTTGGTCATTAATGAAAAAATTCTTTGTTTTAACACGCAAAAGGTACCCGGGTACCTCGTCACTCTCATGAGGGATAAAAAAAATACTCAGTTTTATATACGAGTGTATCTGGACCAAATCTAGAAAACAAAATTTTATTTTTGAAATTCGTTTACCCGTGAAAAGAATCTACCCCCCTTATATTCACACCATATAATCGTGTGGGACTCCAGATGGTTTTTGTTTGTGTTAGAACTCCATAGGTGGCGCTGGGAAGCTTTTTTAAAATTCTTATTTATAACCAGGGTTCGCATTTGTACATTCATGAACTGCTCATTTCTGCTTCTATTCATTCATTTAAGAATATGAAGAAAGATTAAAGCGAACAGCTCATTTTTGTAAAGAGAGTTTTATTGTTCATGAACTGAAGAAAAGGAAACCAGTTTGTGATCAAGAATATTTTTTACTCTTGCGAAGAAATTGTTACCATTCATCTCTTCTTCAATTCTTCACTTGTCGTTCGTTGGCTCTTCATTTATTCATTAATTGTTCATGAAGTGGTGAAGGCAACAGATGATACTCACTTGTTCACTGGCAATAGATGTTTTGTATCAGAGAAGGAAGTCGGAGCTGAAGCGAACACTAGGTAAAAATGAGTAGCTGAATCCAAGTTCGTTGTCAGAATTTAAAAATTATGTCATTTTTTCTAAAAGGGTTGCCACCAAATAATATTTATTTTAAATAGTTTTAAACATAATTTAACAGTGCAAGGGGGTCGCTGATTTCGACTCTGCAGTCTGAATTTTAAAATTTCATATGGTTGAAAGGATTGCCACCTAAGTTTTTTTATTTTAACGAATTCGATGCTGGCACGAACACTAGGTACAATGGGTCGCTGAATCCAAGTCCGTTGTAAGAATTTTAAAATTTTATAAGAATAGGGTTGCCTAATGATATGCATTCTTAAGTGTTTTAAACATAATTTATCAGTATTAGGGGTTCCCCCTTGAAAGAATTGTTTAATGATGTTAAAAACTTTTAAAAATACATATTATTTGGTAGCAACCCTATTATTTCCAAAATTTATAATTTTAAAATTCTGACTAAGGATTCAGATTCAGCGACCCATTTTTACCCCTTAGTTGGCACCAATCCCGAATTCATAAAAATAAAAAAATTAAGGTGGCAACCCTAATCACTGTCTTGAATTTTAAAATTAATTATTATTTAAACACTGTTAATTTATGTTTAAAAATATTAAAAATACATATTATGAGGTGGCAACCCTATTACAAATAAATTCATAATGGCTTTGAAAGAATCAACAAATATTTACAATGATTTTACAATTTTTATTTTATACTAGCAGGCCACTGTTGTCCGTGTTTTTTTATCAATCTCCTTAAAACTTAAAGACGGAACATTTTTTCACACATGTGGTAATTTTTTACTAATTTTTCTTTGATACGGTTAGTTTTGCGACAATTTTTGCTGCGATATACGTATGTCAAACAAAAGAAAATCAAAACGAGAGCATACTATGGTTGCTATGGAGATATCAAAAATGTTTTGTGTCACACATAGCTGTAAATAATGTATGCAAATTAACTGTCTGACCAGAATCATGTCGTTGTCGTGTCGGTGAGAGAGAATCGCTAAGAGTTGGCCCAGAATTGTAGCGTTACCTTTGTCGTTTTACTTTTATTCAACCTGCCATTGTTGATTTTCTTGAACTTACTTCAGTGTTCTCATCGTACTCCGATTGAACTAATAATTACTCCACTTCCATTTATTTAACTTCTTTTTGCAATACTCTTCATATAAATTTACTGCGTTTTCAGCTGAAGGCTACTCCTATCATAATTAGAGCAAGTAGGAACACTATTTACTCGCTAAATTGGTTGACAGATTCTTCAAATTTTGTTAAAATATGGCAACCTTTTTAGAGAGAAGCTGAGAGAGCTATCAAATAAACGACAAAGTCAAAATAGAAATAGAAACATTTCTATCTTGGCGTTTTCGTTGTCGTATTCTGCCGCTATTTTCTCCCATAAGGTTTGCATTGCCTCTGTCAGCGCTCTGCCTGCCGACACGACAACGACATGATTCTGGTTAGACAGTAATAAATTCCATAATCAATCTTTTTCTTTATTGATAGAAAGTTATTGAACGCTCGTTTCGTTTTCTTATGTTTGACGTTCGTTTATCGTAGCTCGTGAGAAAATAGGTTGTTGTCAAGGCTACCTGATAAAGAAAGAAAGAAGCGACGTGGGCCACCACCATCGAAGAGCACTCTGCTTATGTCGTCCGAAAATATTGCCCTTTTGAAAGATAAGCGGGCTAAACGCGAAGCTAATAAAGCACTGGCCGAAAAGAGGAAGGCGGATAGAGCCGAGAAGGCTAAGGCCAAGACAACAGCAAAAAAGGCAAGAGCATTAACATCCCTTCAACGTTATTCATTTGGTGAAGATCAAGATATTTGCATTGTGTGCTCCCAATTTTTGCCACGAAACGGTTTGAATACGGTCGAATGCAACAGGAAGTGTGGCATAGTTGTTCACCTCAATTGTGCCAAAGCTCAAGATAGCCATTTCGTATGTGAACACTACGATCTAAACTTGGATGAATTTTCCAGCGAAGCCGAGGATGAACCAATGGATGAATAAACATCATTAATCATTAATTTTGACACCTAATGTATCCTAAAGTCGATTAAATGAAAGAATGAATGAATGAACGTTGAATAAATATCCAAAATCTGATGTTATTTCTTAATTTTCACTAATATTTTCAAGTTTTTCCAAGTGGTCCGTCTAAGGACAAAAAAAAAAAAAAAATTCCGAAAAATCATGTGGTCGAAAATTTTGCGATAAATTTTTTTTTGTTATTCAAATTTTTTTTTTTGTTATTCAATCGATAAACTGTCTTGGGCAAAAAGATTCCTTTGCTCATCTTCTTTCTAACGGTACCCCACAATATCAATATTATTTCCACCAGATGAAGATACAAACTAATTTAAAAGTGTGGTCCGTCTAAGGGTACATTACCTTATCTTTTAAAATTTTGTTTTGTTTTTTAGAACCAACAAATTCCACCAAGCATTGAATCAGATTTCTTAAATTTAAACCTAGTTTCCATGGACATTACGATTTAGTGAAACCTTTCACCGTGTTTATCAGACTCAGTGAGTAATTTTTTTGCAAAATAAAATCAAGATTTAGATGCAAGAAGTGCATCTAAAGGGACATGGTGATTCATATATTATCAAATGATTTTAGCATGTTTTGTGCGAAAACCTTCTAACCATTAATGCGGTGCCAACAAAAAAACTCGGTAATGACATTTTTAATTAAGTTTCAGGCAAGTTTTTCTTCAAAGGAATTAACATCTTTAAATTTTTTGCCGAAGCAAGTAAGAAAATATTCTTTATTGTTTTCAAGTTATGACACAAAATCTTGTAAAAATTTTGTTTCAAAATATAATTTTTTTTACATTTCATCTCATTATGACATGAAGAGGTAGTTTGCATGCCCCATAATTTTCAAAGCGATTCTTTGCCAAAAATTTCTCTGCATTTCGTTCGAAGAAAATATATTAAAATACTGAGCCGTTTGCATAAAAGAATAAATCAACCAAATTTCAAAAGCGTATTTAAGAAAAACCGAGCTAATCACCTCTATTTGATGTAAACTTTAACCTTGTTTTGGGATTTTCTGAAATCCCCGTCGAATTGTGTCATAGTGTATTTTGTCTAAATAAGAATCATCTAAATAAGAATCATAGTTTTTAACAACTTTTTTAAATTAACTGAAATTTTCTTTCTCCTTACCATCTCTACAGAAGCCCCACCCACGAGTGCTCGACTCCTGTGTGCCGTTTGCAAGGATGCCTTTGCCAATCCCTGGGATTTGATGGTACACGCACAGGCTGCTCACATGGTCAACATTTACGAATTGGGCAATGAGGCTAATAACAACAGCAACAACAACAACAACAACAATAATACCAAGAGTAGCAATAATAATAACGCCAATTGTGGCGATATAGTTGTTGCTAATGCAGCTGCAGCTGTTGCAGTCGACAGAAATGTTGCTACAGCAGCCAAAGACACAGAAGTGACAGTAATTTTAAACAATGAGCAGCAGCAGAAACAGCAAAAGCAACATAACATTACCACCAATAACAATAACAACAACAGCAATAAGGCACAGCAATTGTCACCAACAAGCGGCACTGGCTTGGCTACAACAACGGTTATGGTGAAAAATGCCCTTACCAATGGCAACGCTACAAACGTGGGCGATGAACACGTCAGCGATTTGGAACAACATTGCATGGACATCAAATTCAGTTTATGCAGCAGTCCTCACGGCTCGCTTGCAAAGGAGGTGAGTGGGTACATTATATGTGTGTATGAATGTGTATGAGTTTGTTTGTGTTCCTTGGCATTATCCTTATTTGTGCTTCAGTTGCAATGTAAACATTATTAAAACATATTAAAGCGTGTGCGAGTCCAAATTGAAATTCTGCATCGCACCCAGACGAAGGCTATGTTGTGATGAAGATCAAAGCTCTTGTTTTGTTTTGCTAAAGCGGATTTGTGAATGATTGTGTTTATTTGGTATTGCAACAAGTTTCGGTGTTGGAATTAATTTCAGTATCAGCACTGTATAGAGTATCGAGTTCAATAAGTATAATACTTTAAAAAATAACTAGTATCGTCTGTGGCCGAAATTCGCTCAAACTTCTGAAATTTCAATCGTTTTTTTCTAGTTCTGAGGCATGACCTTGCTTTAAGAAAATGTGCTGTACTAAGAAAATCTTAAGTTTCAAATTATCGCAATATTTTTGATATGAAAATAGTCTACATTTTTTTAAAAATATCTGTAAAAACATTACCCATAAAAACTTTCCTACACCGTTATTTTTCACAACCAGGGCTTTTCATATAAAAACCCGTTCTACTGAGAGAAAAGCTATAGTTTTCAAGATATCGCTATAGCTTTGATGTCAATTTAAAGGGAATTTTTCAAAATTTACTATTTATAAGACATTTCACCATCACAATATACAGTCTTGCGTAAAAGTTTAAGACCAATTAAAAAAAGTTGCGTTTGTGCAAAATAGAAATAAAAATACACAAAAACAATTCGAAATCAATTTAAAATTTATTCATTAAAAAACAGTTCCCCTTTTATTGAAACATAGTCTATATCATTTTTTTGTTTTCAATTTGATTTGTGACAAAAAAAATTGTTTATAAAAAAAACCCCTGCGCATTAAAATAAGACCACTTTCCACTCTCCACTATCCTTTAAAAAATATCCATTAGCCTTAAGACAGCTTTGTATCCTTCTTGGAATTGCAAGGAATAAATTATGGATAATATCCAAAGGAATGCTATTGCTCTCCAAAATTAGGTTTTCCTTCAGTCCGTGAACTGTTTTTGGCTTCCTTTTGGCAACTCTATCTCCCAGTACCTTCCAAACATTCTCTATAATGTTCAAATCAGGATTGCGGGCAGGCCATGGTGAAACATGAATATTTTGTTGGGCGAACCAATTCGTTGCGTTTCGACTGGTATGTGGGCGAGCGTTATCCTGTTGGAAAATAGCTTCCCTCAAAGGCATTTCCTCCACCATGTACGGTAGCAGATTATCACTTAAAATTTTCACATATTCTTCTGAGTTAACCGTTCCCGTCACAATATGCAAATCTGTTTTACCGTACCAAGATATGCCTCCCCAGATAGTTACCTTACCACCACCATACTGCAGTTGACCATTGACGCAATTCACAGTAAATTCTTCGGATGCAAGACGACGAACTGTCTTCCGGCCGTTTGGAAAAAGCTGAAATGTGCTTTCATCTGAAAACAAAACACGTTTCCAAACTCCGCTGTCCCATTCCTTATGGTCTTTGCACCAGTTTACTCTGAGCTTAGCATGTTCCTTGGTCAGCAAGGGTTTTCTGACAGCAGTTCTCTTTTTTAAGCCAACTTTGCAGAGCACCCTGCGTACATGGCCTGGGTGCAATTGAGTTCCTGTCCTCTGATTGAGGCGTTCAGCTAGATCGTTGCTATTTGCGGCACGATCCTGTTTCACCAACCTATGTAGAACACGTTCAATTCTTGGAGTAATTTTTGGTACCCTTCCAGATCGATGTTTATGGACAATGGAACCAGTTTCGGTATGTCGTTTGAAAGTATGCTGAACACATGTTTAACTAATTTGTAATTGACTTGCAATTTCTCTCTGTGTTCTTCCAGCTTCATGTAAAACAGTCACCTAAAAATTGAATATTATGGCCTCTTCTAACTAAATAAACCAAAAAATATCAAACCATCCAAAAAGTTTCATTTGGAACAGATGTATTGCCCATTTTGTAAATAATATTCAAAATTTTAAGACCAACTTTAGCAAGAAAATCACAACAAGTAAAATTTCACAGAAAAAAAAGACAATCGCAATAAAAAATAACTGTTATCTTTTATGCGAGAGCAAAATAAAGCGAATGTGCAAAAGAAAGCATTGCATTTTGAGAATATAAGTGATGATAGATTGGGAATATTAGTGATGATGATAGATGGTCTTAAATTAATGCGCAAGGTTTTTTTTTTAAGTTTTATTAAAAATTTCGAAGAAGTACCTTAATTGAAAACTTTAAAGCAGTAATACTTTAACAAATATTCTTCCAGTCAATAAGCATAGCAAATTCATTTCGCTAAAATTTTCCTGTGTTGTTATTTTGATTGGGTAAAATTTTGAATTTAACTCTTTTTTAAATGGTCTTAAATTTTTACGCAAGACTGTATATTCACACATGTTACATACAAAAATGCTTATTGCAGGGTATTCGCAAGAGATAGCAAACAATGTTTTTTTGTACATTATATTAATGTCGAAAATTTCCTCTTACACCATGTTCTTCCAATTTTTATAGTTTAGTTTTTACTTAAGAACTATTCTTTAAACGATAATATTTCAGGTCAAAGGCCACAAAAATATTCCGTGAACTCCTTCTCCCTACTCTAATTTCTTTAAAAAAATTATCAAAATCGGTTCAGAGACACGGAAGAACTGTTTCTCCAACGCATATTTCTATAAACATATACCGAAATGGCTTAAAACATAGATTGAGATTGGTGTACATACCTATGAAGTGGTTTGAAATATTTGAAAGATTTTTTTTCAAAGAAATTATTTCTTGAGCTGTAGAACTTTGTAAAAAAATGTAAAAACAACATTTTGAAAAATTGAATTTTCAACAAAAAAAAAAACATAGGGTTTAGTTAGCTTATGAATTTTGGTGATAGAAATTGTTTATTTAAGTTTATTTCAAAATGAAGCAATTTCTGCAAATAAATGGTATGTCATATGAAAAAGTGTGAAAAAAGAAAATGTAATAAAAAAAAAAAATTACAACAAAAAAACGCTTGTCTTATTTTTTGAGCAAAAATTTTGAGAGGTTTCTTAAATGAATATAAAACATTGAATTGCTGAGATACTGGTTAATCTTTTCTTATTTCTCCAAAGTCATTCATCGATTAAAAAATGGCTGAGATATTTGCTTGCAAAGTCAAAACTTGAAATTTCCATAGTTTTTTCTCATTCTGAGGTGATGGCCTCAGGAAATACGTTGCTGCAAGGAAATATGTTGTGCTGAGAAGACATAAGTTTTTCGAGATATCTAAATAATTTTAATGTAATTTAAAGGAAATTTTTCTTAACATACTATCTGTGGAAAATATTACCAAGAAAGCTTTTGTATACCGTTATATTAATCAACCAACGACATTTCATACAAAAATACGTTGTACTGAG
Organism: Dichetophora obliterata; assembly: GCA_963920525.1. Lineage (NCBI taxonomy): Eukaryota > Metazoa > Arthropoda > Insecta > Diptera > Sciomyzidae > Dichetophora > Dichetophora obliterata. Next base: position 139,355,471 of record OY986438.1, read on the forward strand.
AACATCTATAGTTTTCGAGATATCGCTATAATTTGTATGTCAAAATAACGGAAATTTTTCAGACTTTACTATTTATTAGAAATTTTACCATCACAATATATATTCACTCTTGTTGTATAAAAAACTGCTTATTGTAGGGTATCCGTAAGAGATGGAGCAAAATGTCGGAAGTAATTTTTGCACGCCTTATCAATGTCTAAAATTCCCTCTTACAATATATTCTTCCAATTACCATCTTTATTAAAAATAGGCGTGGTCGAACTGTCTACGCCTCATTTTCAGGCGATAAGCGTGGAGCCAGGTATAAGCCAGGTATAAGTTCAATGGAGCTGTAATTTTGGTAGTCAATTTTTTCGAGTACGAGATGGTTAAAGAAAACAATTTTGCCGCACCCCCTTTTACCGCCCTCAAATCAATACACTGCTACAATAACTACAGTTATGCCAGTTCAGATATATAAAACTATTTTTTCCGACTGGCATGAAACTTCTTATATGACACTAAAGCGTTCTGTGGCAGGAAAACGGCCGGGACTACTAGTAATATTGTATAGTAAATAATATAAATCAATTAAGATATAATGGCCCATAACACTGTGCAACACATTTTTCTAACGAAAAAGCGGACAACACAGGGTGATAGTACTGGTCTATAGTAAGAAAACCGTAAAATGGTTTTGCAAAGTTAGCTCGCTTTTAAACGATAAAGGCATTGAAAGTTTGCCTCTTGCAGAGTATTTTTTAAAAATGAAGTGCTCATTAGGGCGTTTTAAATTACATTTTTTTTTTTAAATTCGTATTCCAAGAAGTCTCAAAAGTTGCATTGCGAAAAACTATAAAGAAAAAAAAAGGACGTTTCTTCTCCCGCAAGGACAAAGTTGCTTTTTGACAAAAACAGTAAATAATAACTACCTAAGCATGCTCTGAATTTTAAAAAAAAAAACTATATATGTCTTAAAACAAAAGTAAATATAAGCTGCGTTCCTTTCGCCTTAATATAATCGCGATAACAATTTTTCTCAAAGGAACGGCAAGAAAAACGACTCGTAGAGGGCATTACCGTAGCAGTAAAAATTAAATTCAAACAAGCAGTCATGATACAATAGCTGTTAGGTGCCATGAGAACGTGTGTCGTTCAAAACTGTTGTGAACTGTTATGGTAGCGATACCTTAGTGAACGATGTTTTTTTCTAAAAGTGTTTTACTCTAAACGTCAGAAAAATTGTAAATAATTTAATTTAATTATTAATATTATGCAATTATATAAAAAGTTTAAGTGCATTTGTTAGCTCCGCTGAATGCGTCCAATGTATGTGACACACGCGGTTTGTTTTGTTTTTGTTTGTTTAACATTCAATGGTCGCAGCTCGTGAGAAAATAGGTAGCTGTCATGGTTACCTTATAGTCATTGTATCAAACAAACAAAATATTCAAAAAATGAAATGACAGCTTAGAGAAATATACAGGTGCGACACCTGTGTTTGAAATTTTTTAAAGGCTGTATCACAATTTTATATGGATAGCAAAAATAATCCAATTTGTTATAGGATTATTATTTTTGTTTTTGCTTTGCATGTAAAAAAAAATAATCTGGATTATTTTGAAGCGAATGGAACGCAGCTATAGACTTAAATTAACAATATCTCGCCAAACAAGATGCCACTCTCAATTTCTACCCTCAGTTTCCTGTGTGAAGGATATGCAAATCTTAAGGTACACTCAAAATAGCACAGAAATTTTGATTGTTATCTGGTTGTCTAAATTTTGGTGGTATTGAAGTGCTAACGCTTTCTTTAAATTTGGCAATTACAAATTTGCGTAATTTTCGTAAATGAATTTTCTTGTTTTTGAGAAATGTATACTTAAATGCAATTTTATAACTTTTACAAATTAATTTATATAGGGTCTTATATCTCAGTCATCAGAAGTGGTACCGAAGATAATTTTATGTATTTGGATTCTTCAAAAAATTCTGAAAGTATATACCAGGTTAATACCACGATTCATTTTCGAATTTCGATTTTTTAAAAAAAAATTTCTGCCTAGCATGAAATTTGCATATTAATCGTATTTCGTCAAAACAACCCACTTCAGCATTGACAAAAATGTTAAACTAAAATTTTGAGTTTTGAGCTTGCCACTCGATGGGTCTCAATTGATTTAACAATTGTTGTTTAGATGTGTTTTGTAGAAATAATATACATAAATGAGGTGTGAACAAAATTGTAAAACTTCATGATAGGAAGTATTTCTTTTAAAATATGATAATAGGAAAAAAAAATCTCGTTCTTTCTTTTTTTTTTTTTTTGCAATAACAATAGAGTTCAGCTACTACAGCTTTTTCGCACTTCATCCGCATTAGATCTTCTTAAGAACCAGCCCAAATAACATTAAAACATCTCAATAAGGCCATTCACAGTTCGAATACGCTGGTCTGCCATTTGTTCGATCCGCTATTTGTACGCCAATTTACGAAAGCGTATTTTGCTTCGTTGTTGTTTTGCATACAAATGCAAATACGCAGGCACGCGTAAATAAAAGCAGCCCTTGGACGTGCTCTTTGTACCTCGTATTTTTATGCTCTGTCTACAGCCGCATAATCACATACATCACAGGGTTGCACAATCTTTTTATACGACAGTCACATGGCGAGCTGCTCACAGTTTGAACAATAACAAATGCTATAAATATGATTTGTTAAAAGTACGCTCAAACCGTGAATAGCCTTAACGATATCGATAAGAGTGGTCCAAAACAATCCAAAGTGAGAAAAATTTACCCACCATAATATGGGTTGGGCTCAGGGACAACACAAGACATAACAACTAACCATGCGTTAACATAGATCTAATCATACATTAGTTTTCAATCTACTTTTGAGTTGACCTTTCGATAAGTTAACATCAAAAAAGCTACAGTTGTTAACAAAGGTACTCATGCGCTGTAAAGGAGCAGTAGCCATATAATTGGTTCTACTAAAAGGTAAGTAAATTAAATTGTTAGCATTTCTACTGCTTCTACGGTTAATGTTAAAATTTATAAGAGTTAGGAGTTCTGGTGAATCGAATACACCAGTTATGAGTTGGTGTAAATAGACGATATCTGCAGACTTCCTTCTCTCATTCAAAGATTGCATTTTTAATAGTTTTAAACGATCCTCATAAGGAGGAAGGTTTAAAGTGTCAGTTGCACTTAAGCCCCTTAGAGCAAACCGAACAAAACGTTTTTGGATTCTCTCTATACGTTCAACATGTACATTGTAACTTGGGGACCAAACTTGACTTGCATACTCTAAGTAAGGTCGCACAATTGCATAATACAGCGTTGTAGTTTTGATCATACTATTAAATTCTTTGGCCCAGCGTTTCATAAACCCGAGCATAGAAGATGCCTTTTTACAAATGTAATCAATATGAACGTTAAACGATAGCTTAGAATCCATGCATATACCCAGATCTTTGACAGCGTCTACACGACTTAATGCAGTATCTTTTATCTTATAATCAAAAATTAAATTATTCCTTTTTCGCAAAAAGGTCATAGTTTGGCATTTATCTGGATTTAGAAACATATTGTTTTTAGAACACCAAATTTCAAAGGATTTCAAATCAGACTGGAGCAGATCTGAATTGTCTTTAGCATCTATTGTTCTGTATATTTTCATGTCATCTGCATAGATAATTAGATGAGAGTGTTTGATGATGTGGGTTACATCATTAATGGCTAAAATAAACAGAAGTGGACTAAGGTGGCTACCTTGAGGAACACCTGATTCAGCAATAAATTCAGCTGACAGTACGCCTCGAAATCGTATTTGATAAGATCGCTCTGTCAGATACGATTGAATCCAGCTTACAAAAAATTGTGGAAAACCCATAAACTTTAGTTTAAATAGAATTAAGTTGTGTGGCAGTTTATCAAATGCTTTACTAAAACCAGTGTAAATACAGTCGACCTGGTTACGTAAATAAAATGAATTTAAGCAAAATGTTGTAAAATCGAGGAGATTAGACACAGTGGATCTGCTAGTAACAAATCCATGCTGACGAGTTGTCATGGCCTTCCCACAGCGAATCTTCACACGATCATACACAAGTCGGTCAAAAAGTTTTGGAATCGACGAGAGTTTCGCGATAGGCCTGTAGTTGTTTATATCGTTCTTACAACCTTTTTTATAGATAGGACCTATAAGAGATTTTTTCCAAAAAAGTGGAAAAATACTTTCGCTAACTGATTTATTGAATAACATGGACAGTGGTTGACTTAGAACGGAACCACATCGTGTTAACACTGCGGCAGGAATTCCGTCAGGTCCAGCATTAAAATCCTCATCGATCAATCCAATATACTTTAAAATATCCTCTGAAGTAAAGGATATAGAATCCAACGAAACCCTGGGTGTAGAGTTCATATATTCAAAGTACTCTTCATCAGGATTAAAAGAGTCTGAACAAAAGGACTCTTTAAAGAGATTGGCAAATAGACCACAAATTACGACAGGATCGTCAGTAAATCCGTCAGAGGTTTTAAATGATGAAGGGAATCCATCAGATTTTTTTTTTGGTGTTTATGAAACCCCAGAATTTCTTCGGATTAGACAATATTCTCAGCTTAGTACTGTCTAAATAATTTTGATATAAGGTAGCTGAGCAATTTTCAAAGTCCAGAAACAAACGCTTGTAGATTTCTAGGTCATTCAAGTCTAAGCTACAGACATATTTTTTTTCCATGCGCTATTCCTGCTGTTGCGAAGAATCTTTAACTCCTTTGTGTACCAGGGGTAAGCACAATTTTTCGTAAATTTGAGGCTATATGGCACGGACAGAGAAAACATAGCAAAGATTTCCATATAAAAGAAATTAATTGAATCATCAAGAGTCTTATTATTAACATATTCTAAAATAACATGAAGTTTACTTTGAAGTAAATGATTCAACTTCAAAAAGTCAGCTTTTTTAAAATTGAATTCATAAACTTTATCTATTGAGTTAGTTTTCCTTGTGTTTTAAATAGATATTTTTAGAAAGCGTTTTATTCAGAAATATTTCAAGCATCCAAGAAGCGAACATTATCTTCGTCATGTAGTAAAAAACAAAAAAAAAATCTTTCCAATTATAAATAAACAATTTAAAAAAAATATTATTAATCAGCTCATCTTTCAAAGGCTTTAACATTAAAAAGCGAGCTAACTTTGCAAAACCTTCTCAGGGTTTTGTTAGTCTAGATTAGTACTATCGACCTGTGATGGTCTATTTTTCGTTAGATTCCATGACCCTTAAATTGTGGCACAGTGTAATCATAGTCAAAATATAAGTCGACTCTAAATTTAGTGCAAGCTTTTTGACAACACATTATATTCAAAATTGTCAAAAATGCTTATACTAAATTTAGAGTCGACTTTTATTTTGACTATGGTTATGGGTCAATAACTTTATTTTCTTCATTGAAATTTTTTTTGGTTTACTCTTCTTCCACTTGCCTCATTTTTTAACTTATTCAATAAGGGAACAAAATGCATGCATATTAACCGAATCAACATCGGTATCAGTAGTGGGATTCTGTAACTTTTTCGCAACTTCCGATCGGAATCGCAATTTGCGACTTTTTTCGGTTGTCATACCGAAAACGGTATTCATTAACTTGTACTTTGCGACAAAATTCGGTAGAAAAACTTTTACGAATTTAAGTGAGAAAAAGTGGCAACACTAGTTATTTGTCAGTGATAAATGTCAAATTTATTCAGTTTAAATTTAAATGCAAAATGATTTGAACGGTGTCCAAAGTGCAGCTAAACAATGGCAAATAGTAAGTTATAATCAATTAAATATTGTGTTTGCAGGTTTAGTGCTAATTACATTTACCTTGTAGGACTGGCGCTGGTGGTGATATGCAAGAATTTTAAGCATTGAAAGCGGGCCAGAAATATGTTGCTTGTCAAAGAATTCAAGACAATTTAATATTTTCTTTTGTAAATAACATTTGGATGCATGTTTCTGAAGAAACTAATAAAATGCAGATTTTCGTCAAGACCCTCACCGGTAAGACCATCACTCTTGAGGATGAGCCATCAAACAACATCGAAAATGTCATGGCTAAGATCCAAGACAAAGAAGGAATACCCCAGATCAGCATCGTTTAATCTTCGCTGGCAAGCAGCTTGAGGATGGCCGAATTTTATCTGACTACAATATTCAGAGGGAATCCAAACTTCATTTGGTGCTCCATCTGCATGGTGGTATCATTGATCCCTCATTGCGTATCTTGGCACAAAAGTATTACTTTTGAAGAAGTGCGGACACACCAACAATCTCAGCTCCAAGAAGAAGTTTAAGCAGACTACTGGAATCTGTCCAGTGTTGTCTGTTGTGACCATAATGGAAAAATATACAGGCACATTCTTGATGTCGAAGCTTCATTTTTTCGCTTTCAATAAGAAATTTTTCAGTTAAAATGTAAACTTTTCCAAATAAAAAAGAAGTATGCAAATTTTTGTAACATACAAAAAAAAAACGATTGTTTCAAATTTGTTTGTTCAGCAAAGTTGTTGGCCAGGATAGAAAAAAACTACTTTTCTAAAGAAACCAAAATGAAAAGCATAATGGTTCAAGAGTTATCAATATGAAAATAAGTATATATCTTGAGTAATTTTTGATTCTGATCAATAAATCATTTAAAAAATTTGCTCTAAAGTGTTTGGTAAAGTGGCGAAATGAATGTCACCACGAGAATCCTCATACCAAATTAAGCGAAAAACGTTGAAACCATAATAAACACAAAACGTGCCTCTCAGTGTTTATACGTTACTTGAAGATTTGCATTTAATGCTAACTTTTTAAAGAACTAAACAAATTTATCAACAAGATTCCGTGTGGTATGAGTAATTTTAATTTCCATATTCAACATTTGTTCATAAATGTTTTTAAGTGAACGATGCTGAAATAATAAAGGATTTCTAGGCAATTTTTAACCTTGCAAAGGGCTTGAATATATCCAAAAGGCTTCGATTTAATTATAAATAAAACTTTCGCAAATCTTTATGCCGGTTCGGAAGTTCAAACCTATTACTAAAGTTTTATAATCCAAATTTTCAAATGACCTTCTAATTACATTGCGAATTGCAGAAGATCAACAAATATACGAGCCATGTTTCGTATCATGGCAAAGGAGAATCAACATATCGTTCCAATTTTTTTTAATGAACATGATCTTCAGTCGCTTGGGGCGTAGCATCTATTTCCAAATAACTAAAAGGCATTCAAAGCTAACAAAAAAACTAGAGATTTAAATTTGCTCAATGCAGTTTAATTTAAATAATTTTAATATTAACTTCCGATAATTTCACCGACAAAATCGGAAAAAAGTATTTACTGAATACCATTTTCCGAAAATTATCGCAAATAGAACTTTGCGACACCGAATATCGGCCGAAATATGCTACAGAATTCCACTACAGTTCAACGAAGTTAGCAAAATAATAAAAAACTTATTGTTTGCGGATATAATTAAATATGAGGGCAATTTGAGAAGTTAGTGAATTTTTTAATTTCCCGCGTAGTAACTTTAAATGCAATACTGATCCTGTCAACTACTGTCAGTTCATAGACTACTGTCAAAATTTCAACTCGCTGCAATGCTTAGTTTGCGTTTGGCAGCCATTGACAGCAGACGATCTTGTAAATTTTGGCGAAAATAGAAACAAGTGAATTTCGTGTGTTCATCAAGCATTATTTTTTGCGCAAAAAAACCATCAGCCAAACCAAGGAAAGGCTTGATAAATACTATGGGGACTCTGTACCATCGATTGGCATGATTCACAAGTGGTTAACTGAATTCCGATGCGGTCGTACAAGCACAAGTAACGCCGAATGTTCTAGACGCCCAAATGAGGTCACCTCACCAGAAATGCTCACTAAAATTCACGATATCGTGTTAGCCGATCGCAGAGTTAGAGTGCGCGAGATTGTTGAGGCCGTAGGGATATCAAACAAATGGGTATGGAATATTTTGCGAAATCATTTGGATATGAACAAATTATCCTCAAGATGGGTGCCGCGTTTGCTCACTCGCGACCACAAACGCGATCGCGTGACTGATTCAAAGCCGTGTTTGCCAATGTTGAACAAAGGAAAGAAGATTTTTTCTGCCAATTAGTAACCGTGGACGAAGCATAGATCCAGCACTACAACCCAGAGACAAGGGAAAAGTCGAAACAGTGGACTTCACCGACCGAACGTGCTTCGAAGATGGCGAAGACGGTGCTATCGGTCGGAAAGTTTTGGCAACATTATTTTGTTATAAACGCGGTATAATCTACATCAATTACCTTCCACCGAAAATAACGATCAATGGCGAATACTATGTACCCGAATTGGACCGTTTCAACGACATTTTGAAAGAGAAACGTCCCCATTTGGCGAGGAAAAAAGTGCTCTTCAATCAAGACGATGCGCGCGTTCACACATGCCCAGCTCCCATGGCTAAATTCCATGAGTTCAAGTACGAATTGCTTCCTTATCCAGCATAATTTCCAGATTTGGCCCCTCCGACTATTTTCTGTTTCCAAACCTGAGGAAACGAATCAGCGGAAAGAGATTCAACACCAGAGAGGAGCTCATCACCGAAACAGAGGCTTGTTTTTAGGACCTTCCGAAAACGTATTTTTCGGATGGAATCAAAAAAATTGGAAGAACGTTGCACGAAGTGTATCGAGCTAAAAGGAGAATTTATTGAGAATTAAAACTTTTTTGCCGTAAAAATCATTCCCTGTTTCATTTTTCACGGAATTGTCAAATTGACCTCGTATGATAAATCTGTGACTTCCCTGCAGTGTAACCAACTAGTTTAAAACCAGTCTGCATACTAGTTGAAGACTAAACAGTACTAGTTCAAGATCGTCTTTTTTTCATATACACAACTAGAATTTTTAACATGGCGATGTCATAGGAAATATCAAATGTCTTATTCTGAACAGATGAAAACTAGTTTATAGTATATATAATTATAATTAGTTATATTCTAGTTTGTTGAAAATAGTTGTCAACAAATAATATATTGCCAAATTTTAACTAGTTTCTAGTTTAACCTTTCCAGAGTGGTTGGCAAATAGTCATGTTTTAATTAGTTTACAACTACTTATAACAAACCAATGATTCAACCAGTTCTTTATTCGGCAATTTATCTTCTGAATTTGGAGCTTCTACTAAAGCGACTATTAAAAAAATTGCAAGTATGATTTACATAGTGTTTTATTATCTATCTATATATATAAAATAGGATGCGTGTATGTATGTAACGTATGGACTCCAAAATGGCTGGGCCGATTTTGATGAAATTTTCAGGTAATGTTCATCTTGGTACAGTGGGTAACATAGGCTATATTTGGACCCGATAGGTGGCGCCAAGCGCGTCGGAAGCGAATTTCATCTGGGGGGGCAGTACAAATGGGGGGGCAGTACAAATGGTGGTGCAAAAAAAGTTCACCAAAATTTCTTCACATGAAACATGAAGAAGAGAGAAAGAAGAGGAAAATATATAATACAAAAATATTATCGTTGTAAAAAAACTGATATTTTGAATAACTTTTCCTTTTAAATTGTTTATCTAGCTAAAAAAGTGGGGGGGCAACTGCCCACCTTGCCCCCCGCTTCCGACGCCAATGGGTGGCGCTGGGGTGGACCTATATCGAAAATTTGAATTTATGGACCAATTTAACTGAAATTCAGAATGTATGTTTGTTTGATCATAAGAAAATAATTTGTGTATAAATGGACACGGTAGGTGGCGCTGGGGTGGACTTATTTCGAAAATTCGATGGCGTGAAAAATATATAAATACTTTTAATTTTATTTTATAACGAGGGGAGTAGCGAAGCACACCGGGTTCAGATAGTTTCATACAAAAGTAAATTTTTTAAAGTTCATAAAGCACAGTTGATTTCAACAAAATGTAATATAGTTTAATAATAGTGTAATTTAGTTTGATTTTGGCTAGTTTTACAACTGGTTTATTGTGACATGACATAAACTAGTTGAATTTAAACTATTTTTGCAACTAGTAAATCGTGAAAAAATATAAACTAGTTTGTTTTAACTAGTAAAAAGACTCATCATTTTTACTGCTGATTAGTCTTACACTGCAGGGTTTATTGCGAATAAATGCCAATCGATGCTAGCTTGTGCCAGCTGGAAGCAACTTATGAGTATTGTACTCAAAGATTTTTTAACAATCCTTAAGTAACTAAGTATTTCGTAGCATTTTGACAAGATGAAAAATATTTATATTTTTCAACCAAAAATAATTGAAAGTATGCCAAAAGCCCAAATAAAACTCGTTAATAACATTTATGCTTTAATTAAATTGATTGATGTATGTATTTTCTTTTTTTTTTTAATTTGCATGGATTTTAACAACCACAGTTAAAAAAAGCAAAAACAAAAATTTATCGACTTAATCCGGATCAGAATCCACGGCAGAGGAATAAAATCAACTGCAATTTAAAGCGAATGAATGTAGCAAACAAAACAAAAACAAATAAGCGAAAAATAATCATTTATATTCATTTGTAAAAATATATATATAGGCAGCAGGACGAAGAAAAAAAGAAAAGAATTAAGAAAGAGATAATTTAATAAAGTTGTGAAAGTTTAATTAGATAAAGACAATAGGTACTTTTTTTTATAAAACAAAAGTAAGGGAATTTAAAAAATTTAAGCTGTGAATGTGATCTTATTTTAAATTTTGAATTTAAGGTTTTTTAGCTATCAACAAATTTAAAACAAATCTTTTGTTTTATTAATTCCAGGATGCGCCAGCTGATGACATATCACTCGATGGTCGCATGTCCAACTCTTCGCACACTCATCAATCGGATGATCTTAAAATGCAAAATGATTCTGTGTCATCGCGTGGCAGTTCTCCGGCCATGGATGGCGTGGAGGAGCAACAGCCACGAGCATGCATAGTTCGCACACTGAGCATTGTAAGTATTTCTACACTGCTGGTACGCAAGTTTGAAAAGTACCCTCATGTAATATTAAAATGGTTTTACATAGTGGCAATTAACAATATATTTTATGTAGTTATTTACATTTACTTACTTATTAAAAAAAAAAAATATTGCAATTATTTTTTATTTATTTATTCCATTCATATCGAACAGGAAGCTACCGCAAGCCCACCCAGCAATGCTGCAACGCTGGGCATGTTGACCAGCGGTCTGACGTTGAGCCTAACAAATGGTGCTGCCACACTTTTGCCACAATAGATGCCATGCATGTCGTAACGCACACCGAATGACCGTTAAATATACCCCACACATGTATATGTGAGTGTGTCAGATGCATTTGTGCGCGCTGTTGGGTAACGCAGTGTTGCCATATTATTATATTTAAATACATTTATTAAATTAAGTTATGTCCATTTGGTATGATTTATGAAATATTTTATTTAAACATCAATATTTTGTAACAATAATGCTTTATATTATTTCTAATTTATTTTTGCTTTTTAATTTATTTATTTTTATGGACAAGCGGAATTTTTTATATCTTAAAATTATACATTACCAGGATTGAGTGTGTCTTATTTCGATATCTTGGCTTAAATTGCTGTATTTTGGTGAGATATAACAACTTTTTTGTTGTTGCGGTTTTAGAGTACCACGAACTCTGGTTATTCGGGATCTGCTCTTTCTTATACCCAAAAGAGAGTCGCAGTAGATATCACATTTTCTTAAAATTTTTCCACAACATTTTCAAGTGTACACTTTTAATTCGGAAATAATTATTTGATTTTAGAAAAAAGAAAAAATTATATCAGCTTTATATTACTTCTTTGTGGCAAAGCTTCAGTTTCTTTGTGACAAAGACGAAATTTTATTGAACTTATACTGGCACGTACTTCAAAACAATGACGATATTCTTTTGTTTGCGCAAGAAAATTTTTTTTTTTTTTGCTTTGCTAAAAAAGAGTGTAATAAAATAGTATACTTTAACATTAAAATTTGTACATGTTTGTGTTTATCTATATACAGTGTCGGACATAACTAAAGCACGAGCTCATGTAGTTAGCATTTTATTCCATTAGAGTTAACATTTTTTAGTATTTCCATTTTTTTTTATATTATTACTTATGTAAAAATATCCGACTGGTTCATAAAAAACGACGAAAAGCAATTATTTATTGCAAATAAATTTTTTTTTACAAGAATGCTACAATATACGGAAATTTGGGGCGACAAAAATAAAGCACCTGTTCGCAGTCACTCACGGTTTGAGTGCATTTCTAACAATAAGCAACAACAATAAGTAGTTAAAGTACCGTTTGAATAAAAACCTGTTATTTGTGAAGCTAAATAATATCTCTTGAAAAAATTTTACTATTATTTCAATCGTTGGTGATCATTTATCTGGGTTAGACTGTGTATTAAACAAAAAATTAATTAAATGGCTAGAAATAAGTATTCTGCAAAAAAAATTTAAACAAAAATTTTAAACAAATTCAAAAAAGGCGAATCAGTGACAAACATTGCAAAAAAATTTTGTGTTCAACATAGTGTAATATCCCGAACTATAAGTCGTTTATGTTCGACTGGTTCTATAGTTACATCACATGAAGGTGGTAGACCTCGAAAGACAACCAAACGTGAGGACCAGGCAATTATTCGAACAATAAAAAAAGATAATTTCATATCAGCGGGATCTATTCAAAGTGAATTGCATTTGAATATTTCACTTAGATCCATCCAACGACGAGCTGTGGACGGCGGCTTGCAAACATACAGGAGCGTGAAAAAGCCATTTATTTGTAAAAAAAAAATCGTCGAGCAGGAATTGAATTTGCAAGAGCCCATGTAAACTGATCTGTTGCGAAATGGCGAACCATACTATTTTCAGATGAGTCAAAGTTTAACATTAAAGGTTCTGATGGATTGAAGCAAGTACGCAGGCCAAAAGGGCAGCGCCTAAATCCACGTTACTGTTCAGGTTCTGTGAAACATGGCGGAGGCAACGTCATGGTCTGGGGATGTTTTTCCGGTCATGGGATCGCCCCAATTCATAAGATCAACGGCATAGTGGATAGTTTCATATATAAGGATATTCTCCAAAATGTTATGTTAACTCATGCAGAAGAAGAAATGCCGTTGAAGTGGATCTTTCAGCATGATAACGATCCCAAACACACTGCCAAATGTGTTAAAGAGTGGTTTGCTACAAACAAAATCGATATGTTGGATTGGCCTGCTCAATCGCCTGATCTCAATCCCATAGAGAATCTATGGGAAATTGTAGATAGGAAAATTGAAGGAGAAAACTGCAAGGGAAAGGACTCTCTCTTCACACAAGCGGAATTGGCATGGAAAAGTACTTCAAAAGACGTTTTAAATATCTTAATAGAGTCGATGCCTCGCAGATGTCAAGCTGTGTTAAAAAAAATGGATATGCCACCAAATATTAGCAAAAACTAAGTTTTTCATGTGTTTCCTTGTAATGTGCTTTAGTTTTGTCGCAGAAGTTTTAGTAATAATCCTATAATTGTTTTAATATTTTTGTTTTAAATTATATATTATGTTAATTTTTGTTTGGTTTATTACCTTAAATGTATATTTGTCTGAGTTCAATAGAAAACAATTAGTTCAAAGCTTATTTTGAAATTTTATTTCATGAAATGCTTAAAAGGTAAGTTTCGTGCTTTAGTTTTGTCTGACACTGTATATAAAAATGGATGTATGTATGTGGGTATGTCGGTATGTGGCTATATCACGTATAGACTCCGAAACCGCTAAACCGATCTTTATGAAATTTTCAGGGAAACTGAACCCACATCTTGAGAGTGTTCCTGTGAGGTTTGGTAACGATTGGACAAGGGGGCGTGGTACCTCCCATACAAGCCAAATTTGCGCTATCGATCACAAACAAGAAAACGGATATATATCAGACGGTTTCGATCGTAAAAAACTAAAATTTGGCAATTTTGTTCAGATGGTTACTGTCGGTAACTGTACAAAAAATGGGCGTGGTCACAATATATATACGCCCACTTTTTCGAAATCATAGCAATTGCGAAGTTATACACATTTTTACAGTGAAACTTGCTGTGTAGGTGCTCCAAGAGGCGGTCACTATATATAAATGTTTTCACGCCCACTTTTACCGCCCACAAATCAATATCTATATATCTATTAAGCAAAACGATGTGTGTCTGCCTGTGTGATGTCTATAGATTCCAAAACTACTGAACTGATTGACCTGAAATTTTGGCAGTCGATTTGTTTCAGGTACTTTGAAATATAACATTAATAAAAATGTTATATTTCAGTCGGTTTGGGTCGTATAAGGCTAAAATTTTTTAATTTAGTATGTACAGTTACTGTCGACAACTGCACTAAAAATGGGTTTCCACGCCCCGTTTTACCGCCCACAAATATATGAAAATGGTTTATTTCAGACGGTTTTGGTCATATAAGACTTAAATTTGATACTTTGGTTTGTGTAGTTACTGACAGTAACTGTATGAAGAATTGGTTTCCACGCCCCCTTTTCGCGCCCACAAATCAGTGAAAATGCTATTTTTAAAGCAGTTTTGGCCGTATGAGACTAACATGTGATACCTAAGTTTGTATGGTTACTTTCAGAAATTGTTCTAAAAAAGGGCGTCATCGCTATACAGCCACACCCACTTTTTGAGAAATCATTAGAATTGACTACTGGGCCGATGCAGCTAAAATGTTGGCTTAATTTGTACGATTACTGTCAGCAACTGTACTAAAAATTGGTTTCCACGCCCCCCTTTTACCGCCCACAAACCAATGAAAATGTTTTATTTCAACAGTTTGGGTCGTATTAAACAAAAATTTTGTAATTCAGTTCATATGGTTACTCTTTACAAGTGCACTAAAAATAGGCCTGTCCCACTTTAGTTAAACTCACTTTTCGGGTTAGTGTCGAGTGAAGTAAAGCCAGGCTTAACCTAAATTGAGCTGAAATTTGGGCAGTCGATTTGTTTCGATTACGAGATGGCTCAAGGGAAAAATTTTGCCGCACCACTTTTTACCGCTTGCAAAACAAAAAAATGCTATATTTCGCACGGTTTTGATTGTATTAGACTAAAATTTGCTTATTTAGTGCATATGGCTACTTTCGGCAGGTATACTGAAAATGGTGAATATATGTGGCATTTCTTGACATTTGGCAGTCTGTGGCAGAACAACGTCTGGCGAGGAAAGTGAGTGTTCCTGTGAGGTTTGGTAACGTTTGGATGAGGGGGCGTGGTACCTCCCATACAAGCCAAATTTTCGCTATCGACACAAACCAAAAAAAGGACGTAATAAACTAAGATTTAATAATTTTGTTCAGATGGTTACTGTTAGTAACTGTACAACAAATGGGTGTGGTCGCATATGTATACGCCCAATTTTTCGCAATCATGGCAATTCTGGAGTTCTACACATTTTTATAATGAAACTTGCTGTGTAGGTGCTCCAAGAAGTAGTCACGATACATAAATGTTTTTATGCCCACTTTTACCGCCCACAAATCAATATCTGTATATATAAAAATGAATCGTGATGTGTTCGGATGCTTAAAACTTGAAAACGACTGGACCAAATTGAATACTTCTTTAGGGTTTAGGTTTAGGAAAAAAATAATGCCACACCCCCTTTTATCGCCCACAAATTAATAAAAATGCTATATTTAAGACGGTTTTGTTCGTATTGAATTAAAATTTAGTAAATAAGTTCGTATAATAACTGTCATTAACTTTAATAAGAACGGGCGTGGTCGCACTTCATCTACGCCTACTTTTAAGAAAGTATCAAAATACTTCGAAACTATTGGTCCGGTTGAGCTCAAATTTTGTAAGTGGCTTTGCTTTGAGTACGAGATGGTTTAAGAAGAAATGCCACACCCCCTTTTACCTCCCACAAATATATACAAAATTTGTGTTATCGAATAGCTTTAGAGTTATGGGTCGCACAGCTTAGAAATTCGGTATTCGACCACAATTTAGACATACCGTTTCAGTGGTGAAATTTTATGGGAGTTGGACAAGGAGGAGGGGCACCTCCCGTACAACCCAAATTTGCGATATTGAAAAGCTTTGAAGTTATAGGCCGCACAGTTTTGAAATTAAGTTTTTGACCGCAATTTACATATGCAGTTTCAATAATTTTATTTTATGGCGTGACATCTCTCTTACAACCCAAATTCGCGATATCGAATTGCTTTGAAGTTATAGGTTGACAGCTTAAGAATTCGGTATTCGACCTAAATTAATACATGCACTTTCATTACTTACATTTTATGGGCGTAGGGCAAAGGGGAGTGGCACTTCCCATACAACCCAACTTTGTGCTATCAAATAGCTTTGGAGTTATAGGTCGCACAACGCCGGAATTCAGTATGCGACCTCAATGTACACAAGCAGTTTCATTGATTTAATTTTATGTTCATTGGTAAGAGGGGCTTGGCACTTCTTATATAACGTAAATTTTCGATATCGAATATCATTGAAGTTATAGGTCGCACAGCGGCAGAATTCAGTATTCTACCTCAATTTATACATGCAGTTTCATTAATTACATTTTATGGGCGTACGACAAGGAGCCGTGAAACCTCATCTTTAACCCAAATTAGAGATATCAAATAACTTTGGGGTTATAGGTCGCACAGTTTTTGAATTCAGTATTGAACCTCAATGTGCACATGCAGTTTCATTGATTACATTTTATGAGCGTTGATCAAGGGGGAGTGGCACCTCCCATACAACGAAAACTTGTGATATCGAATAGCTTTGGAGTTTAAGGTCGCACAGCGTCGGAATTCAGTATTCGACGAAAATTTACGCATGCAGATTTATTGATAAAATTTTTCAGAGTATGTCGGGGGGCGTGACACCTCCAACTTAGCCCAAATTTGCGATATCGAATAGCTTTAAAGTTATAGGTAACTCAGCCTCGGAATTCACTTTTCGAACTCAATTCACACATGCAGTTCATTGGTAAAATTTTATGGGCGTAGGGAAAAAGGGAGTGGCACCTCCTGTACAACCCAAATTTGTGCTAAATATCAAAAATTTTTTGTGTTATATGTCGCACAGTTTTCGAATTCGGTATTTGACCTCCATGTTCACATGCAGTTTAATTGATTACATTCTATGAGCTGTGATCAAGAGGGCGTGACACTTCCTATACAACCCAAATTTGTTATATCGAATAGCTTTGTGGGTATATGTCGCACAGTCTCGGAATTCAGTATTCGACCTCAATTTAGACATGTTGTTTAACTGATAACATTTTATGGGCGTTTGACAAGGGAGAGTGGCAGCAACGCGCCGGGTTTTAGCTAGTTATATTATAAAACCAAAAAAAATATATTTTCTACTTAATTTAAAGAAAATAATGCACGAAAAACATGCAAAAAATACAAGCAACGAAAAACGAAGTTCAATTAAAGTAAGTCGGTGAAAACAAAATCTTTAATAAAGCAAAGAAAAGTTTTTGAGTTTACAGACTTGTTCAATCGCTCCCAAACATGGAACTAAATCTTTATGGCAAAGAGTTTATCATTGCGATTGCTTATATACATAAGTACTTTTTCCTTGATTTATCGACAAAGAACTTTTGACTTATGTTTTAAAGAGGCAGAGTTGCTGATTCGAAGCTAAACTCCTTAGTACAAAGGTTTTGTCTTTGTTACAAAGTTATTTCGTAACAGTTTTTTAAAGACACTTTTTCTTTGATTTTACAGATTTTATTTCTCTCGCTGCATGAATTTAGTTTTATTTGAAACATCAATAGGATTTTCTTTGTGAGGGACAAGGTCTATATGGAAAGTTCATGTAAAGTGCTTACATAATAAAAGTTATCTTCTAAATTTATTTTTTTTTTATTGTTTTGTGATATGTGCTTGATTTAAGGTTAAAGTTTTTTACTACACTACAAAAAGAAAAGAAAAACGAACATAACTAATAATTAAACACATTGTTATTATTTTTAAACGATCGATCTTTTACAATTTTTTTAGCAATCAGATAAATTTTAAATGCATTTATCTTTATTTTGACAAAATACTAGAGTATTAACATTCTCTTCTTCTTAGGGCTGTCTTTCAAATACTTACATCTTTTTCAAAATGTGTACAAGTTGCATAGCCTTTTTACTTAATATAGAAATAATCAAAGTAATTCATAAAAAGAGCATTTAATAATGTCATCACAATCTATACGACTAGAGTTACGTAGGTTAGATTCAAGTTTAGATTTCTTTATTGCGTCTTTGGAAAAAATATCCTTACAAACTAAAATTAACAATTTGAAAATAAAATAACGGTGCAAATAAACCGTAGAATTACACAACAAATAAACTATTTGACAATTATTTAAAACATTCTTTAGGCAGTGAAAAATCAAACAAAACTCGAGACGATAGATCATTTTATAAAGACAGAGCTCTTTGAAATGGCTCATTGCGAGCATAATTAGACCTATGAAATTGAATTGAAAAAACTTTAAAACGTCGCAACTGTCTTAAAGGTATATCGAAATTTATGAGTGCCAAAAGAGAAGGACAGTCAATGTTACTCGATATTATGTCATAGATAACAATAAGAGACTGAACTTTTTTCCGTGAATCCAAAATCTTAATGCCTAAAAGCAAGCATCTATCATTATATGAGGGAAAATCTTCACGAAAATATAATGACCGAAGTGCAAATTTTGTGAATCTTTTATGAATTTGTTCCAATCTCAACGTGTGAACGGCATAGGTAGGGTGTGAATAAAATCATTACTGATGTAATAGATAAGCTACTCAACTGCCGAGTAATTTTATCAAACCTAGGTGCATACAACGCTGTAAGATCGGTGACAAGCCGAACGATGCAAGCTGGTATGCTATCTCCACTGCTCTGGAAATGTTAGAAGAACTCTTTAAATCATACTTTTTTTAACCGCGAAAATTATATTTTGGTTCTGCTGAATTTTCCTTTTGCTTAAAAAAAATATGTACTTTGAATGTCACTTTGATATTTTTATTAAACCAATTAATTTATTTATTTAATTAGGTGAAAAGCTTAAAATATTATTTTTTCCGATAAACATATCGGTATAGTGATAGAAAGAAGAACTCAACATCTCTCCAAAAAGATATATATGTAAATGTAACGAAAATTGCATCTTTTACAGCGGTTTTAACTAAATATGTTTTTAAATATACCCAAAAAAATACTTTTTGAGTGGTAAAAAGAGCTGAAATAGAATAAAACTTGGTTTTTTTTTATGCCTTTTGGCATAAAAATTTTTATTTGTATGAATAATACATTTAACTTTTAACCCAAATTTGATATACGTTTTGGTCAAAATTCAAAGCTGTATGCAAAAACATGATTTTTTATCAAATAGGACGTTCGGGAGAATCAAAATGACTGCGGTAAATTTCTTTCTATTTCATGTGAAAATCATTTTTAAAGGTCACTTTAACTTTTAAGTTAAAATTTTTTTTTTCTTTATACAAAACGATCCGTTCTAATTTCTTTCTAATTTTTATTCCTTAGCTTGTGAACACGGCATGCAATTTAGTTATAACAAGATTCAAAACTTAAAATCTTAGAAAAATATAAATATTTTCGACAGCAGTTTTCCTTTTTTATCAAGTATTTTTGAAATACTTTGGTCGTAAGGAATGTTTTTCGAATAAATATAAATGAAGCTGTTTTTAAAAGTTTTACTTTTTTTAAGGGAGTAATCTGCTACAGAACTTTAGATTTTTGCACTTTTTTTTCTTTAAAAATTAATTTGCATTCTTCATTATATTTTGTTTGAATGCGTCTAACTAATGAATTCTATACATATTACACTATTTTAAAATAGCGCCGAAAACCAGCCTTATTGAACATTCTTTTAAGAAAATAAGAACATTTTTGATAATGAATTGTGACCAATTCTTTGCATTTTAACATGATTTTTTTGTACATTTTTTTTGGTCATTTTTATTTTGTCAGTAATTTTATTTTAACAAAAAATTAAAAAATAATTGTGAACTTAGAAAAGTAGGTGTCGGCGCGTTTTCTTGACGCAGAGTGGTACCTGGAACGAGTTCAGTGCGACTCGTAACTTCACTGTCGAAGCGAACATCGAAGCGAAGTTTTCGATCTGGCAGTATGTTGTAATATTTTCGTTCGATTTGGCGACAAGGCGATTTGGTTTGTTTCGAAGTTATGTTCGAACATTTAACAGCTGCACGCAAGCTTTCTTCTGATACTTGGCATGCTAAATAACGTGAATCAATATTTTTAAAAATTGTTTTATTAATAAAAAATGTCATTTAAACCAAAAATTATAAATTAGTTCTTTTCAACAAATAACATTGTTTGGAAAAAATAAAGTCAAATTAATTTGAACAAACAGTTCTAAGGCAATCATATATATACATACTTTTATTAAAGACATTTTTTTATAATTTCACTAACTTAAAATCATTATTGAACACTTCTATGGTAAATAAATAATATATAATAAATAAAAGCATGCTTAAATGGATAAATATTTCCTTTTATATTTACTTCGCTTCTCGATCACTGCCACCAAAATAAAGTGATATTTTATAGCAAATATCGCCTGTCGAATGTGTTACAACATACCGACTTTCGATAATTTTGGCAGCTTCGAAACTTTCGAAGTTACAACATGTTGCCACTGATCAGTCGTTTTCACCTTTCTTCACCTTTTTTTAAAACTATTTAATGTATCAAAATTTATGACTTCACAGTTGCAATTGAACGATATGTACATTTGTATGATATGTACAACGATTTGGAAGTATAGTTTTGCAATATTAATAATCTGAAGTGAAAAAAAAACTCAAAAAATGTTACAAAAAGGATTTTATCAAAGCAAAAGTATTTTTTAAATATCAGAATTTTAACTGGTTTTGGGAAAGTTAGTTTGAACTTAAAGAAATCGTTACATAGCACCATTTTTAGGAGCACTCTCGCATTAAACAGAAAGCAGTGGTTCCCGAATTTCCTTCGGTTATAGTAACTGACCTACAAAATTTTTTACTTTGAACATTAAAGTGTTAATAACTCTTATCAAATCATTTCGCTTATATAATCAATCAACTTCTTTTTATATAATAAAATTTAATATTTCAAAAAAAATCAAATCCAAACTTACAAGAGTGCTTAAAAGTTAATATTTCTCTCGACTTATTCATTATCCTTGATTATATGTTAATTGATTTTTTGAACCTTAGTGTTAATTCCTTAAAATATATTATATTGTTAAATAACGAATGTTTTATTTCTTTTTTAATAATATTTTTAACTTAATTTGTAATGTATTTTATTGTCGTGAAACTGTTTACAAAAAAATGAAAAAGTCAATTTTTTCATATTAATTTCTGTAATAAATTAGAAATTAAAATAAAATCGTCAAAATATATTGTTGTATATAAATAAATATATCTTTATATATTCAAACAAAATACATATCATTTTACTATACATACCTATAAAACATATAAAAATATTTATACAACATATAAACATGTAACCATAAAAAATTTAAAAAAGAACAACAACAACTTACAAACTACTTAAAAATGTATTAACAATTATTGTTCATATTTAAGTAAGCAAAATTTTTGTTTGCAGTGTAACTTAACCCAAATGTTTATGGTAATTGAGCTTTGTAAATAGTTATAAATTTCATAAAATATAACTCGTATCTAATACGATATTTTGAATTTATGTGTCAGCAAATTGTTCAACCAAAGAATTTTTAGCTAGCCAAATAAAAAAAAAACACAATATTTTAGTTATCTGATTAACACATTAACTGACAAATAATTTAATGCTGGCAGTCAATGTGTTAATTAGGAGCAAAAAAAATAATTATTTGAAAAAGTAATCAAAATTATATAAATACAAATATTTAAATACCCATTTAATGATATATAACAAAGTAAATTTTTGTGTTTAGTTTAAAAAAATATTTGGTTTCGAAGAGTCAAATTATTATAAAAAAAATTATACACAGCAAATATTTATTGTAATTGTTTGTTTAGTGTTGCCTCAAATTGAATTAAATGTCCTCCAAATTTAAATAAATTCATATTAAGCAAGAAAACAACAACAAATTTGTAGTTTTATTTCAATTTCTTTTTGGATTCTCAGAGAAATTTGATTAATTTAAAAAAATTATTGAAGGAAAAATGTGCTTCTTTACTGCAAAAATAATATGTGTACCATTGGGTCTAAGGAGCATGTGTGTGTTAAGACAATTTTGTCTGTTTCAATTGATCAAGTCAAAATAAAAATGTATTAATTCTAATTGATCAGCAGGTAAACGTATTCAAAAGCAAAAAAAATCGGAAGTTTGAAATCAGTCTTCAATCTATACTGAATTTTTTATATTTTTGAACTATGCATTTCTTTTAAGTTTTAAATGTTTGTAAATAGGTACAGGGTTTCCGCAATAAAGTACAAATATTTACGGAAGTGAAAGGTGATGTCGAGTTGAGAAAAAATGATATGGTAATTAGTATTTCATTACTTTGATGCACATTATTGTTTTTAGCAGTCAAACGAACTCATGGAAAACTTATTTAAAAAAACTCATTTATAAGGCAAAGAGTTGACCTTTTTAATGTTGTATCAACAAACCCATCCGACTAGTTAATTCCTGAGCTGTGCTCATGTGAAGATGAAATCAATCCGTTGCAACCAGCGCTTGCCACATTAGTTGAATTCTATCAAATGTGGTAGTTTTTTTTTCTTTAAATTGGCTTTTAGTTATTTGATTTATTTATTTTCAATTTG